>JANAVB010044620.1:4301119-4901119 GCA_029216955.1 Iris pallida | reverse complement strand
AGCATTTAATGCTATGTTTACTAGTGTGTAATTTTTTAATGATATAGTAGTAATATCAACATGCATATAGTGTTCCTCCCAAATTACTAATCATATCTCCACTTTCCCCCAAATTTATTTTAATTAGTGTTACCCTCCCCCCCCATCCTTCATAACCCACTAGGCAACAATTAATACAAAGACCCATCCCCAATCTATCTGCTCAACTAGAAATCGCAGCCCATCGACCTCCCATGGCGCACTCTGTGACACAGGTAATAGTGGCGATTCTATCTTCCAGTCTCTCTCCATTTTCAAACTGTTTTGTGGCTCTCTAATATTTATTTTGTTTTGTTTAGTTCAGAAGAAATGTCAGTTATGTTCGAAGAACACTCACCTTGCAGATGATTGTTCATTTTTTAGCTCACCTTGCAACATCGAAAACTGCAAGGGGATTAGGTACCTTTCGAAGTCAAATACGAAGGCAAATCCTGGTAGAAAATTTCTGAAGTGCCCCCTTTGCTTGGATTTCAAGTGGCTGGATGCTGCTATATTAGAAGCCAAATATGGAAGTTCACATTCAGCAATTCAAAGAAAGGTTGTTTCACATGTGGTGACTTAGGTCATTGGAAGAAACAATGTCCTTGGGAAGAAACCACTTGCCCTAATCCAAATTATAGGGGAAAGAGAGCTATCTTTGTGTCAAAGAGGAGCCACAGCAAGGGAAGAAGATTCTTACAATGTCAGAAATACAACAGTGCATTCCAATGGTTGAATGAGGCTACTGTTAGTAATACTAACAAGACTGAGTCTGCAATTCCTATGCAAATTATAGTAAACACAACGTTAGAACAGTTGTGTAAAACATTTGAGGAAGAACTGGCTATGTAAATCTAAATTTATGTACTTCATCAACTATATGAATGCAAGAAACTTTTTTTAGACAAGATTCTTCAACTTAGTTTACGCTGCCAGCTGCACGTTATTAATGGGATCTAAGTTTAAAGTTTAATTTAATAATAATTATATTTTTTTAATATTATTTCTAATACTACCTTAATTTTAATATTTGTTACTATAATAAAATATTTTTGACACTTTTTTGAGACTACATTCTTCAAGGTGGTCTATGCTGCCAGATAAATTTTGTTGATGGGTTCTAAATTTAAGAACAATTAATAAGTAATCTTTTACTTTGGAAAACACCTATTAAACAATTAATGGAATAACTTTTTTGCTTTGAAAATTACTTTTCGTTGGCATCCTGAATTTCTTGAAGCACTTCCCATTCATGAAATACAAAAATGTCTATAAATTGACTAATAGTGAAAAATTAATTTTATCCCACGGTGTGGCCGTCGATCTCGTTTGTCTTTGCAAAATATTGGGAAAGGAGGCATAGTTGTCGTTCTCGTAGTCATGTATAATGAGAACAAAATAAAATCAGTGAAAAACCTAAATAAAAAAGACGAAGACTAGGATGTCGACAACATCATATGAAGCATATCCTTAACAGTCCTTAACCGGGCTAGAAGGTCTAGTATACCAAATCCTAAACGAAAGAAAAAGAAGAAGAAGAAGAAGAAGAAGAAGAAGAAGAAAGAAAAAACGAGCCAGATGGTCATATAACAAATCCTTAACAAAATGGAAGGAAGAAGGAAAAAGATGAAGAAAAGGAGGTCAACGAGAGATAGTACCTATGAGAGAGAACCCGAGATAGAGAGAGAGAGAGATGGGATAAAGAGAATTAGGGAAATAGTCCCACGGGCGAACTAAAATAAAAAAAAATGGGCGCGCTTCTTTTCCCAGGTTTGAGCTTCTTCTTCTTTTTCATACAATTATGCTATCAGGCTCCTAAAAAATTTGGGTGATACCATCTCCTATTATGTGGCATCTGACATGGCTTGACATGGCAGCTCACATGTCATGTTTTAACCCAAAAAATTAATTACCCAAATTTTTTTATGTTAATGCTAATGCTAATTTTAATCTAATGTCAATATTAATTTTAATGTTAAATTAATGTTACTCTTAGTTAATGTAATGTTAATATTAATATTAATAATCATGTTAATTTGATATTAATTTTAATGTTAATGTTAATATTATTTGAATATTATTTTAAATTTAAATTCTAATACTAACCATGGGCAATCGACTGAAGGCGATTGGTTCCGCTCGGTATGATTCGATGAAAAGAGATTGGTTCGGATAAGTAGCAACCGTGGGCAATCGACTGTTAGGGACTGAAATGATCCGGGGATGACTACTTTTAGCGTACGCGTTGGGAAGAATACTAACACATCCTGAGCCACACTACCGATTAACTTGAGACTTCGGTTTGTTTGGTTTGGTTTGGTTTGGTTTGGTTTGCACACTCCCATAGAATTGATTAAACGGCAAATAGTAAAATTAAATGACATATAAAGACAGAGGTATCACGAAAACTTATTAACTAAAAGTAAAAAATCTAATTAACGTTTAAAGTAATTTGTTGAATTAAAATTACTGTTACTGGACCATATGTTCGATTGAAAGCGATTGGTACGGCTCGGTATGGTTCGAAGAAAAGAGATTGGTTCGGATTGGTAGCAACCTAGGCAATCGACTGTTAGGGGCTCAAAATGATCCGAGGATGACTACTTTTAGCGTATGCGTTGGGACGAATACTAACACATCTCGAGCCGCACTGCCATTTAGCTTGAGACTTAGGTTTGGTTTGGTTTGGTTTAGTTCGGTTTGTTTTGGTTTGGTTTGCACACTCCAATAGAATTGATTATATGGCAAATAGTAAAATTAAATGACGTATAAAGACAGAGGTGTCACGAAAACTTATTAACTAAAAATAAGAAACCTAATTAACGTTGAAAGTAATTTGTTGAATTAACATTACTGTTACCGGACCATATATTCGACTGAAAGTGATTGGTTCGGCTCGATATGGTTCGATGAAAAGAGATTGGTTCAAATTGGTAGCAACCGCGGGCAATTGACCGTTAGAGGCTAAAAATGATCTGGGGATGACTACTTTTAGCGTACGCGTTGGGACGAATGCTAACACATCCCGAGCCACACTGCCATTTAACTTAAGACTTGAGTTTGGTTTGGTCTGGTTTGTTTCGGTTTGGTTTGCATACTCCAATAGAATTGATTACACGGCAAATAGTAAAATTAAATGACATAAAGATAGAGGCATCACGAAAACTTATTAACTAAAAGTAAAAAATCTAATTAACGTTAAAAGAATTTGTTGAATTAACATTACTGTTACCGGACCATATGTTCGACTGAAAGCGATTAGTTCGGCTCTGTATGGTTCGATGAAAAGAGATTGGTTAGGATTGGTAGCAACCGTGGGCAAACGACTGTTAGGGGCTCAAAATGATCCAGGAATGAGTACTTTTAGCATATGCGTTGGGACGAATACTAATACATCTCGAGCCACTCTGCCATTTAACTCGAGACTTGGGTTTGGTTTGGTTTGGTTCGGTTTGGTTTGGTTTGGTTTGCACACTCCAATAGAATTGATTACATGGCAAATAGTAAAATTAAATGACATATAGAGGCAGAGGTATCACAAAAACTTATTAACTAAAAGTAAGAAATCTAATTAACGTTGAAAGTAATTTATTGAATTAACATACTGTTACCGGACCATACGTTCGACTGAAAGCGATTGGTTCGGCTCGGTATGGTTCCATGAAATGAGATTTGTTCGGATTGGTAGCAACCGTGACAATCGACTGTTAGGGACTCAAAATGATCCGAGGATGACTACTTTTAGCGTACGCATTGGGATGAATACTAACACATCCCGGGCCACACTGCCATTTAACTTAAGACTTGGGTTTGGTTTGGTTTGCACACTCCAATAGAATTGATTACACGACAAATAGTAAAATTAAATGACATATAAAGACAGAGGTATCATGAAAATTTATTAGCTAAAAGTAAGAAATCTAATTAATGTTGAAAGTAATTTGTTGAAGTAACATTATTGTTACCGGACCTTATGTTCGACTGAAAGCGATTGGTTCAGCTCGGTATGGTTCGATGAAAAGATATTGGTTTGGATTGGTAGCAACCGTGGGCAATCGACTATTAGTGGCTCAACCGTGGGCAATCGGATTGGTTCGATGAAAAGAGATTTGTTCGGATTAAAATAAATTTTAAATTTGCTTTAGACTAAGGAAAATTAGATTAAATTTATTGAAATAAATTAATTTAAAATAAATTAATAATTAGTGGGTATAAATAAATTTAAGTTAGATTAAATTTTTTATGTGTGGTATATAAATTAGACTCAAAATTTCATGATAATTAGGCTTTCATGAAATCTTTACATAGATTAGATTGTTAGTTTGATTTCGCTTTCATTAAAATTTTACATAGATTAGACTCAAAATTCCATGATAATTTGAGCTTGAATAACGTTTTGGTCTATAATTTGTTTCCTTTAGATTTATATTGTTTAAATATATTCTAATGCATGTTTAAATCATATAGAAAGCAAAAGAAAAGGATATATTCTATTCCTTTTTTTTCCATTCGTGTATATTGTAGTAATGATTGTAAGATTTGGTAGGGGATATTTGAATAGAAGATGACAAGGGAATATGAATATGGATATGGCTAGACTAAAAGTTCTAATTACAATTGCCTCATCTTTAGTGACTTTCCTGTTCATAATTCAAATTTCTATGCAAGTAGATTATATAAATTACATTAGATTATGTTAAATTAGTTTAAATTAATCATACTGAGATTTGGTTATGTATTAGACCAAATTAAATTTGATTATAATTAGAATTCTTAATTTTTATAAGATTAGGTTGTTAATTTGATTTGCATTACATTAAATCTTTAAATAGACTGGACTTAAAATTATAATTAGGTTTAATATTTTGTTCATATATTATATTTAAATTATGGTAGATTATATTTTATTAGATTTTGATTATATTAATTCGAAACTATGGATTTGATCAAATATAAAATAATAAATAAATCTGGCCATTTAATTTAAATTAATTATGTTAGTTGTCTGCTACATAATATGGTATAAAATAAGTTTGGTTGTATCATAAATAATTTTTTTAAAATAAGTTTGGTTGTAGTGCTATGCGGATTTATTATAACATTTTATGTAGATATCTTAGAAAATGTTATAAACAATGGTCAAACGTGTTGCTTACCCCTAGAGTACACGACAAATTGGTCGGAGATAGAGAATAAGAAGAGTCACTAGAGGTCATTGAATACCCCATGTTTCCCAAATAGGAATAAGAAGAGTCGGATTAACGTGTGTATATATATATATATATATATATATATATATATATATATATATATATATATATATATATATATATGGGTAGGTTGTACATTAAACATGGCTCCGAAAAAAATCTTCGATTTAGGAACCATGGTCAGAGGCTTCATCCAGTCGTCGTCCAGCCTCTCCGCCTTCTCCTCCCTCTGCCCCACGTCCAGCCCTGTTGGACGGATGACGATGCGGGAAACTGATTGGCTGGCCGAGGCTGCGGACTTCCTAGCCTCTGTCGGGTTGTCACTGGAGGTCATTGCTCGACCTCTAGATCCGGTGTCCAACTTTGACCTGTTGTCGATCACTCCGAAGGAACGATATTCTCTGGAGAAGAGGGAAGGGTTACACCGTCGATGCCATTGTGTGGGTTTGCGCACCCTGGAGGAATTTGCGGAGGTCCTTCGCGAGGCTAGTGAGGGATCTACCTAGACCTCTTCTTTTTCTGTTTTTTTTTTCTGTTTTTATGTTTTTTCTCCTCTTGTATCCCTCCCTAGATAATGTTCCGGCGAAGAAGCTGGGATTTTGAGGAAATCTAATATTTTATTAAGTTAATTTGGATTGTGCTACCAGCGGCTAATTATTTTATGTATTTTTGAATTAACAATTTTAATTACAACAATCAGTTTAAAAATATTGCTGAAAATGACCCAAAAAATGTAAATGAAAAAGCAATCGACTTATTAAGGGGATAACCACCAGCACCCATAGCTTCACCAGGTCTGTCGTCAAATCCATTTATCTATGACGATATCCCCATTAAGTCTTTTGTTACGTCAATTTTGTTTATGTTGCCAGCAGCACGTTCTTGCTGGGATCAAACTTTATTTATAATATTATAATAAATTTAATTTTCGAACGTAGTTTTTCGAATTGTGATTGTCTGAAATGCAAGAAATTAAATAATTTAGTTTTTTTATTACAATATATACACCAATTAATTTAAGGTTTTAGGGTTTAGGTCTCCAAAGTGTTACCGGACACTTTGGAGACCTAAACCATAATTTCAATTATTATGTGAGACCCTATTACTAAATATACTAAATAACCATCGATTTAATTATTTTGGTGAAGATATCATTGAAAATGGGAAAGGAAAAAATTAGATACAGTAGTAAAAGGGCCCGTTTGCTAAACGTGTATTAAATAATAATAATAAAAATAATACCAGTCATTTTAATTTTAATTGGAGTAAACATTTTCCCTCTCATTTTTCTCTTCCATTTTCCCTCTCTCTTTCCAAACATCATTTAAAATTTCTCTCTCATTTTCCTCTCTACTTTTTCCTTCCTCCCTCTTTCCCTCCTTTCCTACTTCATATGTTCTAAAAATTACTCTAGGTTCCCACTTCACAAGGAGTGCAAAACTTCCAAATTAAAATTTGGGTCTCAAAATTCCAAGGGTGGAAGCTCTTATAAAATTTGAGTCTCAAAACTACTCATAGGTTTCCACTTCCCAATGTCATATAGCACTTGAAACTACTTCCGCTGTGGATGTTCTTATAGAGTCCAGCAACCGATTGTTAGGTTGTTTTTAGTATTGTACCTTTTCCTCTTTTTCCCAAATCCTTCCACAAATGACTGCTTAAAATTATCAAAATGTTGTCGATGAAACGACGACCATTTCCAAAGGAAAAGAATCCACAAAGAGAAGCGATAATGGCCACAAGGGCAGCAGCAGCCAAGATTATGGCCGCTAGGGCAGAGGTCGAAAGGACAGAGGCCGAAAGGATAGCGACAGCCAAGATACAGGCCGCTAGGGCAGAGGAGGCCCCCAGACAGAGGCTGCAATAGGAGTGGCGGCAGCAGCGACGGCGGTAATGGAGGTGACAGCAGCCCCGACAGCGACAGAATCAGCAGAAGCGTCAGCGACAAAGGTATCAGATGATTGTGAGCCAGAGGCAGCCGAGCCACATTCAAAAAGGCGTCATAGGGAACGACAAAGGTCGAAAAATCTGTCTTGATTAATACAGAGTCTGAAGACTCAACTTATAAAGATCGAAGGCATATTAAAACGAAGGTAAAGGTGGTAAGGAATACAGAGTCATCATCGTACTCTAAGGATTCTGAATCCTCATCAGAAAAGGGAAATGAAGAGATGGAGCCATTAAATAAGTCCAAGGATGGAGAGGAGGTAAAAAATTTTACAGACTCTAAATCTAAGAAGACTTATAATAAATATTTCAAAAATAAGGATGTTATGCCTGAAAGATCAATTAAAATGGCTGATGTCGAAGACGAAGATTTCCTAAATATATTAAAATTCTATTAGTTGGAGAAACTAAACAAATCATGTCTTGAAAAAATCTCCTAAACAATAGTAAGAGAATTTTACTCAAATTTTAGGGCTGAAATTGAATAAAAAGAAGAGGATCAACAACTGGTGTCTCTGAGAGAAAAATTGATAAGGGTAAATGCTGCTGTCATTAATGAATTTTATGGATTTGATCCAGTTCCTAATTTTGATATGAAAGATATTGATAATGTTTCCATGAGGAATACAATTCATGAGATTACAGGTGTATCAGTTGGTGCCAAGACCCCAAAAAATGTATACAAAGATCAATTAAAATTTTGTATAAATTGTTGCATGCCTACATATCTCAAACATTCAACCCTACTAGACATGAATTTTCCATCCATCCCGAAAGTAAAAAAATTTATTATATGTGGAAGAAAAAAATAATGGATATAGGTTCTTACATGTTCAGTAGATGATGCATCTCGTGGAAAAAACCAACTGCAAGCACAGCCCTCCCTTTCGGAAGATTTGTATGCTCAACGGCTAGTAAACATTCTGTTCCAAACTTAGCAGAGGATGTTTTTATTAAAAGCAAAGGCCCTATGAGAAAACTAACCTTCACTCGAATGTTTGGAAAATGGGCAACAGCAGCAAGCAAACCATCAACATCGGAAAAATTATCAACGTTTGGAATCCTAAACACTAAGGACGGGGTTGATGATCTATACAATTTTGTTGCTGCAAACTTTGATAATGTCTTCAAAAAGATAAAGACTATATCTGATAACCAAAAATTGGAGAAGATTAACCAGCTAGAGGTGGAATTGGCCAACGAAGATTAAGAATTCCCTTTCCTCGTGAAGAAGGTGAATGGGGCTAGCCCTAACTGGTGCTACTTTGCATTTTTTTTTTCTCTTATTCTACTACTCTTGATGATTCCGTAATCTAATATACACATTTATACTATAATATGTGAAGGAGACTTTGAAGAAGAAGAAAAGAAGGAAAAGAAGAAGATGATGAAGAAGGAAAAGAAGAAGAAGATCAAGAAGAATATTACTTTGATTTTAAATCAATTTGAGTAATCTTTTGATATATTTTTTTTATTTTGGAATGTAATATTTGAAAATGTAATATGGTTGGGAAAGACTGTTGGACTTTGAGAATTATGGTTGGTAAAGACTGTTGGACTTGAAAATGTAATATTTTTTATTTTTTGCTTTCTGTACAAATTCAAAATGTTAGCGTAATGAAGATGCCAAAAATATGCTTTCTATATGTCGATGACTTCAAGAATAATTCGGTGGAATCTTAAAGCCTAATTCTTTACCTGCGTTTTCATTTATGTAAAGATTCAGTACGTCGGTGACATCAAGAATATTTCGATGGAATCTTAAAGCCTGTTCTATTTTTTGTACTTGTCTCAAAAATACACGTTTCTTGTTCGGGTCTGAGAGTCACTCTCTAGTTTTCTAAATTGCGTCACATGAAATAAACTTGAAAGGATGACACTTTGTCTATGATCGAAAAATGTTTATATGCTAGACTCATCATGATGCTCATAGAAGGAAAGGGTCCATGGTGAGTAGAAATCCACTACTTTTTTAGTTCAAAACTTTCAATTCTGAAAGTTCTTGCTGAACCCTGATTCTTGTTTTGATGTGGATGAAATTATCTGTTTAGTATTATTGACCAAATAGGGATGGATGATGGAGTTGGTCTGGTCATGATTATTGAAGACTGTAAAGTTTTATAACTTCAACATGGATAGAATATGTTTGTCACAACTATAGCCTCAACCGGGTCCTACCCAGTTCATAAGACGGTTCATTGCAAGTTAGAAGACCTCCTTCATTTGTTCAGACATATTCTGGAAAAGATATTATTACATAGGATTGAAACATATTTAGTAATATTCAGTAAGAATCACAGTAAAGAACAAAGATTATCGGATCGACTATACGGAGTCTTGGTTGTAAATAAAAATTTAATCATATAACACTTTGTGCACCATTTCCATAAATTTATAGAATCGTCATTATTCTTCAATTACACCACCACGACCACTTAAGACAATATAGGCGACTACGATGTAGCCATCCGCAACTGTACAAATTCGTGACTATGAAGTAGCCAAATCGTATAAAAGTGTGAAGGAATCAAACACAACGAAAACAAAACAAAAACTAGGCAAATAATCAAGCATCAACCACTAAACCGCCAAATAAAACTAAAAAAATAGATACTAAAAATCCAAGCATCGGACAAGAAATCTCCGAGAAAAGTATGAACTAAATCGAGTATATACTTTGACATCGCCCAAACTATGAACAGCAAATAATTAGGTACGAGAAGTGGAACCACGCGATAAATCAAGAAAATTGCCAAAAATAAAACATTAACTAAAATCTAAGCAAATAAACAACCATTCAAACTGGAACCGCCGAGAGATCAAAGAAATCAACGAATAAAATCAAACAGCAACAAATACAAGCAAATAGGCAAGTATTAAAACTAGAGCTACCGAGGAATCAAAGAGTAAAAAATCGCCGAGACAGTTAAAAAAAGAGCATCGGCCACGAAATCGCCGAGACAGCTGAGAAAGCCTACAATTTACGTAAAGAATAACCAAATTTAACGCGATTTGGGGGAGATAATCATATTGTCTCTAGTGAAATCACTTATCGAACATATTATTTCTGCCAAATTATCCTAAATTAAGAAGAAGAATTAAATAAAGGCATTCATCAAAGAGTAGAAAAAACTCAATAAGTAACAAAAATCCAAGTAAATAATCAAGAAACGTAGCCACTAGTACTAATATTTCTGCTGTCGTCAACGCTGTCGTTGTGTGCCACTAGTAATACTGTTTCTGCGGTCGCTAGTCGTCGTAAGCTCATAAATGGAATACTAGATTTTCAACCGTTACGGCCAACCTTCTCCGTATGCAACTAGTACTACTGTTTCCACTGCCACTGGTGATGTCGTCTCCGAAGAAAGTGGTATACATTACTCATTTTATCGGCCCACTACTTTTCTTCATATCTATTTCTCCTTGATTCATCAACGGCGACAGCTACTGCTGTTGTTGTAGTCATGGCTCGAAATCAGATGGCTAGCTCCTCCATCGCCACCGCTGCTGGAAAGCATGTTGCAGTAGAGCACATCGAGCTGGTGGAAATAGGGGCAGGTCTTGGCATCCTCTGACCGATTATTGTTGGTCTCCTTCACCTTCCTGAATTATCGTGAGTCGAGCTTGCTCCCCCCTTATAATGGCGTCTATCTTCAACTTCGGCCACCACGACGAAGAAGTTGGGTCCAGGCTCACGCTCATTGAACCTTCGCCCTCGCATGTGCCCGTCGAAAAGGGTACCAGTTCGGATGAAGTCGAACAGAGGTGGAAGAGAAGAAGGAGGAGGTGGAGGCAGATGGAAAGGGGGGAAGAGGCGAAAAGGGGAAAGGGTACCAGTTCGGATGAAGTCGTACAGAGGTGGAGGAGAAGGAGTAGGAGGAGAAGGAGGCGGAGGCAGACGAAAAGGGGGAAGAGGCGAAAACGTGGAAGGGACTTCCACCGTTCAAGAGAAGAAGAAGAGAGGGTTTTATGTACAGGCTACTGCAAATAAAAGGTTAGTGTTAAATACAACTTAATGTAGGGTGGGGAATGAAAATATTGAATGTTCAATGACAATCAAATTACGATAATCTAGGAGGAGTTTTTTTTGAAAAGTTACGAAGTTAATATGAACCAAGTTAACTTCCAAGTCACGGAGACAACATTCATACTTTTCAATACATTTTGTCATGTATCCATACATGAATGTATTGAAGAATTCCCCTGTCACGACCCACACCCTAGCGTTAGGGCACGAGACGTGGGTACGTCCAGCCTACGCCGCATTGCCGGCGGTAGAACGCTATTCTAGGTCATAGTCACATCTAAAACAATATGCTATACTCTTCAGACGGAGGACAAATACATAAGGATACTATCTCAATCACAACTCTAATGATAGATAACAGCACGATAAAATAGACAAGATAATCCACAAGAGAGAGAACCAGGAGTGATAGTAAAATAGTTCTTATTAAACAAACATAAGATTTCAAATACAACTCTAAGACAAACAATAAAGCAAAATGAACAAACTCTAGGTGAATACTCCAAGCTCTACCAGTGTCCTCTAGGCTAACTGTGAACTCCAAGTACCTGTAAAATTTTATCAACAAGTCCAATCAGGACAGGAACGAGCACGTATCTCTCACAACAGTTCATATCAGGAATGGACATATAAAGCAAGCTATAGAAAACTATACATGAATCGCTGTAAAGAGAAATCAACAAGAGAGAAGATATAACTGAGATATAATATGATAAATAAAGAATATAACCTTCTACGTGAATCAGAGCATGAATTGGTTATGTAAACAGCTTGGATTGCACATGGATACAGCTATGGAATGCACATGGATAACTACTGGGGATAATGATCACATAACCAACTATACTCTCCCTGCCCCCAACCAATACACAAGGATCAAAGCATGTTATGTTATTGCACATGGATAACAACTACTGTATACATGTAGCTCATATGGTCATGAGTGTACATGAATAACACATGAGTGCACATGGATAAATGTGAATACATGGAGTACATGATGACCTGATAAAGTACATGAACATGACATACTCGATGTATCCGAGGGGATAACATCGCATGAAAAGATCCAGAGGGTACCGATCTGTGTGAACGTCGTGTCAGCATCAAGTATACTAGTCTATAACAAGAGTACATATCCAAAGAAGCATGAAAAGATCAGAGAATGTACTCGCCTGGTAATCCAAGCCGCTGATAAATGTAGATGTCCAACTGGAGTCACAGTGTCCTATTTAGAGCAATCACAAGTCACAAAAGAGTCTAACATGAAATAAGAGTAATCTACAGTGCATTCTAGATAGTTCTAGGTCCTTCTAGGTCAAATTCTAATCAACAAGTCCACTAGGTCAACAAAAGTCAAAATTAGAGTCAAACTAAAGTCAACTAGTCAAGTTCTAATTCAATCCGGGTCAAACTAAGCCAATGGTTGACCTATAGTTGACTTTTGGTTAATATAGTCAACCTGGTCAAAGGGGATCAACTCTAGTCTCTAAGTATTAAACTATGAGGTTGTACTAATTCCGAATTACGAAAAAATAGGAATTGACTAACTAATGGTGACACCTAAAGAAAATATCTACAACATTGTCGGATGATAAAACAAATATCACTAACGTTTCTAGAAGTATCAAATCAGCTAGGATTGCCTGTCCTTAAGTCCAATTCTGGACACAGGGGCAAAACGGTAATTTCGGGTAAAAATGATGTCCGCGTTGGACCCGCTTTGCACCGAAAAGCGTGCCAGAGTCAACGGTCTCTAAAAACATCAAACTATATGTCTACGGATCCGATTTTCCGATACGAACCCAACCGTATATCTAAAATTGGATTCCGGCAGGCCGTGCACAAAATCGCCCGTTGAGTGGGACCGTGGGGCCCGCAAAACGATGTACCATTCGACTGTCTCAGATTTGGACCAAACTTGGCATACAGGACCAGAAAAATGATACGGTCCTGTTGGCGCAAGTTTCGTCTCGATCTGACGAGCGTGCACAAAGTAATTGAAGAATTTACAAAGTGCACAATACGGTGAATTTCGACGGATATGCATCAAATTCGTCGCGCACACGCGACCAATTCGAATTCCGTCAAAGCCCACACGACCATGTAACCATTATGCAGCTTTTGATGCGTTCGGTTCACGACCACGTCGTCCGGATTGGCGTGACGCACGTCGTGTGGATGAGTTTTCGTGTTTTTAAAACAGGTTTTTGGAAAACTTTGGGATTCGTTTTCTCGGCGAGTAGTCGATGAATTCAAATTCCGCAAGAAGGGATTCGAAGCCCTACATGTTGTCAAAAAGTCTGTTCAAATAGAAATTCTAATATGTTATTGGATCGATCGAAATCGATATTCAAACATGGGTGATTGGACTGGTTCTCTGTTTCTAATCCGACAGTTTTTTCGAGATTTTTGGCATAGATTTTATATCGATTTCGTTTCGATTTGGTTCGAAATGATCCATTGATGTCAAATCCCTATAGGTTGTGTTTCTAACGCCTATTTCGGTTTGGAAAAATACGGAGAGTCGAGGGAGAAATCTTACAATGAAGTCGACCCTTCGGGGCGTTGCTGCTGTTGCTTCCCGGTTTCAACTTCACGCGCGCGTGCACCCGCGCGGCGTCCATGGCCGGACGGCGGCTCATGGTCGGCCGTCGGCCACGTGGGGTGGCGCAGGTTGGACGAGGCTAGGGTTTCAACTAATTTGTACGAGCGCGTGTTCCTGGACGAACATAGAGTTCGGTTATTAATAGGATCGGGGGAGGTCGCTCGGGTCTGGAAACAAGGTGTTAGGCCGGCTGTTCCCGCTTGTGGGGGCACTGCTTGGCTGGGTATTGCTTGGCTTTGGCTGGAAACTCATATATACATAGCTAATTGTATATACACTTGAAACTATTATATTTTTTTTATATATATATATATATATATACTTATATTTATATGCATACGTACTTATATATATTGATATATATATATTTACATCTTTATCTGCGTCAATACAACTTAAGTATATATATATTCTTACACATATAACATATATTTATATATACATACCAATACATATGATACAATATAATATATTTATATATACATACAAATATGTATGTACATCGTATATATTCATATACACATATACATTATATTTATTAGACAATATAATAATATAACCAACAAAATAATAATATTAGATAACAATCTCAATAAATAATAATAATAATAATAATAATAATAATAATAATAATAATAATAATAATAATAATAATAATAATAATACCCATTTGTATAAAAAACTAAATATTTAGGAAATATCGTTAAGTCTACCCAAAAAACTAGAAAATATTTGTACATACCTAAAAGTATGTCTACATAGGCTTGGGCTTGGTTTGGGTCCAATTTGCACTAGTTTGGTACAACCGGGTACCCTAAAACTAAATATTATAATTAATAGATAAATAATCTTCGATAAGGGTTACGTCGCAACTTGGCCTGATTTTCCTAGTTAGGACATCACTATGGCTCGGCCTTCTCTACCAGGGCTAATACACTAGTCAAAGCATGCCACTGCACTACCCGTGCCATAATTCCTAGTCACCTTGTACTCCAAATCTCAACCATGGCTAAAATCATTTACCGTAATAATTAACAAATAATTGTTTATAAAAATCATAAAAATCACTATTTAACTCAATTAAAATAAATAAAAAAATATTTTCAAAAATTTTCGGGAAGGGGAGTTACAAATCTACCTACCTTAAAATAATTTTGTCCTCGAAATTTAGGTCGGTCGTACTCCTTCTAGGTCAACACCCAACAATCAAAGTCTCTAAGAAAAAAATTTCTTAATCATACCATTAGGAAGAAAAACATATGTAGGATCATGGTCAAATCATAGGAGTTGAATGTCTCACCTAGGTGTATAAGTCATACTAGATCAAGCCAGTCATCGGGTATAAAACATACAAACAGTCTAGGGAGTCCAATTGGAAAGATAAGGGAACGCCAATCATCAAGGCCGTAGGGCAGTCTACCAACCTTTATGAAATTGGCAACTATCAAGGAACATAACTAGTAACTAACTCTGAAGGGGTACTAATTCCAAATATTATCAAAAAATCAAAGTTTTAATCACGACTTGCCAATAGCACAAAAAAGATCCAAGCACACACTATATATATATATATATAAGAAAATTTTAGTCCCAATACGATCTAAGTTGATCAATCAGGATGAATCGATGTTTGGACAAGATAGAGAACGAGGTCATTGAAGTCTGAGCACGAGTATCCAAGATTTGAAATCCATTTCACAATTGGTTTAATTCAATTGAATAAGATCCCAATATATTGGATGATAAGAAGGATGACCAAGTCAACTGGTCGGTCAAAGGAATTAGAATTTAAAGGATGATGCAAGGATATAGAATTGAATCAATTTCCTCCTTTGGATAGGGAAACTATATGTGATACCTCGGGTCTGTCTAATAAGTATAGTGTCTTGTCTTTCTGAAATATGTGAAAGGCAGACAATAAAGAGTTCAAAGGCGATGTTATTGAGTACAATACGTGGCTCATAGACGACAAAATAGTTCAAAGGGGAATTGTCAAGGCTGTTGCGGATGAGACTCTAGGGCAAGTTTAACTATGTCTCCATCCACATAGAATAATATATGAAAAGCGAACCAAAGTGCAATAGGTTGATCAGACCATCTTGCACCGGTTTTGATTAGACAATATGTTAGTGGGTGTCAACCCCCAATAATATATGTCATGATCAAGCTCGAAAAGAAGATAAGCTTGCAAAACTGGTTCTAAATTAGCAACATAAGGTAGTCAAAATATAAGTAAGGATAATGATGAAGAAGTTAAATAGTCTAAGTGAACTTATCAATGTGGTTCACAATGACTAGGATTTGCTGGGTAGTGAGACATTCTACCCACCTTAAAAGAGTTAAACTAATAGGGTGATGGAACAACGGGTCAAGCCATCAAGATAAAGTACAAAGTTGAGCATTTAAAGAATCAAGCAGAACACCAACACATGTCGGGTCAAAAGAAGTGAGTCAAGTTGGATTTCTAATTTGAAATCGAAAATAGTTGGTATTATGGTATGGATCATAGTTAGTCATTTCGACTCGAAAGTCATATCAAAAGGATATAGTATACAAGGAGATGAGTTTAATGGGACACGATATGTCCGCATGAAGATGGACTCGTCTGGGCCTTGTACACAATTTGTTGGAGGATAACAGCTAGTACTACACTCCGAATATCAAAGTCATGGTAAGAAATGTCAATGATCCAAAATAGAAAATGGAAGTTCAAGAGGTGACAATTAATACACAAAGTAAAGGAGATCAAGTTGAAGCACGAAATAAAATTAGTTACAGTATAAAATAATTTGGGGATACAGTTCTAGAGAGAGAGAATACTGTTAAGGAACGATCAAATCATTATTCAAATATTATGAACGGTTAGAGAGTCACAATAAAAGATCTAGATTTGTGGAAAGTCAAGTATCATCTGCCTCTGAAACCCTGAAGTTCACCTGATCATAATTGCCAATCGTATCTTTACCTTACTAGTCTCCCTATGATAATTCAATCCTCATATGTTTACCATCCAGATTTTACAACCTTCCGTTATCTAAATCCTTACCATGATCATCATAGGCAGGATTCTAAATTTTTAAAACATTTCTCATGAAGCATGCCCCTTTTTATTAAGAATCAATACTATTCATTTTAAATCAATTTCCATATTTCTTCACATTGTCCCAATTTAGATCCGAAACCTCTAACTCAAGTTTATAATATCTTTAAACTGTTTAAATTGTTTTCTCGTATCATTCAATTCCCAAAACCTCTAGGCCTTACAAACTTATTTTCCATCGTAAAATCAACCTTCATATTTTCTTCGACATACACCCGTGAATATTATTCTCCTAAATTTTTTTTTTAAATTCACAATAATGTCCAAATTTCCATAGCCTTGTGTCCTCTCTATCCCTAGTCATTTCCTTGCAATATCTTGTTCAATTTTATATCTTTATTGAATACAATTTAATTCTCTTTTCCATTACTAACCTTCTTTAAAGCCTTGGGTAAAACTGCCCGAGAATCAATTAACCAAAATTTTAAAGTTTTCAAACTAAGTTGACCCCGAATATCCTCATCAGTTTTGAAATACACTTACGAATTATTCATACCAAGTTTTCTCTATGTGTGGTTTGTTTCCAGACTGGTAGTATACATCTCTTTGATTTCATCCTAGACCTTTACCACATATCATTCTCAAGTTTTCATGTTAACATCCAACCTTTTGGATTCCTACAAAATCATCACACGATAACCAATTCAATCATTTCTGAGCTACATGATTTACGACACTTTCTCAACCTTTTCTATAAAAAATACGAAGACTCGAGGGTTACAAAGTATACAGGTACGACAGAGTTTAAGAAAATGCGAATACAAGAAATAATGGTAAGGAAGGAATAATAAAGATCCGCTAAAAAGAGATGAACCAATCAAGATCAAATTCAAGAGGAAAAGAATTCAAATCGAAATTCGTAATGAGATTCTCAAGGGTCGTCCCTGGAATCTCTCAAAGGATCCAAAGTGTGATTGAGTATCTCTAATTCTAACACCTTATTTCTTATACTCTATAGCAGGCTCGTAGCAGTACAACTAAGTCATAGCGCTACTACGAAATCGCACAAATGCGAATCTCGACCTGCATGGGCCACCACAGAGGGGAGAAGATGGGAGGCAAACCGGTTCCTGATCCGATCCTTTATGACTTTCAGAGATGTCTTCTTCAGGCGGGGCTCAAGGGGCTGTCTCGCTCGGGGTTCTTATGGACTTGGCATAACAAAGCAATCCGTAACAGGGTTACTTGCCAGCTGGATAGAGCTCTAGGCAATGGAAAATGGTTCAGGCATTTTCCCAATTCGTCGGCTGAGGGCCTGGCCGCTGGGACGAGTGACCATTCCTCCATCAGGGTCGACTTCACTAATCGGCCGCCCGTGAAGTCTCGTCCCTTCAGGTACAACAACAGCTGGTATCTTTCGGAGGGTTATTTGGAGGCTGCTACGGAGGGGCTCACTAGCCATCAGGGGGGACGGCCCAGTATCGCATGGTACATCGGCTCAGGGCTACGAAGAAGGCTTTAAGGAGCTGGGTGAAGGGTCTGCCCAAGTCTACCTTAGAAGATAAGGAGGCGGAGCTTTGGAGCATCCAGCAGGACATGCAATCTGACATGCTGAACGGAGACCTGGCGGCGAGAGAGGAGCTGATTGGAGAAGTCAACATCCTGCGTCTGCAGAAGGAGATTAGCACGGCCCAGCGTGCTAAATGCTCCTAAGGATGGTGACCGATGTTCCAAGTTCTTCTATGACGTCATCCGGACCAGACAGCATAGGAACTATATTTTCCAGTTTCTTGATGTGGATGGCAACCTGGTGGGAGAGTCGGCAAAGATACAAGACGAGGCAGTCAGGTACTACTCTGAGTTATATTTCCAGACTGACTACCTGTCTGTATTCTCATATGTAGTTACGAAGAGAGTGGTGACTCCGTATGGGAATAGCCGTCTACTTGCCCCAATTACTCTGGAGGAGATGGAACCTATTATTAAGACGACGGATCCCAACAAGTCTCCTGGACCAGATGGATTTAGCAATGGGTTCTACAAACGCCACTGGGATACTCTGAAGTATCAGGTCCTTGAGGTGGTACAGGAGTTCTTCTCCAAAGGAAAATTGTTGAAGGAGCTGAACCACACCTTCCTGACGCTTGTGCCAAAGAAGGAGGGAGCGACATCGTTGGCAGATTTCAGGCCTATTGTATGCTGCAATTACCTTTACATGATAATTACACACCTCATGTGCCGGCGGATGGAGGGGATCATGCAGGACTTAGTCTCTCCGAACCAGACGGCTTTGATCAATGGGAGGTCGATCGCGGAGCACAGCCTTCTGGCGCATGAGATGGTGAGGGGATTCAATAAACCTGGCAGGAAGAAAGCCTGTGTGAAGTTGGATCTGAGGAAGGCCTATGACATGGTCAATAGGAATTTTCTCTGCCATCTGATGACTGCTATGGGTTTCGAAGACCATTGGGTTGCGATGATCCGGGAGTGCATCACGTCTCCCACTTTCTCTGTCCTCATCCAGGGCACCCCATATGGGTATTTCCAGAGCAACCGTGGGCTTAAGCAAGGTGACCCTCTGTCACCTTACCTTTTCACGCTTGTTATGGAATACTTCACATGCTTGATGGATATAGCAGTGCATCGGGGGAGACTGGTTCCATTGTTCAGGCGGGTTGACCCCCCGGTTATCCACCTTATTTATGCAGATGATATCTTGGTGTTCATCCAGCCGTCTACGCAGGGTATGCACACGATTGTAGAGATTATGGGAGATATGGAATCCCTATCTGGCCTTCAGATGAACAGAGAGAAGAGCATGGTGTATTTCAGCTCCCTCTGCCCCCAGAAGGAGGAGCGGGCCGAAGCGCTGGGAGTTGAGAGAAGTGAGTTTTCTGTGAAGTATTTAGGGGGCTCCTCTCACAGTCAACTATGCGCGGGACCAGGACTGCCATAGTCTGGTGGAGTACGTCCAGCGGAGGGTTGAAGGCTGACAAGCCGCCGGTTTATCATTTGGAGGACGCATTGAGCTGGTTAGATCGGTAATATCGGTTGTGGCCCATTTCTGACTGCAATCCATTCTCCTCCCTATTGTCACTATCACGAAAGTGGAGCGAATGTGTGCAGACTTCATATGGAGGGGTGGTATGCAGGCGATCTCCCGTCGAATCAGGAAGATAACCGGAGGCTGACTTGTCGACGTATTATCCGCGATGGAGAGTGGAGGCTTGAGTCCTATCGTTATACTGCGGAGCTGGGTGAGAGTATCAGTTCGGTAGTCATTGATCTCGATTTGCCTGCTGATCGGTGGATTTGGGAGCCGCCATGAGATTCTGCGGGGACTGGAATGTTCCAGTTTCGGAGCAGCTACAATCTCATTCGGTGCACTTATCCTCAGAGTACTGACTATGAGTTCGTATGGTGCAATGGTCTCGCCCGGAAGATGCAACTTGTGTTTACAAACTTCTTCTGGGCCGCCTATTGACGAGGGATCGACTTAGTGCTTTTGGGGTGCCGGTTCCAGACCCTAAGTGTGTGCTATGCAGTGTGGAGAATGAATCTATAGGACATATTTTCTTTGAGTGTGCCCTGTCATGACAGATCTGGGCTGAACAAAGTAGGATGCTGGGTGGTTGTGACTCCGGAAAGGGGATTGGGGACATCATCACTGTGCTCGGGATAGCAGAGGAAGAGGGCAGGAATGGTTCCGGAACGCCAGAGTTCGACTGGCAGCCGCTGTTTGGCATGTATGGAGGGAACGGAACCGACGTATTTTCGATGGGCTAGTCACCCTTCCGGTAGGCATCCTCTATAACATAGAGTTTGATGTAAATGCTATGAGGAACTGAAAAGTGGGAGTCCCACTTTGACTGTATGTCGTAAGATTATTGCGTTGCTTTTGGAATAAAATTTACCCTTTTTCCATATATATATATATATATATATATATATATATATATATATATATATATATATATATGTTGTATTTTAGTGTTTGCGTAATGAATTAACTCGAAGAAAAAAGAAAATATGTACTTACCTGCAGCATCAGTGGATTGTGGACCCGCATTATCGGATTGTTTACCTGCTGTGTCAGCGGATCCATTGCGGATATAGAGATCTTGCAAAGCACCGGAGAGCTGCACCACATCCAAGAGATCGATCACCCAAATCATACACCCAGCTCCACCTCCAGCTCCACCTCCACTAATAAGAGCATATGCGGTACAGGAGCAATTCTTCAAACACTCTGACCTACATTCTTCGAAGCTAAAGGACGCGTTAACCAAAGAGATTGATGACTCTGGAAGCTTCACTCCATAAACAGCCAGAAACGTATCGGTCCCCTTTCTGCAATCCAACTCTACGCTTCGTACACACCCTTCGGTGCCGTCTCTTAACGCCCAATTTGCTGGGTTCTTAGGCTTGAACCCTAGCATGCAGCTGCATACAGGTGACTTTGTAACGTCGCAGATTCCATAGATACCACACTGGCCAATGTCGCCGCACTGGTTTCCCGGAGCCTCCCATAACTTCCTCCAGTGAAACGACCAACCTAGCTGTACTAAGATGCCTGAATGTGTAAGCTGTAATAATGGTGGAACCGTGTAATAACGTGCTTCATAAGAGAACCTAATCCGGCCTTTATAGTTGTTCACAAAGCTATAGGTGACATCTCCACCTGGGTAACTTTTAGTATTGGGGATGCCTCCCAACTGTCTACCATCCCAAGGTCCGCTGCGCCATATACCTTCTTACCGGCGGATCCGTCGAAGAGGTACATCTCGGGGCTGTTATTCATGCCGATGACCAGTGCTGCGTAGTACTCCCCGGGAGACGGGTCGTCCTCACTTTTCCATGCTGTAAGGTTGCTGCTGTTGAGACCGGCTTCCCTATCTACAACAAGGTTCATACCTGGCAACAAAGTGTCAGTTGGGTAGTCGAAGCTCTGCCATGCATAGTGCTCCTGAGTGCTGTTGTCGCCAGTACCCTCTTCTTCTTTCAGCACAAAGTTTCCGGTGTCCAACAACTGGACGATCGCATTGGTTAGCATGGAACCTACGGACCAGACTACAGCCGACTCTCGGTTGGTGATCCTAACTGTGCCGTTGGCTGTGACAGACAGTTGCCCAGTCGATCCGATGACCGGGTTAGCCCGGTTGGCCACCCACACAATTAATGTTTTTGGGTCGTATGTGGTGTTGTACTACCATATGCCGACGTACCGGCAGTCGGAGTTGTTTGGAGTGAAGAAGCCCAATGCAAAGGTACCTCCGACTGAAACTAGGATTTCGTTGTCGGCCAGGGGTTGAGTTGGTGTTATGGTGTCTCTTGTTGTTGCAGTGGAGAGGGAGAGGGAGAGGGACACAGTACAACTGTGAAGAAGAGAAGTGGAAGGAGGAGGATTGAATTGTTATGCTCGAACGATGCCATTCTACTACTTATTTAGAATAGGAACACTGAAATATAGGAGTTAGGATGGTGGAACCAAGAGTACCGATAATTATCAAGTATTCATAGAAATAGTATCATTAAGGCCATGCAGTTTTCTAGAATGGGCGATAACATGTATTTTTTTTTTTTTACCATACAAACTAATATGATGCAGAATTGAGTAGTATTTGGAATATGTTAAAAGGAGCTGAAAAGTATGTGGCACAGTTAGAATTAGAAAGGAGAACAACACACTGCCAAAATTGCTTCATATTTCTTTAACAAATCATGAGATGCAAAATTAAATGTCCCTCTTATTTCAAAGGCTTGGGAAATTTCAAAGGGCCCAGCTGCTTGAAGATTCAAGCAGCCAATTGTGACCAAACAAAAGGAAAGTGACATCTCCATATGCAATTTTTCAGAAAGAATGGTATCCACAAAAAGGTAGGATACCAAGAACATCAACTCATGCCACATGCAATTGCATAGTTACAGGGTCAAAATTATTTACCCAGGGGAAAAGAAAGGACCACATATTGAAGTCCAATGTATAGCTAGCAGCTGCCAATGATGAATACCTAAATGATTCTAGTAAAGCACTGAGTCATTGCTATCTTTAGATGCGTTAGAGAAAAAGAAAAACAACACATCTAGGAAGAGAATCAACTTATAAATCTAAAAATAATTAATACAACAACAAAGCCTTTATTTCAAATTTCTGGATCTGTTGTTTAAATCTATAGAATCAATAATAATTAATAAATAAGGATTACTGTTTCTCATAATTCTCACAAAACCCACAAACCCCCACGTCGTTACTCTCTTTCTCTCCTTAAAAGAGGCCTCCATAGTTACATAGCATATAAAATGTTACACTTGGGAATGTGCTAGTGAGCAGGATGAGCCCACTCGTCTAAACCGACACTGCTTATTAACGGAAGCATCATTCAAAGTTATCTTGCTATCCATAACTAGATGAATTTCAGTTCATATCGATGGCTTACTTGATGCAGTAAAAACATAACATTTATATCATTTTTTACCACGGTCGTGCTCGTCCATGCATAAAAACAGAGATAATACTTACCATCTGCATAAGACAATAGATGAGCATGCTATCTATCTTATATACGGTCATCGGTATTACGACACCATGAAGGGCTATCATATGGCATTCCGACGTGCCTATCAGCCTGGGTTGTAAGCCCAACTGTAGGTCCCGCAATGCCTCGCGTCGAAGCACGCATACCAATTCCTCCTAGGTCGATTCAATTTCGGTGCCCCGGATACCGTTTCAAGAAAAACAATACATCTTGCACAAGTTGTTCATGACCATGCAAGTACGTGAATAGTTTAATATATGAAACAGATGCATGACATGGAACAGAATTAAGCAGTATTATCATTTTACTCATGCAACAATTCATTTTCCTCAAAGACGTACGTTCTGATTTGGCGATCCATAGTGTAACGTCCCAAATGTTGCACCCCGTCCGAGGCCAAGTTGCATAACCTTTCCACGGACCAAGGTTATGCGGGAAGCTTCAAGAACCTTCTAGAAGTTGGCGGAACTATCCGGAAGATGGTGGACTTCTCTGGAAGGCCCAAGAACGTTCTGGATGGCCCAAAATCCTTCTGGATGGCCCGTGAAGTTTCCTTTTATGGTGCTTAGAGAATAAATATGGAATATGTCGTTCCAGTTATGGTAGGAAGAATAATTCCTGGAATATTCCATCCAAGACTTTCCATGTAAAGCTCTTTGAGCACTTATAAATGAGGGGGAAGCCTCATTTGTTCCTTACCACCTAAAAATTGTAAGCATTCTCCAAGTTAATAAAGAGATTCTTACGAATCTCATCTTTGCTCTACTCTTCTTGTTTTCCTTAGCAATCTAGCTAAGTCGTGTTGAAAAGGCTTACACGAGTCTTCGAGGAGGAAGATAGTGCGCCGCACGGGACGAAGTGCTAGCAAAAACACTAAGGTCCGATCGCCCCCATGTCTTCGACCGAAGCAGTCCTCAACGACCAACCCGCATCGCCTAAGGAGAAGACGAAGACCTCGAGGAAGGGTAAGAGCAAAGAACCGTCGATGGAACGGGCTCTTGGAGAGTTGGCGGAACGGATAGAGATGTTGGAGAAAGGCGTGACGGGCGTCGAATATCAAGTGGAGCAAAACCAGACGGCACACGAGGAGTTCTCCCAGGGTTTGGAGGCGGACGTCGCCACAGCTATGTCGGAGTTCCGAGAGCATCTCCGTGAGATGCAGGCCGAGTTCGAGGATGAACGAAAAGCTACTAAGGCGGAGATTGCTGAACTACGCAAAGAGCTACAAACCAAGACGGAGGTCCTCGAGAGGGCTATTGCTGGGTGGTCCGACTCCGAGGAGGGAGTCGACACAGAGGGTGAAGTATCCAGATACTTCACTGGCGTGCGGGACGTAAAGGAGGTAGATAACTTCATCTGGAACGTCGAGCGGTAAGTGAAGGCGGTTCACATCGAGGATGAGACCGACAAGGTAAACACAACATCCCTGTATTTTTTTGATGATGCTATGCTGTGGTGGCGACGCAGGTGCATCGAGATAGAAAAGGGACTCTGCTCGATTGAGACTTGGGAGGGTCTCAAGAAGGAGATTAAGTCTCAATTCTACCCGGAGAACATGGAGTATGTCGCGAGGCGGAGCTTGCGACAACTCAACCACACCGGGTCCGTCAAGGAGTATGTGGCAGAGTTCACCCACCTGATGCTTACCATTTCCAGTATGGCCAAAGAAGATCGCCTGTTCTACTCCATGGAGGGTCTACAACTATGGGCGACACAAGGGTTGCAGAGGCAACATGTGTCGGATTTGAACACGGCCGTTGCGGCGGCCGAGAAGCTGATGGAGTATCGACGGAGTGATGACCCAAAGCCCAAGGAAAAGAACACCACCAAGTTCAATGGTGGGGAGGCGAAGAAGAACAATGGAAATGGAGCCCCGCCGAAGGACAAGCAGCACGCAAAGCCTTCGACAAAGCGAAAGATTGAGTGCTTCCTATGCGGTGGGAATCACGTTGTACGGGACTGCCCGAATAAAGGCAAGAGGGTGAACGCGGTCCAAGGCGAGGAGGCCGAGGACGAGGAGCCTAAGAAGGGGGCTCACATGGGTGCCCTGTGTCTATTGAACGCTTTGAAGAGCAAGGCAGTAGTGTCCAAGACCCTGAATTGAGAGCTGATGTACGTGGATGTGAAGATCAACGGTCACAACACCAGGGCGATGGTCGACACAGGGGCAACCCACAACTTTATCTCGGACGTGGAGGTCCGGCGCTTGAGTCTAGTGCTGGAAAAAGACTCAAGTACGATAAAGGCGGTCAACTCTGAGGCGTGCCCCATGCAGGGGATGGCCAAAGGCGTGAAGATCCAAGTGGGAAACTGGACGGGTGTCACCAGTCTCACGGCAGCACCACTAGATGACTTCAACATGATCCTTGGGATGAACTTCCTTACTTCGGCAAAGGCAGTCCCAATGTCGCATCTGAGAGTCGTCGGGATCATTGAGGAGAGCTCTCCGTGCATGTGACAGTTGCACGAGGCGAGCTTGCGAAGGGGATGGCTCTCTCCGTATTACAACTCAAGAAGGAGATGCGACACGGAGAGACGACCTACCTTGTCGTGCTCAAGACGGAGGAGGCGCCCATGTACGGGGATCTTCCGTCTGAGATCGATGACGTCCTTGTGGAGTTCGGGAACGTCATGTCGAAGGAGTTGCCAAAGAGGCTACCTCCGCGGAGGGAGGTAGACCACGCTATTGAGTTGGAGCCGGGCACGAAGCCGCCCACCATGGCTCCATATCGCATGGCCCCGCCCGAGCTAGACGAGTTGAAAAAGCAACTCAAGGAGCTGCTGGATGCGGGATTCATCAGACCGTCAAAGGCCCCGTATCGTGCACCGGTGCTGTTCCAGAAGAAGGACGGTAGCCTTCGTTCGTGCATCGACTATCGTGCACTAAACAAGGTGACCGTCAAGAACAAATATCTCATCCCGTTGGTAGCGGACCTGTTTGACCAACTGGGAGGCGCGAGATACTTCTCCAAACTTGATCTGCGCTCGGGGTATTATCAAGTCCGGATTGCGGAGGGCGACGAGACTAAGACGGCGTGCATCACGAGGTATAGCGCATATGAGTTTCTAGTTATGCCTTTTGGTCTAACAAATGCTCCTGCGATTTTTTGTACTTTGATGAACAAGCTCTTTCACTCCTACCTGGATCGGTTCATCGTAGTCTACCTCGACGACATCGTCGTGTACTCAAACACAATGGAGGAGCACATCGAGCATTTGAAGAGTACCGTCTTCCAAGTGCTGCGAGAGAACGAACTCTTCGTCAAACGGGAGAAGTGGTCATTTGCACAAGAAGAGGTGTCGTTCATGGGGCACTGGATCGGACGTAGCAAGATATGGATGGACGACGCAAAGGTCCAATCCATACGGGAGTGGGAGGCTCCCACCAGGCCGACGAAGCTGCGATCCTTCCTTGGCCTGGCGAATTACTACCTATGGTTCATCCGAGGATATTCCGCCATCGCAGCACCTCTAACCGATCTGCTACGGAAGGATCGGGCATGGAGCTGGATGCCCCGATACGAGGAGGCATTCGAGGCACTGAAGCGGGCTGTAGGTCTTATCTCTGCTGGACTACTCCAAGGCGTTCGAAGTGCATACGGACGCGTCCGACTTCGCCATCGGTAGGGTGTTGGTGCAGGAAGGACATCCTGTCGCATTCGAGTGCCGCAAGTTGCATGACACCGAGCGGCGCTACATGATGCAAGAGAAAGAGATGACCGCGGTCGTGTATAGCTTGAGGACATAGCGGCACAACCTTCTCGGCACCAAGTTCGTGATCATGACGGACAATGTTGCCACGAGCTACTTCCAGTCCCAGAAGAAGCTGTCTCCGAAGCAGACGAGATGGCAATATTTTCTAGCCAAGTTCGACATGGAGTTGCGGTACAAACCCGGCAAGGATAATCAGGTCACTGATGCACTCAGCAGGAAGGCCAAGCTCGCATCAGTGTAGGCCTGTCAATGGTAGCTTATTGGTCGGATATTGACATTACCATATCCGAACCATTAACTATCGGATATATCCGATAACTATCCGATATTCGATCGGATATCATTTTTGGCTACCATACCCGTTACCAATAATTTTAACGGATATCGGATAATATCCGAACCAATAAGATTACTAAAAAAATATTAAAAAAAGGGAAGAAAAAAATGAGTTAAAACGTTTTGGTTGTCACCTTGCTGGTTTAGATCGGGTAGATACTTCAAACTATGTTTTTCAGCCGCTTGCAAGGTGACAACCAAAACATTTGAACTCTTTAGATATGATATGTCAAATATATTATAGTATATACGTTGCTGGAAATTTAAGTTCAACCCTATGGTACCGATCTAAACCACTTAAAGTGGCTGAAAAATATAGTTTGAAGTATCTACACTTTCCAATAAGTTTTGGTTGAAAAACATAATTTGTAGTAAATATCATTTTAAATTTATTAAATAATTTAAATATTATTGGTTCGGATATTATTGGTTCGGATATGACACTTACCGTATCCGCATCCGATATCCGATAAATATCCGATATGATATCTGAATCCGTATCCGTATCCGAAATTTCGAATATTTTCGGTTCGAATACGGATCAGATACGGATTTTCGGTATACCATTGACAGGCCTACATCAGTGTGCTTGCTCAAGGGGGACATTCTGGACCGTGTTCGAGTGGATATCATGGAGGACCCACTGACACAGGCCATAGTGAAGCTTGTCAAGGAAGGCAAAACAAGAAGATTCTGGCTGAAAGACGGGCTTCTCTATACCAAGGGCGACAGGGTGGTCGTGCCCAAGTGGAATGGCTTGCGGAGACAGCTGCTCAAAGAATGCCACGACACAGTGGGCTGGACACCCGGGGCAGAGGCGGACCTTGGCGGTGCTGAAGGCCGCATACTATTGGCCTCACATGCGCGAGGATGTTGAGGACTATGTGCGCACCTGTCTTGTGCGCCAACAAGACAAGGTGGACCATCAGAAGCCCGGGGGCCTGCTGGAGCCTCTTCCCGTGCCGAGCCGGCGGTGGAAAAGCATATCGATGGACGTCATCCCTGTCCTGCCGAAAGTGGGGGCGCTTGGGTCCATTCTCATGGTGGTGGACCGATTCTCCAAGTACACGACCTTCGTTGCTGCTTCAACGGACTGCACAGTAGAGGAGGCTGTGCGACTGTTTATCAGCCACATGGTGAAGTTTTGGGACATCCCGGTGAACATTGTCAGTGACCGAGATCCCCGCTTCACGGGAAAGTTCATGACGGAAGTGTTCAAAATCCTCGGGACGGACTTGCACTTCTCGACCAGTTTCCACCCGCAGACGGACGGACAGACCGAGCGGGTCAATTCTCTATCGATGAGTACTTGCGGCACTTCGTGAGTGCCAACCAGAGGGATTGGGTGCATCACCTCGATGTCGCTTAGTTCTGCTACAATCTTCAATGGAGCGAGTCGTCGCACAGCAGCCCATTCGAGTTGGTGATGGGTCGACAGCCACTCACCCCACACACGCTGAGTGCGGGGTCCTCGAGTAGAAGTCCCGCGGCCAACCTGTTCACTTCAGAATTCAAGACAAAGGCAGATATTACCAAGGCATTTCTGGAGAAGGCCGCGAGGAAGATGAAAAAATAGGCCGACGTGAGGCGAAGGCCGGTTGAGTACAAGGAGGGGGATATGGTGCTGGGGAAGCTACAACCGCAACAGTTCAAGGTGTTCCAGAAAGTGCACAAGGGACTGACTCGGAAGTACGAAGGCCCCTACCCCGTGCTCAAGAAGGTAGGCAAGGTGGCCTACAAGCTTGAACTCCCCGCCAAGCTGAAGATTCATCCAGTCTTCTATGCCAGTTGCCTGAAGCCGTACCATGAAGACTTGGGGGATCCCCAGCGAGAAGTTTCGAAGCGACCGACGGCGACCATGACTACGTCCTTCGACAAGGAGCTGGAAGCCGTGCTGGACAAGAGGACAATTCGTCGGTGAGGCGTGTCCCCGTATGTGGAGTACCTCATCTAATAGAAGGGCATACCTTATGGCGAGTCTAGTTGGGAACATGCTGATACGCTGCATCAGTTCGAAGCCGAGATCCAGGCGTTTCTCAGCGAGCATGGTTGACGAGGGCGTCAATGCCTTAGGTGGGAGAGAATGTAATGTACCAAATGTTGCGCTCCGTCCGAGGCCAAGTTGTATAACTTTTCCACGGACCAAGGTTATGCGGGAAAATTCAAGAACCTTCTAGAAGTTGGCAGAACTCTTCGGAAGATGGTGGACTTCTCTGGAAGGCCCAAGAACGTTCTGGATGGCCCAAGATCCTTCTGGATGGCCCGTGAAGTTTTCTTTTATGTTTCTTAGAGAATAAATATGGAATATGCCGTTCCAGTTATGGTAGGAAGAATAATCCCTGAAATATTCCATCCAGGACTTTCCATGTAAACTCTCTGAGTACTTATAAATAAGGGGGAGGCCTCATTTGTTCCTTACCACCTAAAAATTATAAGCATTCTCCAAGTTAATAAAGAAATTCTTACGAGTTCCATCTTTGCTCCACTCTTCTTGTTTTCCTTAGCGATCTAGCTAAGTCGTGTTGGGACAGCGTGTACGAGTTTTCGAGGAGGAAGACAGTGCGCCGCACGGGACGAAGTTCTAGCAAAAATGCTAAGTCCATGACAATAGCCACCAAATACCCTGAGGCAACATACTACAACCGACGTTTCATTATTCCGTTTCTTTCTAACAGTTTATTGGTTTATTGAACCTTGACTACTTGCTTCGAGTGTGAAACTTATAACTTTAGGGTCTTAAGAAGTTTCACGGTTTTTAAACCTTAGCTGCTCGCTTCGAGTGCGAAGCTTATCATTTTAAGTTTAGAGAAAAACTACTCTAGATAGCTACAGTTATCCTATGTTCTTTATCTTAGTGGTACAACATGTATTTAACCGGACATAGTCGATTTGAACGTGTTCGAGGCAACAAGAATTTTATTTGCAGGAAGGAGTAGAAAAGAAGGGTTCGAACCACCCACCAAGTAGAGAATGCACCGAGAGTAGGAGATTGTTTCGCAACGAATCAAACTTCAGTTATACGAGCTCCTGCAATGGCACCATCATCGTATTAGAATCCTTCTTAAATCCTTCATCTCGAAATCCTTAGAAATGAATGCAGAAATCGATAAAGAAACACATTCACCAAAACTAAGTAGCAAAAACTTCAAAAAAACCATACAGCAGACCAGTCCTGTTGAAGGGACTTTTATATAGAGCTCATTCCCCGAGACACAGTCTGCTGCATCTAGGACTTATTCCAACATAAGTCGATCTATTAGTTTGAACGGTTCTCATAGTATTCGTCCAAATCGATTTGTTTGATGTCGCAAAGGATTTTCATGTACTAAGCTCCGACTGAGTCGGACTAGCCATCTAGGTTCCCGACTGAGTCAGACTAGTCACGGGTCCATTACATAGTGCACCGCCCAACAGGAATGGGGTACTACAGGATATCTATGTTAGCATCTATATTTATTTGTATAGCAAAAAAACTGAGGGAAAGACCCTCAAAGGTATGCCTATCTCATTCCTTCCATACGTGTCAAACCAGCGCCCCAAAAATTATTCGGAGACAATGATAACCTCTTTCTCCGTTGCCCTTCTGCGCTTTAACATCACTCAAAACTGAAGCAAAAGCTTTACAATGTGCAATGTTTGGCACAATATTAGCCCTTTGTGCGCTCCAAATATCCCAAGTAAAGTCACAAACAAAGAACAGATGATTCCTGGACTTATCATGATTACTGCATAAGCAACATTTCATATCCTAGCAGGGGATGACAAAACTGGTCAGTACATCCCGAGTAAGAAGTTTATTCCTGACCATTTTGTATAAAGAAATAAGCATAGGCACCCAAAGTTCGTAGGAGTAAACGTGTACAGGAATCACGCATAGCTCGCCACATGGCTTGAGACATGCCATACGAAACGCTGTCGTGGTAGGTTGGTAGTGTAGTGCCCCGTCCCTACATCGTGTCCCGTTTTCGTCCATGGGGTGCACGAGAAAGGAATACTATCGCTACTGATTCAGTCGGGACCGATAGATCGGAATCGGCTGAATCGGTCGAACGGGAACGATTGAATTAAGATCCTTTTCTCGCTTCGAGTGTGAAGCTTATCATTTTAAGTTTAGAGAAAAACTACTCTAGATAGCTACAGTTGTCCTACGTTCTTTATCTTAGTGGTACAACATACATTTAACTGGACATTGTCGATTTGAACGTGTTTGAGGCAACAAAAAATTTATTTGAGGTTAGGAGTACAAAAGAAGGGTCCGAACCACCTACCAAGTAGAGAATGCACCGAGAGTAGGAGATTGCTTCGCAACGAATCAAACTTCAGTTACACGAGCTCATGCAATGGCACCATCATCGTATTAGAATCCTTCTTAAATCCTTCATCTCGAAATCCTTAGAAATGAATACAGAAATCGACGAAAAAATACATTCATCAAAACTAAGTAGCAAAAACTTCAAAAAAATCATACAGCAGACTGGTCTCGTTGAAGGAACTTTTATATAGAGCTCATTCCCAAAGACGTAGTCTGCTGCATCTAGGACTTATTCCAACATAAGTCGATCTATTAGTTTGAACGATTCTCATAGTATTCGTCCAAATCTATTTGTTTGATGTCGTAAAGGATTTCCATGTATTAAGCTCTGACTGAGTCGGACTAACCATCTAGGTTCCCGACTGAGTCAGACTAGTCACGAGTTCATTACATAGTGCGCCGCCCAACAGGAACGGGGTACTACAGGATATCTATGTTAGCATCTATATTTATTTGTACAGCAAAAAAAACTGAGGGAAAGACCCTCAAAGGTATGCCTATCTCGTTCCCTCCATACGTGTCAAACCAGCGCCCCAAAAATTATTCTGAGACAACGATAACCTCTTTCTCCGTTGCCCTTCTGCGCTTTAACATCACCCAAAACTGAAGCAAAAGCTCTACAATACACAATGTTTGGCACAATATTAGCCCTTTGTGCGCTCCAAATATCCCAAGTAAAGTCACAAACAAAGAACTGATGATTCTTGGACTCATCCTGATTACTGCATAAGCAACACTTCATATCCTAGCAGGGGATGGCAAAACTGGTCAGCCTGTCTCGAGTAAAAAGTTTATTCCTGACCATTTTGTATAAATAAATAAGCATAGGCACCCAAAGTTCGTGGGAGTGAACGTGTATAGGAATCACGCATAGCTCGCCACATGGCTTGAGACGTGCCACACGAAACGCTGTCGTGGTAGGCTGGTAGCACACGATCTCGATCTCTTCATGGAGGAGTGGCTATGCGCTTCATCAAACTTGATGCATAACACCCTCTATTGCATACTGCAACTGGGAGCCGCATAGGACTGGTCTTGTACAACTGTAAAGTGAAATGATTACGATGACGTAATCATTGACGTCTTCCTCGTCATCTGTTTTGTGCACAATGTTCGAGAATTAACTTTATGTCAGAGATTTGACAGGGTGGCTATGTGCCTCTGGTACTATGCGCCTATCACTTCAAAGATCGCTGCTTTGAGATACTCCCGCATAAACTCTATTTGTTGATCAAGTCATGGCCCATAGGCGCATAAGATAAGCTTTGCGCCTATTTAGGTATGTGTTTCTTTATGCTTCTTCAGGTGGTCTATATCGGTTAAAAGTCATTGTGCATTTGAAATTTAGATTTCTTCTATAAGAGAGAGAGAGAGAGAGAGAGAGAGAGAGAGAGGAAATACTAGAGCTATGGCTGTACTCGAACCTAGTTTAAATCTTGATATCGAGCTGCCTAGGTACAAACATAGATTATAACAAAAAATAGCAGGGAGATGAAAAGTTAAATCAAATTGGAATAAAACCTATAAGCCTATATTTCGAGTCCAGTTAATTTTCTCGGGTAGATCTGAGCCAGATTTGATAGCAACCCTACCAAGTGTTCAATCCTACTTTCAACCAATATATATATATATATATATATATATATATATATATATATATATATATATATATATATATATATATATATAATTTTATTTTGGAACCAGGTAAATTGTTTCTGGAATCGCTCCCACTGAGATTCGAATTCCTGACCACTCGGGCCGCATGCATCTCTCTTAACCACTAGGCTAGAGGTCATTTGCAGTATATATATATATATATATATATATATAATATATATATATATAATTTTATTTTGGAACAGGAAGCCAAACCTTGGAGAGCACCGGATATATATATATATATATATATATATATATATATATATATATATATATATATATATATATATATATATAATTTTATTTTGGAACAGGAAGCCAAACCTTGGAGAGCACCGGATATATATATATATATATATCCGGTGCTCTCCAAGGTTTGGCTTCCTGTTCCAAAATAAAATTTTATATATATATATATATATATATATATATATATATATATATATATATATATATATATACTTCTCTCCACAAGCATCCGGTGCTCTCCAAGGTTTGGCTTCCTCAAATTCCTCTGAAATGGTCCATTCTTGTTTGGCGGGTGTTGCTGGAGAAGATCCCTTCTGACGACGTGCTGTCGCCAAGGTTTCTCATTAGCATCCAAGTGCCATTGCTGCAAGCAGGCTGAGAGTGAGTCCAACCAGCATTTATTTGTCACCGGTGAGTTGGCAGGGTCGGCGTGGGTGGATCTGCGTCGCATCGACGGATCGGTGCACCCTCTTGTCGGCTCGGAATCGCTCCAGCACCTTGTCGAGCTGGCCTCCACTTGCCACGACTCCCACTCCCAGATCCACCTCATTGCCGCTCTAGTCTGGGTTCTTTGGAAGAACAGGAACAAGTTCCGCTACGAAGGCTCCTCCTTTCAGGATGCGCTAGGAGGGCTGCAGTATTCTCGGGAGGACACGGCTCAGTTTCGCATGGCTCATAAGCTCAAACAGGTCAAGAAAGCTATTCGGGATTGGGTGAAGAAGATGTCGCGGTCGTCCCTGGAGGATAAGGAGGCCGATCTTCGAGAGGTACAGGAAGCTTTGCAGACTGACATGCTGAGCGGAGAGTTGGCGGCTAGGAAGAGGGACCTGATTGCGGAGGTCAACATCATGAGACTTCAGCAGGAGATTAGTGCGGCCCAGAGGGCCAAGTGTTCATGGCTCAAGGATGGGGATCGTTGCACTAAGTTTTTCTATGATGTGATCCGTGCCAGACAGTACCGGAACAGCATCCCCAGGCTACTAAATGGCGAGGGCAGTCTCGTTGGAGACCCAGTGGAGATTCAGGAGGAGGCAGTCAAGTTCTATTCTGACTTATATCAGCAGACTGATTATCTCATCACGTTTCCAAGTCTTGTCACGAAGAGGCTGGTGACGCACCATGGGAATAGATTATTGTTGGCCCCTGTGAGATTGGAGGAGGTGGAGGCTATTGTGATGAAGGCAGATCCAAATAAGGCTCCGGGGCCTGACGACTTCTCTTGTGGGTTCTTTAGACGACACTGGGGTGAGCTAAAGTTTGCAGTCCTGGAGGCGGTGCAGGAGTTTTTTTTGGAAGGGAAGTTGTTGAAGGAGCTGAATCACACATTCATGTTGGTTCCGAAGGAGGGCGCGACATCCCTCGCCGACTTTAGGCCTATTGCGTGTTGTAATTATCTATATAAGATAATTACCCACCTTATGTGTCGTCGTATGGAGGGGATTATGCAGGGCCTGGTGTCTCGGAATCAGGCGACTTTCATCAAGGGGCGCTCGATTACTGAGCACAATCTTCTTGCTCATGAGATGGTGAGAGATTTCAATAAGCCGGGGGGGATGAAGGCCTGTGTGAAGCTGGATTTGCAGAAAGCTTATGACACGGTCAACATGGACTTCCTTTGCCACCTTATGCTAGCTATGGGGTTTGATGAGAGGTGGGTAGCGAGGGTGAGGGAGTGCATATGCTCCCCCACATTTTCGGTCCTCATCCAGGGTACTCCATATGGATGCTTCAAGAGCAACAGGGAACTGCGGCAGGGGGATCCTCTTTCCCCGTACTTGTTCACTCTAGTGATGGAGTACTTCACTTGCATCATGGACCTGACCGTGCATAGTAGGAAGATTGTCCCTCTCTTCAGGCTGGTCAAGCCGGTGGTGTCACACTTGATCTATGCTGACGACCTCTTGGTGTTCCTTCATCCATCTATGAGGGGGATGAGTGCGCTTTCAGATATTATGGAGGAGTTTGGGAGGTTGTTCGGGCTTCAGCTGAATAGGGAGAAGAGCAGGGTTTATTTCAGCTCTCAGTGCACCCTCAAGAAGGAAAAGACCCTTGTTCTGGGAGTGGAGAAAGGAGAGTTACCGGTAAAATATCTGGAGGTACCGTTGACGGTCAATTATGCTAGGGATCAAGATTGTCACAGCCTGGTGGATTTTGCACAAAGGAAAGTGGAAGGCTGGCAGGCAGTTGGACTATCTTTTGGTAGCCGTATTGAGCTGGTGAGGTCTGTTATTTCTGGCATCGCTATGTTCTGGTTGCAATCGATTCAGATTCCTGTAGCTACCATAAGAAAGGTGGAGACCATATGTGCAAATTTTATCTGGAGAGGAGGTTTGCATGCGATCGCTTGGGAACAACTCTGCCGGACCCGGGAGGAAGGAGGAGTAGGGTTGCGACCTCTACGGACGGTTAGGAAGGCATCTGGGGTGAGGATGGCGTGGCAGTTCATCAATGGAGGTTCGCTTTGGGCAGAGTGGATGGCTAACAGATATTTGCGGCGGACGAATTTCTGGACATGCAAGATCGATAACCATTTCTCGGTCTCATTTAAGGCTATCCTTCGGTGCAGACCGGTTCTACAGTCTGCTATATGCAGGATTATGAAAGATGGGGCGAGCACTGATCTCTGGCTAGACCCGTGGATGGGTAATGGTTCCCTCCTGGAGATCTTGGGTGCCCAGATGGACAGAGAGGCGGGCAGGGGGGTAAAATGTAGTCGAATCATCAGGGATAGGATCTGGAGGACTGAGGAGTATCCATTCACTGCTCAGTTTGGAGAGACGATTCGTCAGATCACTATTGATACTAGCCATCCTGTGACTCCTGGAGATGGGTTGACCCTGGTACGGATGGAGGGTCCGGAATATTCTGTTTTAAAAGCTGCTACAATCTGGTTCGGACTTCTCATGGCAGGATTACGGAGTATGACTTTATCTGGGCAAAGAAAATTGTTCACAAAATGCAGCTTTGCTCATACAAACTTCTTCTAGGCCGGTTGATGACGAGGGACAGAGTTTTCAGGTTTGGGATGTAGATTCCAGACCCGAAGTGCGTACTCTGTACAGGTGAGGCCGAATCTATGGGCCACCTATTCTTTGAGTGTCCGATGACTTGGCACATCTGGTCAGAGCAGTGTATGAGATCGATGGGTGGAGTTGGCAGTGCTAGAGATGTACGGGGGATCCTCAGCTGGATCAGAGATCGCCGAGGCATGGACCCTGGTTGGGCCAAGATTGCTAGAGTCCGACTTGCAGCATCAGTTTGGCACGTCTGGCGGGAGCGTAACAGACGTATCTTTGAGGGGCTGGCTACTCCTCCTGTATGAATTCTACATAATATAGAATTCGATGTATCTGTAATAGCCCCTTAACTGGAGAGGGAGAGATGTGAGAATAGTGTATTGTAATATCTTTACTGCGATTTGCGTGGAATAAAATTTACCCTTATTCCAATATATATATATATATATATATATATATATATATATATATATATATATATATATATATATATATATATATGACAAAATTGGTTGTAGTAATATACTAGTATGACAAAATTCAAGAAAAGTAAACATATATATGTATGTACGTACCTAGAGAAGCAGCTACTAGACGAATGTAGAGATCTTGCTTAGATGCACCAAATCCAAAGAGCTCTGTGACCCAAATTACACACCCACATCCACCCAATAGCATAGGAAGTACAGGAGCAATTCTTCAAACATTTTGAGACCCAGTATCGGCGCAATGGGTTGGGGTTGGGAAGCTCCATTGTAGGAGAATGTCACCTGTGTAATGTAAGGATCCACAATTCGGTAGGTTGCTGAACTGGTTACCATCCCAAGGTCCGCAACGCCATACCTTATGGAGATGGTGGTGGCCAATACCGGTTAAAGATTGTGAAGCATTTGAAATTTAGATCCCAACTAAGACAATAACATGGGAAATCCAGTCAACGATCGCTTGACCATTTCAAACCGACCAAAACGGACATTGGCTTGGACCTCAAAAAGGGGTGACAATGGTGTTGGTAATTTAGTCCTACATCGGATAGGAGATGGGATAATAAAGTGTAGATAATTGAAATTGGTTCAGGCCTTATATGAGAATTCTTTTTTAAGGCATATGTGCCAAATTTAATATCGTATCTCATGGGCCAACTCTTTGCTGCAAGAAAGTCCATTCCGGTTAGTATCGCCATGGGGTCAAGAGAAAAACAAAGGAAGGCGTTTCTCCTAAAACTAGACTTTTGAGAAATAATAAGACAAGGTAGATAAATCCCATGTAACAGAGGACTGAAACAAGGTGATCCAGAGAATAGTCTTCCAAGAAATCCTATGTAACAGAGGGAAGACCAGTGAGGAGAGCTAAGGCGAGGATTGATCTATTTTGGAATGGTTTCCTGTTGGCCATAATTCTAAAGTATTGTGAACCCAAAAAAATATAGTTATAGATAAAGAAAATTAAGAAGAAACTAAATGCAGTAGTCCAAATTAAGTACAAAAAGAATCTAGTTGTTATTAAAAGAAGGGTAAAGTGCATTTAAACCCTCCCTAGATTTGTCTCGTTTGCAAAATAAGATCTTTTAAAAAACTTAAGCAGTTTGCACCTCCCGAAAAACCTGTTTTGCTTAGAATGGTCCTTATCCGTTAAATGGCCGTTAAAATGGTCGCTAAGACTTTAAAAAAAAAAAAATAGAAACTACCTAAACTACCCCCCCACCCTTCCCTCCCATCCCCTCCCTTCCCTACCCCCCCTCCGCCGGCAACCGAACCCGACCCCCCCCCCTCCCCCCCCCCTCCTCCCTCCGCCGGCGACCCTCCCCTCCCCCTCCTCCCTCCGCCGGCGATCCGCCCCCCCGACCCCCTCACCCCCCCCCCCTCCTCCCTCCGCCGGTCATCTCCGACCATCCCCCCTCCTCCCTCCGCTGCGACCCGCCTCCCTCGCCCCTCCCCTCCCTTTCCCTCCGCCGGTCATCCCCGACCCCCCCTCCTCCCTCCGCCGGCGACCCGCCCCCCGCCCCCTCCCCCCCTCCTCCGCCGGCCATCGCCGACCCTCCCCCCCCCCCCCCCCCCCCCCCACCACCGGAGAGAGAGGGGGGAGGGGCAAAAATCGTCTTTTAAGACAATTTTTAACGGATTTTAACAGCGGGGGGTGATTTGAGCATTTTGGTAACGGACTGTCTTTTTCGAATCAGCGAGTCTTTATTTGCATTTTCGTGACATCTAAGGAGGGTTTAAATGCACTTTACGCTTAAAAGAACAAGTCTATTATGAAAAAAGGGCATTTTCAAAAAGTCAAATGTTAAATTGTTAATTTATAGATGAAAGGATATTTTAAGTTAAGTTAGAATATGTAAACTTATTTTTATGGAAATTACTAAGGGCACAACCAAAAGTGATAGAGACTATCACATGATATGGAGCATCACCCTTACGTTGTAAAAGTGTTAAGGGACATCACACACTCACACACAATTATCTCCTAGTCTCTCTTCCTCTTCCTCCTACACAAATTCATCTTCCTCTTCCTCTTGCAATCTCTTGCTCTTATAACCCGAATCAAATATGATAAGACAAATCTTCTTCTTCTTCTTCTTTTCAGTTCTAACTATATTTTAGGTCTTTGAAGTTGAACACCAATTTTTAGGAATTTTTTTATTTCTAGATTTCAATTAATGTATGTTTGAATTTATATCTTTGGAACATCATTATTGTTGATTTTGAACCCAATTCTTGAGGTTTTAGAAGTCCATGAATTCGTCACAGTCGGGTTGGGACAACAAAGGATTGTCAGGATTCTGAGAGTCCATATTGTTGTTAGGATTGTCAGAATCTTGATAGTCCTATGACATATTATAACTCTCTGTGCTAGGACTACCAGGATTCCGATAGTCCTGAGTGTATTTAGGACAGTCATAATTCTGGCAGTCCTACAATCCTAAGACTTGGCCTATATTCATTTCTACATTCATATTGAATGAATATTACATTTTTATTGTAGTCGGAAAGCCATGTTGAAGGAAAGAAAAAAAAGAAAGTCCCCCGACGACTTCGGAGCGGAACAAGCACAACGTACAAGAGAAACACCGCTGAACAATGACTGGAAAAATGGCATTGTCCAGCAGTGATCATCATTGTGCATTGGCTGTGACAGACAGCTGTCTGCAACCCAATGACTGGTTCAACTAGTTGGTCGCTAAGGCGACAATTTGGATTTTGGGTTAGTCAAGAATTAAGACTGAGAACTCACAATACGACCCTACTTGGCAGCTTGAGCATCCTGAAACTGACTTTAAGCAGTCAGCAATAAAGCAAATTTTCATTGTCCCACTTGAATAAAATCCTTCCAAGAGACTCGAGCGACGCTTGATGTTCAGATTTCTAGATTCAAGACACCAGCACAGGAATATCCATACCATTCTTCTTGTCCAAGAGCTTAATTACTGGAATAAATATTGGCCATCCAAATTGATGCTAACAGCATGAGAATTCATTTCAAATTTCTAATAAGATCTAATAGTACCCAAAAAAAAATTATGGGCCTTCAATAATTATATTTAACATAATCTACAAAAAATGATTGTGGCTACAACTTGCTATCCCTAATTCCTTTACAAATTGACATAAAGTAACTCATATTTGTTTGAGAAAAAATAATTATTCTCAAATAAACATCAAAGAAAAGTTGACAAAAGTTATTATCTACCTATCTAGGATTCAGTGTAATTGTCAAATCATTTGATGTACATGAGTCTTGCTTGCTTGAACTCTGGTCCTGCTCAGTGACAAGTTCTTGAGATGAAACCAGGCTCTGCTTAGGCTCCGGTAGTGACATAATATCAGTACCCAACAATACGATTACAGTCGACATCAACGGCCTATCTTCTGGATGTTCTTGAACACGTAATAAACAATTTTTAATACATCTTATGACGTCATTAATCGAAAATCTATTACTCATTGCTTCATCAACTAGCTCCAATGCGCTTCCTTCATTCCACAAACTCCATGCCTGAACCAAGACGGGAATCATAATGAATAAATTTTATCGAAGTCAAAAGATGGCGATGTAAGCTTACTTACATGTGCTACAAGGTTCATATATGCCGCGAATGCATATGCCCCTCTATTCTTCTTTTTACTAGAACTCCGTAACTGAACACATCTGACTTCAACGAGAAAATTCCTTCCATAGCGTATTCAGGAGACATGTACCTACTGCATAGACCATCAAAACATGGATCTTATACTACTGAGTTTCAAATAGAGAAACTATCAAACAACACAGTGATTATGAATCACACTTACTATATACCGACAACCTTTCTCGTATTAAAATCAGTTCTGTCACCACCAAAAAGTCTGGCCATACCGAAGTTTGAAATTTTTGGGTTCATCCCCTTATCAAGTAGAATATTGCTTGCTTTGAGTTCTCTGTGAATAATTCTAAATCTGGAGTCGTGGTGAAGATACAGTAGTCCTCTAGCAATCCCTACGATAATCTGGTATCGTGTTTGCCAATCCAGTAATGCACTCTTTTCTTTATCTGAAAACATACACATGTAGGGGAATATTAAGTTATTAACCCTTTTATTTCTTCCAATGAACTTGAATTGTGCTTCCTACACGCTTTTGCATTTTTTATCAATAGAACATAAGGAGAAATTATATTGCTTTTATATAATTGTCCATTAATCATGACCCTTACATGAAATTGGACAAGGAATCATCAATGTCCACAATAAAAGTAGTGTGCATTGATTTTTTAAGAAAGAAACAGTGGAAGCTAATCTTCACCTAATTTTCATTAAAGAAAAATCTAACAAAACATCAACCGCAATCCAAACACAAAAGGATTACAACAAACTCCACCCAAAATACATGCACATAAGAAACCACGAAATTGATCAAGTCTCGGTCACATCCCGAATGCTCTCCCTACTTTATGGAATCAGATGTCTCTCTCTCTCTCTCTCTCTCTCTCTCTCTCTCTCTCCCCCTTCCTATTGCCTCCCTGCCCATAATCGAACATTCGACAATATTAAACTAGCAAGACGCTGAATATTTGTTTCTCTGTTTTTAAAAAATCATAGTTCCTTTTGGGCCACACTCCCTAACAAAGAGCTGCCACAATAATATCCCAAAGCAGTGGTCTGTGCTTCTAACTCTATGTTGCCTCCAACTACCCCAAGTGACTTTATTGATGTAGGGTTGTCACCAATTAATAGTTGGTCCTTATCGGTTGTACAATCGAGCATTCAACAAGGAGATGATTCACAGATTCATCATGACCATCACAAAGCCACAAGAAGCTGGACGGTTTCATTTTCTTCTGACAAGATTGTCCCTAGTAAGAATAGCATTTTTGTGAGCAAGTCAAAGGAACATACGAACTTTCTCAAGGGCTATAATTGACTAAATAACTTTTGCAGCATCGTCCATTAGATCTCCATATTCAAGTTCCAGTATGGAGATTTGACAAAGAATTTACTAGTGCTTTTCCATTTCTAGGTACACAGGTCATCGGCATTTATATCTGATGAATACGATTACTGGAGGAAGCTAAGTAACCTCTCCTCTCTCCTCTCGCGGGCCTCACTGAGGGAATGGCTAAACCAGGGTCTCCATTGTCCCCCTCTCCACTGGATTGACACAGGATCCCACTTATTCCAAGCTTTCGCATAAAGGAAAGGGAACTGCGACTTGAGTGGAATATCTCCACACCAAGGATCTACCCGAGAGTAAATTTTATCCCCTCTTCCTAATGTAAAAGTTGTCACGGTAAAGAATATATTCTTTACCTTCGTAACTCCTAGACATACATCATTTAAAAGAAGATATAAATATAATTGCAACTATTACCATATTTCTTTCCCTATATTCTAGAATAAGTATTTTCCTTTCATACCTTTCATCTTTCTAGCTAAATGGTAAGACCACCCCCACCCCCCAACACCCCCACAACACACACATACACATACACAAGTCACAAGTTGATCGAGGAGGACCTCTATTAGAATTAGAATTCCTAAATTTTATGATTAGGATTCTATTTTGGGATTATGTTTCCTTTTAGGATTCCTTTCCTTTTTATTGAAAGTAGTTAGGATTATGATTTCTTCCTACCTTGTTTCCTTTTATGGAAATTGTGAGATAAATTAGGATTTCTAATTTATTCCTTATGGATTAATTGTTCCTAGTCCTAGTAGGAATTAGAAAATATTGGAGGTTTCCTACGGGTATAAAAGGAGTGGCTAAGATCTATTGTAATTATTTATTCACAACTGATTTTGTATGCCCTTGCTCTCTAAATCAAGAGAAAAGTGTTTGATAATAATAAAGCTATCTTTCAAGTAATTTTCATCACCATTAAATTTAAATTATCCTTCTATAAAAAAAATCTCCTTATTTGATTTCAGGTCTTCAAATGAAGGAAACTCATAAACCCTAATTTGATTCTGATTCAGATCAAATTGGTATTAGAGCACCATGATCCTCACTTAGGGTTTTGGGCAGTTGTGTATGGTAGATACACATCATGTCTACAAAGACCGTAGATTAGTGCCTACGCCGGGATGCGAGAAGCACTGGCAAAACAAATGTAAACCCTTATTCAAGAAGTTTCTAATTTGAAGAAAACCAAATCGGAATTCGGATATTCAAAATCCCATTATAATAACGAGTAAGGGTCCACACGGTGATGACAAGGAAGAGTCAAAATCCGAGGATAGGCGAGAACGGAAGGAGAGCAGAAGAAAGAGTATCAAGCCGAGTCGACAATGTGAGCATCCAATCTCATGCAATTGTCCCATGTTAAGGCAAAAATGATATACCCACGCTCGATAGATGGTCGATGCAGAGAAAATTAACAATTGGACAACCGGTTGGAGACTTACTTTACGATTTATGGATACAATGATCATCACAAGGTATGTTTCACTAGGTTGAAGCTGACGAGCCATGCCCTCACTGGTAGAATTCCTATACGGGATTCCACAATGTATCTCACATCTCACGAGATACTTAAATTCCTCGTACGAAAATAGTTTTTTTTTCCCCATTTGGACAATAAGGAGAAAACATGGATAAAGTGGTAGTACTTGGAAAAAGAAAAGCAAAGCGTACAATACTACACGACCGATTCAACAAGCAAGTTGTTCTATTGGTTATCTCCACTGAAGTCACAATGACACTAAGGAAGTACACCGGTGGTCTTCATGAGTTAATTCAAAACGAGTTGACATTGTTCGCAATTCAAGACATTGGATATGCTTGCAAGAAGGCCTTGGCCATCGAGGCAAAGAATAAGAAGCATGAGATGAATGACGACAAAGCGAAGGATTCGTCTGAGGATAAGTAGCCACATGCATGATTTCGATTGGAAATATAATACCACGAGAAAATTGAGAGGTCATATACATTTAATTTATAAGGTAATAGAAATTCTAATTGCCTGACCAACTCTCACAAGATATCTTTCATATCTTTGTTGAGAAAACTAGCATGATATAAATTGCACATAAGAAAAATAATGGAGGAGTCAAGAGTGTACCAAACAGGAAGAAATCCAAACTTTTGTTGGGCATGTACTCATATATCAACATTCTCTCCTCCCCTTGTATGCAGCATCCAAGAAGCCGAACAAGATTCCTATTCTGAAGTTTGGCAATCAGCATAACCTCATTCTTGAACTCCTCTGTGCCCTGTTGTGAACTCTTAGCAAGTCTCTTTACCGCAATCTCTTGATCATTGTCAAGCTTACCCTGTAAATTTACACATCCAATAATTAACGTATTATTGAAACTTTGTTCCCACTAAAATATTTACATATTTCACACTCATCTATACAGTTAGCAGGCATTTAAAGAAGGAATTCCCTGCTTGACCCAATAGTTTCATGTATGGAGATATTCCTGAATATTTATAGCAAGAGTGAATGTAGAGAAAATTTAGCGGGAGCATGGATTCAGAACCTATTCAAGATTATATAGCATTGTTAAGTATTCTTTTGGGATATAATTTTTCAATTAAATCCTTTGGTAATTTTGTATATAGTTATGGTGATCATTAAAGTTACTTTGTAAGGTACCTTGCAGTGTGGATGCTCATCTGTGGTAGAATGTTTGACACATCTTTTAAATGGCATAAATCTGTAAGACCTATGAATAGGCATGTGTATTCATTGGTTCTTTGGTGACATGAAAACCTAATTTGCTTGGTGCCACTTTCTCTTTTTTTTTCCTAAGATCTCTTTTCCCCCATGAATCCTGTAAACAACATTGTATCAGAGCATGGTGTCTAGTTTTTTCTACCGTAATCTACTGATTTTCATAATATAATCTATTTCTTCTAGAAAGTTGGAAATTCGTTGACGTTCTCAATTCATCATATTCATCTACTACCCCATCTACCAAATCTCAAACCCCTTCTCTATAAAACCCACTAAACCTCACATAGAGAGCAAGAACATGCATGTAATAAGTACACCTCACAATACTTGAAAAGGTGTCCCGGATGGACTTCTTATTTTCCAACCAAGCTTAGAATGTTTTGCATATGTACTTACGTAGACTGGATGGCTTCAAGACGATAGATTGTTTACTTTAGGGTAACATTTTTGCTTGGCGAAATCTAGTGACATGAAGAAACAATAAACAACCGGCGGTAGCCAAATGAAGTGTAGAAGCCGAAAATTGGTATATTGTGGGTCCGTATCCTACTATCTGGCATTGGAATTACACTACAAATGTCCATGAAGCTTTACTGCGAAAATTATGTTTAATGTTTTAACATCATAGGAATTTATATAAGGTAAAAGTTACATTTCCTATTCAACTTATATTTAGTCTTGGGGTCCCAGTCTCGAGGCCTTCGTCTAGGTCTTTTGGTCTTTGACATCTCGTGCCGCCTAAACAAGCTTGCTCTTCGTACATCAACTTCCATTATATCACTCAGTATTGTCTTTGATAGATGGAGAGCTGCTCAAGTTAAGAAGCAGCTAGTTTTGCTGGATTCTGAATTGGTAGCAATGGTTTGGGTGATTCATTCGGGAAGGAATTTCTAAATCTTCAGAAATAAACAGAAGAGTTAAAGTGACATGATTCGAGTATTATTTTCTTGTTTACTTTTGGATAAGTGAATTATCCAGGAAAAAGACGAAGACATTCAATGTAGCAAGATTTCAGATGTCTACTTGTGTTGACAATGGAACTGATGCTTGGTAGAGATTCTATCTAGTATAAATACAGAAAATTACCTTGTAGACAGTACCGAACCCACCCTGTCCAAGTGTATTTTCATGTCTAAAGTAGTCAGTTGCAGCTTCAATTGTGTGAAAAGCAAATATAGGGACGTCTAGATCTTCAGTGCTTTCACTTGATTTGCTAATTGGTAACTTGGTGGCACCTGTGATTACTACAGAAAACATTGTGATAATATAAGAACAAGAAGGAAGGATGGTAATCGTATTCCATAAACATATATGAGATGAGCTCTTTGCTGTACCCTTTCTCCTTCTCTTTCTTTTACATAGGAAGCAAGCCAGACAAGCAATTAGTAGAGCTGATCCTGAAAGCAGGGACACAATGATAACTGTCGTTGCAACTTTTTTCTTGTGAGGTTGAACAGGTGAAACTGCATCACACAATTTCCGTATCAACATAATCTTCAAATTCATTTACAAACTACAACTTTCCTGCCATTTTTTTAATGTAAACTTATAGTATTTTGAGATAGAAGAAAAACAAAGGCTAGCAAGATGGTGTGAGTAGAATTTCAAGCTCAGACATCTTGCAAAAGCAAGGACACCTTACAGCACAAGTTTAGATAGCCATAGGCATGGAGATGGAAGGAGGAGAAGAAGAAGTATCTAGTTGTAACTTGGAGAAACCAATCATAGAGATATAGTCCTGACTCGAAGAAAACCAGTCATACTCCACTTAGAGGAGTTTAATCTTTTCTGTAAGAACCAAGTGCATACAAAAATACCCTTTAAAACCTTAGGATTAAAACCAAGTAACTACACCAAACCAGCCAATTCATAGGTCGACTGACCAAATTTCTTGTTCTCTTCTTTATATACATGACACAAACTTAGACCAATAGAAACAGTATAAATCAAATTATCAGATATAAAATTTGCCTGGCCATGCAACTTAGACATTTAGAGACTGAATGACAATTTACACCACATATCTCATTAGCCATAGCAAGACCAACTCGACTGGAATCTAGATTTGTTAGCTTAAATTCGTTCAATGAAATTGCTGAATATGGTTTCTTTAACTAACTTATTCGTTCAATGGAATCTAGATTTGTTAGCTTAAATCAAACTTTGTGCAACATAATCCCTTTATAATTGTCTTTCTACTCTTGTCTTAGGATCAGTTTTAGGACATAAACTCTCGGCATGTTTTGTGTCTCTAGACCATCCCCGTGCCTTGCACCAACAACTTACTTATACTTCGCCTTTAGGCCTTTCTCGTGCCTACAATGTCATATTGAGGCCGTGCGTCGCAACTCAGTGTGACTTAACTATATAGCCGCCTTGCGGCCCTTGCTGCTTTATCATCAACTGACCCAATCAAGACTTGTGAACTAAGTGCCACTCAGCCAACTTTGCCTTGCGACGATTTGCTGACTTAAACTCGAAACGACTCAAATCCAACTTGCGCAACTCTATGCCAACAACTTAAGACTTGACGCCACATCTCGTGCCGAAGTACGGTGTCTACGTTGCAACCAAATCTTATGCCCAAACATTGCCTTCAGATCGTGCACGCATTCGACACGACCCATTGATACCGTGCACACAATACTCAACTCAATCCAAAGGCACACACGCGGATTGCCATCCATGCCGACTCATCTATATGAGGACACTAGCACCACAAGCTATACTTTGGACTTATAGCTTTGTTATTCGGCGACCCTTTCAGCACAAGTAGCGATCCCCGCTGAAAGTTTTCGAATAACCTAAGCGGTACCCCTAGCTGGACTATATCGTGTTTCCTCCTAGGCCGGAACGATCCTGTGGCCCTAGGTTGTCGTTCCGAGGAAATCATCGCCCTTGCCGACAAGTTGTCCAATGACCATGCAAGACTCGACTCGAACTGACGTCTTACACAGTCATTCTTCTTCCAGTGTTACCAACTTTTCAGGACCAAGTTCAAGACTTCTGGCATTTGAGACCGCCTCGACGACCCATGGCCGCGAGTATTCTTCCTTGTTGTCCTATCATTTTACTCAACTTAGGAACCACTATTTGATAGCCCTTTTTCCAACTCAATTTGAATCAATCGTGACCCGTGCTTTAAAACACTAAGTCCGTGATATCGTGCCTTAAGCCAACTTGAACTCTACGTGACACTACCGCCCAAGTCATACTTTATATGACGGGCCTTACGATCGTAGGACCATATGGTTATGACAACCGCAGAAAACATGGGACAGTGCTTGCTATGACTTCGATAGCCTAACAAAACTTAGCCTAACTTTCGTGCAACAACTCGACGAACAAAGGCTGCGTCAAACCTTACATCGTTGGAACGTGTTGTGCACGTGTTCAACTTGAACAACCAAGTTCTTTGGATGCCTACTTATGGCACAAGTCGTACAATACAACTTAACCCGTGGGGCGAGCAAAGGCTATGCCAAGCCTTGGACGCTGGGACCGTGCATGCTTTATCAAGCGTTTATGCGACGACGCCTATGACTTAGGCTAATTCTTAGCTTTGTGGCAAAGACCAATTTTTCCTTCCCCCAAGCCACGGGATGAAGGACCGAGTGTCATTTTCAAAGCCATCGTGCACATTTCTAAGGCGACCGTGGACCTTTTTCATGTTCTAACTCAATCAACCCGACTTGGGATTATTCCCTTAGCTATGTGGATTTGTCTCTTTTATTATCAAACCTACTTGTGCATTAAAAACTTTTGTTTTATTAGTGCGAAGGCCAAGCTGAGGCAAGTTCACCGAAGCCACCCACCTGAGTGAGGGGTCGCCTCGACCGAGCGGGACTTTGGGCCGTCGTTGCATGGCTAAGTCCGAACGCCAACGGCGTTCCAATTCCTCCGATTGAGCTGAGCAGGACGGGGCACTACAATAGGACTGCCAACTTAATTGCAATCCTAGGCATCGTCTTCTTCTTCGAACCCGGCTATGTCTTGGCTAGGGCCGAGGGCCACCACCTTCGTCGATGCCCACCACCTCCGCCTCCTCCTCCGCGGCCCACCGGGACTCGTCATTCCTCTCCTCCTTCTCCTCTTCCTCCGCAGCCTCCTCCTCCTCCTCCTCCTCCTCCTCCTCTGCCTCGTCCTCCTCCGGGGCGGCGCAGGAAGCGGGCGATGGCGGCGAGCATCGGCAGGCGCGAGGTCCAGCGGCCGGATGCGCCGAAAATAAGCGGGGGCTACTGCTTCTTCTCCATCTCTACTTCTTTTAGGGTTTTAGGGTTTCGGAATTGGAAGAGAGAATGAAAATTAGCAAATGGGTGTTAATTGAGGGTTTTGGGGGGGTAGTCCCAAACAAAATTGGGGCTGTCCCCAGTAAAAGTTCCACCAAAGTGGGTTGTCCCCTAGTAAGGCCTAGCCCCTATCAATTGTTGGAGTGCCCTTAGAATTAGCCTGAAATTATGATATTATGTTCTAAAATGTGCTACATTGTTTTTTTACTTGCAGCATACTGTATAACATATAATGCGTACCTAAATCTGCTGCCGCAACGCGGACATAAAGATCCTGCTCGAAACCGCCGATGGTCACACGTCCAAGAGCGAAGCGGTGACCCAGGTCACGCACCCAGATTTGCTCCCGTCCATAGCGTACGCGGTGCAGGAGCAATTACGCAAACACATAAGCCTGCACTCGTTGAGGCTAAACGCCGTGGTCCACAGGGAGCTCGGCGCCTCCGGCAGCTTGGCCCCGGAGACCGTCGCGAAGCTGTCGGTCCCGTTCTTGCAGTCAGGTCCGGTCTTCCTGACGCACCCGTCCGCCCAATTCCTGGAAGCCCACTTGGTGGGGCTCTTGGGGAGATACCCCTGCAAGCAGCTGCATATGGGAGAGGCGTTGATGTCGCAGAGCCCGTTGGGCCCGCAGTGGCCGTACGTGTCGCATTGGTTAGCGGGTTCGTCGGAGATGGTGTCCCATCTTCCCGAGCCCGGTGTCCAGGTCAGCCACTGGGCCTTCACGGAGGGGCTGGCCGTGAAAATGACGAGCTTGGCGGAGGGCTGGAACGAGAAGGACAGCTCCAGGGGGGTGTTGACGTACCTGTAGGTGAGGCCGTTCCTGCTCAAGTTGATCCCGTCCCACGAGCCGCTGCGCCAGATCTTGGCGGAGGAGGAGGAGGAGTACAAGTAGATCTCGGTGTCGGAGTCCGTGGCGGCGCAGTAGAGCCCTCGGGAAGGATCGGCGGTGGCCTTCCACGAGGTCAGGTTGCGCCTGAGGCCGGTGGTCCGGTCCAGGCCGAGCTTCATGCCGCGAGCAACGTGTCGGTGGGGTGGTCGAAGCTCTGCCAGCTGTTTCCCCCCTCCCCCTCCGCTGTCAGCACCAAGTTTCCGTTGTCCAGCAGCTGTGCTTTTCCCACCTGGACTGATGATGATGATGATGATGCAGACCTTATGACTGTGTTGGAGTCCCCATCGGCAGTGAGCGAGAGCGTCCCGTCGGCGGTGAGGGAGAGCGTGCCGGCGGTGGAGTTGACGATCGGGGCGTCGCGGTTGGGCACCCAGACGATCCTGTGGTCCGTGATGTTGTTGAACCATATGCCGACGTAGCGGTGGCGGTGGTTGGCGGAGGCTGGAGGAGTGAAGAATCCGAGGGCGCAGGCGCCTCCGGCGGAAACGAGGGTGTCGCCGTCGGCGAGGGGCTGGGTTGATGTCAGGGTGTCTCTTGCAGTAGTGCAGCTAATGGAGAAGAGGGAGAGGAGGACGATAAGGACGACAAGTATTGGCGGTTCCATGTTTTTGTCTCAAAAGAAGAAACAGTAAGGTTGCGTTTGGTTCATTGTAATGTAATCGTAATCGTAATGGAATTGGGTTTGTAATGTAATTGAGTTTGTAATGTAATAAAATTATAATTACATTACTATGTTTGGTTGAAACATGTAATCAAACCATGTAATGTAATGTTAATTGTATTCATGTGTTTGGTTTACCATGTAATGTAATTGAATTTTTAATTTAATATTTTTTTTAAAATACAACATAAAATTTAAAAAGTTGATCAATACAAAATTTCAAAAATTTAAAAAGAAAAAAAGAAAAAATTTAAAAATAAATAATAAAAAAGGGGGGAAATGGTTTGTTTTATGCTAAAAAAAGACCAAAAAACGAAAAAAAAAACAAAAAAAAAAATACAAAAAATGACAAACGAACAAAACAGAAGGAAAAAAAAAAACCAAAAAATGAAAAAGCGATAAAATAGAAAAACGACAAAAAAAAAAGATCAAAAATGTGAAAAGCATAAAAAGTGACCAATAATGATAAAAAAAATGACTAAAAACAAAAAAATTGACAAAAAACAACAATAAATGAAAGGGAAAAAAGGACGAAAAACGACAAAAAACAAAAAAAAAAAGCAAAAAATAAACAAAAACGACAAAAAAAAGAAAAAAAATGACAAAAACCGATAAAAAAGAGCAAAAAAAATAAAAAACGATAAAAAGGAACAGAAATGACAAAAAAACGAAAATACGAAAAAAGACCAAAAACAAGAGGGAATTAAAACGAGCAAAAAACGACAAAAAGATTAAAAAACTTGCAAAAAAAATCCAAAAACGACAAAAAAGGGAACAAAAACGACAAAAACAACAAACAAAAAGAAAAAAACGAGCATAAACGACAAAAAAAAAAGTAAAAAAAGACCCCAAAAAAAGCAAAAAAGGATTAAAAAAAAGCGACAAAAAACATGCAAAATCAACCAAAAACGATAGAAGACGATAAAAACGTGAAAATCGTCAAAAACGTACAAGATCGACAAAAATCGATAAATAACATGCAGAAATGGAAAAAATGTGCAAAATCGACAAAAAAACGTAAAAAATTGACCAAAAACGATAAAAAAAAGGCAAAAAATGAACAAAAACGACAAAAAGGGGCAAAAGAACAAAAAAGGACAAAAACGACAAAAAAACAATAAAAAACGAACAAAAATGACGAAAAAAATGAACAAAAACGACAAAAAAACAGGACAAAAACAACAAAAAAAAAGGACAAAAACGACAAAAAAAACAAACAAAAACAAACAAAAAACGAACAAAAATGACAAAAAATGAAAAAAAACGACAAAAAATGAAAAAAAGGGACAAAAGGACAAAAAACCGAACAAAAATGACAAAAAAGAACAAAAATTACAAAAACCGAACAAAAAAAGACCAAAAACAACAAAAAAAGGACAAAAAACGACAAAAAAAAGAAACAAAAACAAAAACAAACGAACAAAAATGACAAAAAAAGAACAAAAACGACAAAAAAACGGACAAAAATAAACAACAAAAACGACAAAAAAACGAACAAAAAAGGATAAAAATGACAAAAACCGAACAAAAATGAAAAAAAAAACGAACAAAAATTACAAAAAAACGAACAAAAACGACAAAAAACTAACAAAAAAAGGACCAAAAAACAATAAAAAAATGACAAAAACGACAAAAAAATAAACAAAACAACGAAAAACGAACAAAAATAACAAAAAAACTAACGAAACCGACAAAAAAACGGACAAAAACAACAAAAAAACGACAAAAAAACAAACAAAAAAAACGACAAAAAAAACGAACAAAAATGACAAAAAAAAACGAACAAAAACGACAAAAAAAACGGACAAAAACAACAAAAAAGGACAAAAACGAACAAAAAAAACAAACAAAAACAACTAAAACGAACAAAAACGACAAAAAACGACCAAAAACGAACAAAAACGACCAAAAAACGACAAAAAAAAAAACAAAAACAACATAAAATGACCAAAAACGAACAAAAATGACAAAAATGACAAAAAACGAACAAAAACGACCAAAACCGAACAAAAATGACAAAAAACAAACAAAAACAACAAAAAATGACCAAAAACGAACAAAAAAAATCAAATTATAGCATACCAACCTTCCGCTTAAGTTGTAATGTAATTGCGATTACATAGGTTTTATGATGTAATTGAGTTTAGAAGAAACTGATGTAATGTAATCAAACTTGTAATCGCGATTACATTACATCTAATTTTTTTTGTCCAACCAAACACCCGAGTTAAATTGACAACGTAATGCCAACTACATTACGTTGTCCAATCCTGCAAACCAAACGGGCCCTAAGTTCAGCCTAGCTATCCCCCATTCTTGAAGGTCAGTCCGTAAGTATTATTCTGAAGCATTCATTCAACGAAAAATTTCATGAAAAAGCATAAAAGTTTAAAAAAATTACGTAAAAGATACGAAGTTTAGAGAAATTGTAAGAAGGACATTGTCGTATTTTAAAATAGAGCGCCAAAAAAATAAACGTCCTAATTTACGGCATCAACATATTTCCGATTAATTATTTCCGTCCCAAACCTTAACACGGCCGCTCAAAACCACACTTAAAACACAAAAACACAAAAACATAATTAACATTTAGCGTCTGAAAGAAGGGCGTGGAAATTTGTTTGGCCCCAAATGATGGGCGTTGAAATTTTTTTTTAATAATTCAACACCCAAAAGAAGGACATGGAATTTTTTCTGCTGCCGTTGGCACCCGCGTGCGGAAGCTGCCGCGTGGCTACTCGATACTGCCCCCGTGTGCCGCGTGGCTGCTTGACCCTACCCGTGTGTCCAGTCTCCTTTTTTGCCTGCATTCACCTCTTTTTATGCTACTTTTGACCCAAATGCAGTATAGTTTTTGTATTGTAATGGTTTCTTTTCCTCCTTTCGAGGCTCTTTTGACCGCATTGATTGAAGTTTTTTGGATTGTATTTTTCAGCTAAAGTGTATATGAAGAGAAGAACATTCCTTGTAGAAGCAAGAGAAGAACACTGCTTGGAGCAAAAGAAGAGAAGCGAAGAAAGGAATAGAGTAGCAGGAGACAGACAGGAGGAGAAGAAGAAGAACCATCTATATCAAATAAAGGTTAGTGAAACATTTATCTATAGCCAATATCTAAGTAGTTTGTTTAGTATAGTTTCGGAGATCCCGGGAAAAAAAAATTACGCCCTAAAGAAGGGCGTAGATTTTACTGTACTTTTCATGCATATTATAAGTTTTGGTAAAGTTAATATATAATATTTGTTATCAATTTTATAAATGGATGTTCGAAATGACGGTGGAATACCAGGTGGACCTACTACACAGGCTATTATCCAGGAACGAGTCTCTCACGTTTCAAATATGGTATTCGACAGACATATATTTTTAGTTAAAATAAATTATCGTTATTACAATTGATAACTATAGGCACTAAAAAATTTGAGACATTAGTTAGTTATATGATTATCCAACGGTAAAATTACGTAAGCATGGAGACTGGCGCCACGGATGGCATCTCACAACTCGCCAAAAGAAACTTGTTGAATCTTTTGGCTTTTCCTATGTTGACGTTATTCGTTTAAGGCATCACGATAGAGATCTATTGTTGAGTTTGATAGAGCGATGGTGGCCAGGACGTAACACATTTCAGCTTTCCTTTGGTGAAATATCGATCACTCTGGCCAATGTGGCCATTATTTTAGGGTTACCGATCACTGGTATTCCTATATATTTTGAAGATGAGAGAAGCGTTGGAGATCTTATCAGAACATATCTTGGTGTGGAGCCGGAACCGGATCAAGGTACTAGTTCCGGTATCAAAATGACTTGGCTTCGAACAAATTTTATGTATGTTCATCGGATTGGGAATACACCGGTTCCTGTAGATGAGCAACGGGTACGTTATATAGTTTTATATAATTATTGTACTATTTAATATGGTTTTAATATTTGTTTATGTTTTCAGCTCGTATGTTGCACTAGGGCTTATTTACTAAGCTTGTGCGGTGCATTGTTATTTCTCAACGCGACGGGAAATAAGGTTACTGCAAACCTCCTGCCATTTTTTGAAGACTTGGACACCTTTACAAAGCATGCATGGGGTGTCGCAGTGTTAGCCTACGTTTATCATTCGATGACTAGTTTTGTTACTATTGGATCGAAAGGTGATGTACACACAAATATATGCGGATGTATTGCACTTATACCGGTGTAATTGGAATAAGTTTTCTTCATATATGGTTATATAAGTTAGACAATTGATATCATTTTTATTATCTATTAATCTGCAGCTATGGTCATACGAATATTTTATATCGGTAGGCCACTTACCCGATACAGTGCAGATGAGCGGGTCATGCCCGCAGAAGTGAGATGGAATTCAGATGATATATATATAGCTCACGGGCTTTGTCATGCCCCGCTCCCATAGGAGCGATCGTCCTCGCTAAGGCGTGATGCCGCAGGAGCCTAGATTGCGCTCGTGTAAGATAGTTTCATAACGGCCGATTACAGCGGCTGCGACGGGGTCGTCGCACAGAAGTTTCAAGCAGAAACATTGAACATGCAACAAAATTTAGAAGCAAAATACAAGTTATTCAAAAGTACTCTTTATTGATATTGAACAATAAGATTACAATAGGGCGCAAGGCCATGATTACAAATCTCTCAAGCTCACTTTTCTCTCATTTTACAAGTCACTCTGCTCTCTCTCATCTCTCGATACAATGCTTGAGCCAGCGGATGCTTCATAAGGCAATCTCCATACATTATGTCCCTTATAAGTCATGACTTGTCACACTCACTTTTCAATTTCAAGTGTATTTTAGTAATTGTGATTTATTTGAATTTTTATGATTTTTATTTGAATTTTTATCTATTTATTAATTAGATTGATTGCAGTGTGATTTGATTGATTGTAGACTGGTGACTTGGTAGTTTGACCTTAGTCAACCTTCACTGGAAGCCTAATAATGGAATTAAAATTCATATATATTTTTTTAATTTTATTTAGATTTAATCTCTATTTTTGGAGTGGTTTAGATGATTTTAGACTTTTAGCCATTTTAGCCATTTTGTGATTTTCTAGATATGTTGACTTGTGTTGTGCTAGCAACCAGTTTAACCTTAGTGGACATTGTATAGGGGCCTAACCATGCCTTAGAATTGTTATTTTTATTTTTAGAATTTATCTTAGGCATTAGATTATTTTTAAGGCTTTAATTGATTTATTTTAGCCTTTTTGCATGCTGGCCTTTAAGCCTTTTTGACTTGGGCCCATTTCTACTTGAGAATGAGTTGGCCCAAGTGTAACCATAACCCTAGAGACCCCCTTGGCCGCCCAACAGCAGTAACCCCTCCCCATTTTCTTCATTTGTGGAATTGTAGCCTCCACAAGTGAACCCTAATAGTTTCTCCTCTCCAAAACTCATATTTCCTTCATCCGGAGTCCGTTTCTTCCCAAATAAACTCCGTTGCACTCATCGAGGAGAGGAGGATTTGCTGGAGCATTTCTAGCGTGGAGGTGGAGGCTTTTGCTAGAGGAAAATCGGCCGACACGACAACCGAGGAACCCCGTTCATTGAGTTTTTGACACTCAATAGGTAAAACCCTAATTACCATTGTAAATCTGGAATTTCTTTCATTTTTGCATCCATATAGGTGCCCTAGACTTGTCCACGAAATTTGGTTGGATTTTGACTTCGTTTGATGGCGGTATCGGACACGTGTCGGTCCTTTACGCCACGTGTTCGACGAAATGCCGCTTATGATAGAAAGTTGTTTTTCGATTCTATCTTCATGGATGTTTAGATAATATTATTTTGATAAACTTTTGTGAAGACGGATTTGATTTTGACAACGTATCAGCGGCGTTTCGGGCAACGGACGCACGTGTACGGATCCCGTGCACGAGGTCGTGCGTGCCCTGCTGTCCGCGCGTTGTATCTCGATGCACAGGCCGTATTTTTGTGTAAAATTTCTTGAACACGTGGGGGCAACCTTTGCCCCCATGCTTGTAAAATTTCACGGCTTTTCGTTGAGCGAGCGCGGAAAAATCGCACGTGCACCGCTCAGCCACTGTGCCTTCAGCCTGTTATTTTGTCGCTGAAACGGACTTTGTGCGCGCACACGACGCAGTGAAGATCCATTCCAGGACCTGGGACATGTTGACCTATACCTAGACTACCCCAAGAACGAACCCCAAGTCGCGGCGTGGCCCGACGAGCGAGCCACTAGAGCGGAACCGCGCGCACGAGGGCGCGCGTGCGCGCGCAGCAGGCCGCGCGTGGTGCGGGGCTGCGTGCGTCGCTTTGGCGCGACGTGTCGCTGCGTGGCTGTGTCCTAGACCTACCCCAGGACCCCCCCCATCTACTTGCACAAGCACGAGGCTTTTCGTTGTGTGTGCGACGCTCAATCGAACGAGAACGCACGCGTTGTCACGCGATATCGAGAAATTCCGATCGCGTTCTGTAGACACGACACGGACACAATTTCGAACCCGAGAGTATACGAGCACATCACGTGGGTCGAGACCAACGTGTATGCCGAGTTTCGCTGGTTCGTTTGATGTGTATATTGCATTTTTCGGTCGTTGTGTGAAATGGTTGAGTTTTCTTTAAATTTCAATTTTTGAGTTAAATACGATATTTTGATTTCCAGCTTCTTAGCTTACAAAATCTGAGTTTTCAGGACTTATATGAGGTTTCGGATTTGTGGGAACCAACTTTTGGTTTTGGTTCATAATTTTCCATCAATTATGAGTATTGTACTTTTCTATATATAGCTAAGTATATATATATATATATATATATATATATATATATATATATATATATATATATATATATATATATATATATATATATATATATATAGTTGAAACCCATTGCTAATGTATACATGTTGAGAATGGGTCGAGATGGTTTTAATTCCAGATTTGGATTCACTAAACCTATTTCAAAAACCATTGGTTATTCTTCCTTTTTAGCATTTGTATATATATATAGATATATATATATATGTAGTTTTCCTATTTTGTATATATGTATAAAGTATTATATTAAATTGTGATATAACATGGTTGTGTTCGCTGTTTTTAATCTCAGATTTGACCCTCATTTCAGTTAGCTCCAGGACCCACACACACATCATCATCATTTGTTAGATTTAAGGTTTTGTTTGTATTGTAAATACACGTGTGTGTGTGTATATACCTATATGTATATAGATATTTATGCTTGAGAACTCTCTTAGAATAGATTGTAGTTGTGTATATGACTATAGGAGTTCTAGGACAGATTTGGTTTATCATTTTGAGCCTAGTTTAGTCGAATTGGCCGACAAGTTGACCAAATTGACAAAAGTCAACTTTGGGTCAAACTTGATCCAATTCAACTCAAACGAACTCCAAAATGACCTAAAATTTTGTGTATGACCTATAAATTAGTAGACGGACTAGTTGACCCAGGTTTGACAGGTTTGACCAGTGTTGACCAGGTTTGACCAGAGTTGACCGAGGGTTGACTTTGACCAAAATGGACCTAGAAGCATGTAGTCTTGCATGGTAGCTATTTTTTTTGATATTTTAGACTTGGTTGTGACATGTGTATACTTTAAATAGGTTTATATTGCCCCAGTTTAGCTACACTTCATCATCAACGGTTCAGTTTGTCAGGCGAGTACATTCTCTGATCTTTTCATACTTCTTTGGATATGTTCTCTTGTTATAGACTAGTATACTTGATGCTGACACGATGTTCACACGGATTAGTACCATATGGATCTTTTCATGCGATGTTATCCCCTCGGATACATAGAGTATATCATGTTCATGTACTTTATCATGACCATCATGTAATCCATGTATTCATATTTATCGATGTGCACTCATGTGTTATTCATGTACACTCATGACCATATGAGCCCCATGTATAAAGTAGTTGTTATCCATGTGCAATAACATAACATGTATTGATCCTTGTGTATTGATTGGGGGCAGGGAGAGTGTAGTTGGTTATGTGATCATTATCCCCAGTAGGTATCCATGTGCACTCCATAGCTGTATCCATGTGCAACCCAGACCGTTTACATAACCAATTTATGCTCTAAATCACGTAGAAGGTTATATTTCTCTATTTATCATATTATATCTCATTTTATAGTCTCTCTCTCTTGTTGATTTCCTTTACAGTGATTCATGTATAGTTTTCTATAGCTTATTTTATATGTCCATTTCTGATATGAACTGTTGTGAGAGATATGTGCTCGTTCCGTCCTGACTGGGCATGTTGAAAATTTTACAGGTGATGATGAGGAGTACCGCCCTACTTATTATGGCATTGACTTAGATGACACTGGTGACGTGGACCCTCAGGAGGATCCAACAGTCGCTGAGGATTTGCCCATAGTCTAGCAGAGACTTAGTATTTTTATTTGTCTTCCTATTTGAGACTTTATGAGTTGTACTTGAGATTTATTCCAGTGGTTTACATTTAGACTTCTATTTATATCTGTGACTCTCTTGAGATTCTTTCTTCTATTCCATCTTAGTTGTTGTGATTGAGTTACTTATTATTTTATTCTCCATTCGGAGCATATTCTAGACTGTGTTAGATATAGTGACCCAGGACAACGTTCTACTGCCGACACTGCGGCGTAGGCTGGGCGTACGTCACTTCTTGTGCCCTTTCACTGGGTGCGAGTCGTGACATGACTCCACGCGGCCGTACGCTTCGAATTGCCAAGAAACTCCGTGCCTCGACGCATCCAAGCGAGCTTCGTGCCACAAGCTTCTACATGTGCCTGTACATGAAAACTGTGTGGGTGTCAGTACTCAACTGTACTGGTGGAGTGAGCTCCTCGCCCACCCATACAAACCGACACGTTCATTTACTTTATGCAGCTTAATCCCTTTTTGATTGTCTTTCTAGTCTTGCCTTAGGATCAATTTTAGGACAAAGACGTCTTGGCCTATACTTGGCAACGCAACGACAGGGTTGTGCTATACTCTATTCGTTGCTTTAATATATTCGAGGTAGTGCCTCGCCGAGTAGAAACTTATGCAACTTGGCCGTGCCAAGACTTTCACTTGTTTCTATGTGCCTCTGGACTATTCTCATGCCAACGACGTCAAGGGGACGACTCGTGCTGGTTGTGCCAATACACTTGCTCGTGCCTGAAGACCGAGGCCGTGCCTCCCAAGGATCAACCCGACTTAACCAACTTGCCTTACGGCCCCTCCTGACTTAATTCGAGACGATACCACATTCATGCCGAAGCACGTGTCCTTGCTATAGCCAAATCTTGGCTCCAGAACGGTGTTGCAACCGTACACACCTAACTCGTGCTGATTCAAGGTTAGCGCTTGCTCTAAGCGTAACTCGTTAACCCAATTCGTAACTTGCTAGTACTCGACGCAATCCAAAGGCATACACGTGGATAGCCATTCTTATGCCGACATATCTATATGAGTGGTCACTAGCAATGTCAAGCTATCCTTTTTTGAATAACATGTCAAGCTATCCTGGATCTTGTATACGGTGACCATTCGCGTGACGATGTACGAGCTCCCATCGAATGACCCGCATCCTATATTGTAACAGTTTACTTCAATCGAGTCGTACCGTCGATGAAGGCCGTACAATATCTGCAATTCCTCCTAGGCCGACAAGAACCCGGTGCCCCGGGATCGCTCGAGGAATTTTGCCCTTACGCGCAAGTTGTCCAATGACCATGCAAGACTCAACTCGATCTATCAAGTCCTTCCTTAACCATAGCCATACTTTTCCTCTTCCTATCGAGACTTCCAAGTAGCGGGACCGATCTCGCGTGATTCCTTATCGAGACTCCCAAGTAGCGAAACCGATCTCGTGTGCTTCCTTGTCGAGACTTATCGAGACTCCCAAGCAGCAGGACCGATCTCGTGAATGAGACTTATCGAGACTCCCAAGTAGCGGGATCGATCTCGTGAACGATCTATCAAGTCCTTCCTTAACCATGACCATGCTTTCCAACTTTCTATCGAGACTCCCAAGTAGCAGGACCGATCTCGTGCATTTCCTTATCGAGACTCCCAAGTAGCGGGACTGATCTCGTGAACGAGACTTATTGAGACTCCCAAGTAGCGGGACCGATCTCGTGTGCTTCCTTATCGAGACTTAGCAAGACACCCAAGTAGCAGAGTCGATCTCGTGAACGAGACTTATTGAGACTCCCAAGTAGCGGGACCGATCTCGACGACAACCAGTCACGTGGACTCCCTTTGTCCGTGGCATGCTTTTCACTAACCCACCGTGGCTGGTGCCTTAGACAGACCTTGTTCTCTAGGCGACACTATCGCTCAAGTCATATACTTTATATGACGAGCCTTGTTCTCGTGGGACTAAGTGACTTGGCAACCGCAGAAAACAGGGAACAGTACTTGCTATGACTTCGATGGCCCAACACAATTCTCGTCTAACTTATTCGGACAACGACTCGACGAGCAAAGGCTACACCAAGCCTTGCATCGAAAGAACATGTTGTGCACGCGTTCGACTTGAACAACCAAGTTCGTGGGTGCCTAGACTTAAGCCACAAGCCATGCAACACGACTTAAAACACGGGACAGGCGAAGGCTATGCCAAGCCTTGGACGACAGGACCATGCATGCTTTATCAAGCATTCACGCGGGCGACGCCTATGACTTAGGCTAATTCGAGTGTTGTGGCAATTTAGCAACTTAGGCCAACTTCCTTCTCTCAAACCACGGGACGAAGGACTGAGTGTCATTTTGAAAGCACGCTGAGCAGACTTCTAAGCAGACTGTGGGACCATTTTCCATGTTCTAACACACTCCGACCCGTCGGGATTATTCTCTTAGCTATGTGGATGTGTCTCTTTTATTATCAAGCCTAACTTGTGCAATTTGAAAACATGCGAGTTATTATGTGAAGGCTAAGATAAGACAAGTTCACCGAAACTACCCCACCTGAGCGAGGAGTCACCTCGACCGAGCGAGTCTTCGAGCAGTCGTTGCAAGGCTAGGTCCGAACGCCGTTGGCGTTTCGATTCCTCCGATTGACTGAGTGGGACGAGGCACTACAGGCTTACTAAAGTGGTCTCAATTTATCGTCATCTATTTGACACAATTTCTGCAAATGAAGTTAGTTGAGCCTATTGGATAGACTACTTTGTCACACTTTATTTAAATATTTTTTTACACTACTTAAACATCACATACGTCGAATGGCACCATATTAGTGTACCTTAATATGTGATTGATGGTGTACTTGGAGGTAGTATGCACAGATACTACATCATCTACCATTTCCCTATCTTGTTTCATCCGGCTGATCATGTCATGTGACAGTTTGGGATAAAACAATTCATACCTTAAGAACCTTTGGCTGCTAGTTGGAGCAGAGGGTCAGTCGCATCGTAGGCTCGCTCACATTTTCCAGGTTGGGAGAACAGGTTTGAGACGTACAGGATGAAACATTTGTCTCAATCGATGACATCGATACTTGATTGTAAGTTATTATCGGAAAAAATTCGTAAACCTACAATTACTTTTTAATATTTGTCATGCTATAATTAATTTATGATTACACTTGCAGTGCAAAGTAGTGAATCTTTTGTACTTTGGTACGGGACTCCTCGCGTCCAATACCGTCAAGCAATGTTGTTATTGGTTTATCACACAAATTCTTAATCCAATTATTAAAATACTCTGCAATGTTGGATGTGTTAATATCGAGTCTACAACATGGTGCATAAGCTGTTATCCAATGTGAGAAATTATGATTTTCATCATTGGTACCAATAATCCAATTAAAAACACGAATATCTCCGGACTTAAATTCTTTCAAACGATTATGTTGCATCCACAACATTATAAGATCGAGCAAGTTTATCCAACCATTCTAGATATTTGGGTTTACTACTGCATTGACTTTTCATATTTTGTTTAAAATGCTGAATGCAAAAAAAATTGGAGAGTTAGAAAAAGTATCGTGCATCGCACGAATTAATCCTTTTTGCTTATCTGATATGAATGAAATACTATACCACCGGTCAAAGAAATTTTCAAATGAAAATATCAAATTGTTTAAAAACTATGTCCATGATTCGGTATTCTCATTTTCAGCAATACAATAAACAATATGATATAATTTATAGTTAGGATCATGTGCACAGGCCACAAATAAATTTTCTTGATATCTAGATGTCAAAAAAGTTGCATCAATACTAATTATAGGTAAACAACCACTTAAAAAACCTTCCATACATGCCTAAAAACAAATAAATATTCTTTGAAAGACATTATTTTCTACGGTCTTTAAAAAACATTTGCTATCAGGATTTGTTTCCGTAATTGTAAAGCAATATCTTTCAAGATTGTCATATGCATCAATATAACTACCGTTGATTTCAGATAATGCAAGTTCTTTGGCTCTCCAAGCTTTAGAATGCGTAATATGTACTCGATAATATTTAAGTATATCTTTTAAAATATGAGATGCACTATAGGAGTTGTTATCTCTAATTTTACCCATTATTTAATTTTTTCACAAGTCCATGTAGCAGTAGTGTGTCGATGATGTCCTCTTGGTAACAGACCAGTACACGAATGTCGAGATTCAAATGTACGAATCTCAAAGATTGTACCGTTACCAATTTCTTTAGCATACACTCTCCAACTGCAATCTGGAGAGTATATATACAATTCTTTGAGAATTGTTATGTTTAGCTCTACAACAAAAATTATGAAGAATTGCTATATCACTAATAAAATTTCGAAATGCATAAGACGAAGGAAATTTTTTCAACAAATAACTCAGGGATGCTACCATCTAAATTATCATCTTTATTGTCTAAATAATAGCCTAAATCTTCGACTAAGTCGTCACTATCAACGTTATGAATGTTCTCTTCAATTAAATTTATTTGGTTTGAAGTGCTAGGACCAACATGAAAATTTTGGCTGTTATAAACAAGTTGACTAGTAGAAGTAACATTTCTGCTAATATTTGTTAATGGTTGATTAATATAAATTTTTATACAAGATGCACCTAAATTATTCTAAATAACAAAGTTCCATGCTTTTTCACTATCTATTACTAAAAATGTATCGGTAAAAAATATCTTATTACAAATTCATATGTAATAGAAAAAACGTTCCACGATAATATTACGTATATTTTCTAAGGAGATATTCGAATAGGTAGAAATTAGATTAGTTGTACCTCCTTCATAAGATAGTCCACCAAGTGTATCTCCATGGTAGCAAATCAATGTTAATACTTGATCCATGAATAAAAATTTAAAAATTACAACTTCTTTCCGAGGGATTCTTCTTGACAGCTTCACCAAGTGGTGGAGAGGATTCTTCTTGAAAGCTTCACTAGAAGGTGGAAGAAACTTCTTTTCGAGGAGTAACTTCTCTTCTGAAATTTTTGGAGAGAAGTTGGGACGAATGGAGTTCCGTGAACTTTGAAGGGGAAGAATTTGAATAGGGTAAAAAATATATATTCACAATATGCACAAATTAGCCGCTGTAAAATAGATATCTGAGTAAATAACCGTTGTAAAAATTAGCCGTTGGAAAAAAATTGAAATACACGCCCAAAAAGAAGACGTGGGAAAAAGAAAAAAAAGGTACGCTTCTCTCTTCTATGCCTTAAAAATGGGTGCCAATTTTTCCCTTAATCCATTCCTTACACACCCCTAATCCATTCGCCATTTAGTTCATATCAGCCAATAACTCTCAGTAACTCCCCTTATTTTATTTTTGACACCCAGTTTTAGGGTATAAAAAATTGACGTCCAACTTTTGGACGCGACGATGCTCACATTGTAATTTCCGTAAACTTAGTTCCTTTTACGATATAAATTAAAATTTTAATGCTTACGGTAGTTCATTCAAACCAAATGCTTCTTTTCTCTTTTAAACCAACTTTCACGTCAGCAGAATAATTAATGGCAAGTTGGAATAAATAAATTGGAACAGTGATGCAAGTGGGTGATGAAGCATCATGACATGGGATGGGAGAAGGCATCCCTACAGGTTTTGTAGCTTGTGAAACCATCCAGAAAATAGATGACCCTTTAGGTCGTTTTCTGTATGGTCAAGAAAGAAAAGACAGACTGGTATAAGCAGATTCCTTGTGACATTTCGATCAAGATGTCGAGTTCTAATTTTTATGATCAGAGTTGGAGTTACAACTTACAGGTCTCCAAAGTTGACATTGTTGGCTGGCTCTACTTCACTACTTTCCATTCTGATCAGGAAAAAAAAGCACATGTGCCCTTCTGAAATATAATATATAAATGGATATCCCTCAACATGAGCATGCAAGCAAGAACTGTGGGCACACAAGTCAGATATTAGGTGGCCAGACTAGCCAACAACGGAATTGAAGCAGTATATATTAGTTATTACATCTATCATCAGAGAATGAAGCTTCGCAATTAGGAGTATCAAGAAGAAATAGTGTAGGCATAGACAGTCACAGATGAACATGGTGAAGGAAACACCTATCATTTCTTCATAAACTTGTAGAAATTGTAGGTAATATCAAACATTCAGTTACTCCATTGGCTCCGCGTTGTCCAATTAACCAAAAAATGTCACACTGGTTAGCCAGTTAACTCTTCCCACATTATGTCCAAACATATATAGAACCTTCCCTGACCAGCAAACCGCAATAGGCAGCTCCTCCCTGGCATTAGCTTCGACAAACACTCCGGAAGAAAGCTAGAGGTTGTCGTTGGGTCGTAGTTAGGTCTATTCTTGGTGGGGTCCCTACCAAACTAAGTCATTTTCATAATGGTGGGCGTGCTCCACAGTTATGGTGATAGCCATGGAATACAAATCCGTATTGGGATGGTGGACAGTCGATCATGGTTCAAAGTTCGTTGTGGGGTTCCACCGTCGGAGGATAACTAGGCGTTCATTAATCGTCCATGGTCCTCCTTCTAGGATCCTGGTTAGGTCTTCCTCCATAACAAACTTTAGGAGGAAGAAGAAACTATTCTCCCTAGAGAAGATCTCGGACTGGCCCTTTGGCAGCCAAACTCGCCAAAAACACTCTCATATTCGATTGTATAGTGGCCAAAATCTAACGATGTGGAGGACAAGAATATGTCGCCAATATTTCACCATATCGACAAGATCGTCTTTGGTGATCTCCGCCACTCGTTTTTTATTAATCCAAACTGGCTCTACATATTGGAAGACCACGGACTCATAGGACATTGTCAGTGCACGTAGCTCAACCCATAGTAGGTGTTATCCCCGAAGACAGATCAAAAAAGTGGAGAGATCCAAGGAAAGCATAGAGATATGCGCAATATTCAAAGTCTGCTCTCTACCCGACACAAATAAAGCATGAAAGATCAGGCTACAAACTCACTTAAATAAAATATAAAATACATCAACGAACAAAAAATTGTTCTTATCTTTATGTTCGCAGATGTTACAATGTGAAAGAATAAACATACAAGAAGAGAACACAAATGGGCGAACACAAAGCACGATTCGTCCTATATGCGATTTGTCCCCAGGAACCAGAAAGTTCGCTAATGAACTCCTGAAACGCCCTCAGTCAATTTTGGAAAACTTGGAAACTCAAAAATTGTTGTTGGCGCATAGACCTTCTGGTGTAGGCGCATTGACCTATTGCTGCCGCATAGACTTTCTAGAATTCTATTTTTTCCAAGTCTCCAAATAAAGATAGTTGAGCTCTTTATATAGAGCAAGCCTACACCAGGGTCGGCCCTGAGCTCATAGGAGCCCAGGACGATTTTTTATAATAGGGCCCCATATATATTGTAAAAAATCTAAAAAAAAAGTTAGAACCAATATTTGAACTAAGAAGCTTTACTGTACAAGTTTAACATACTAACCACTACCTACACCACAATAATTTTATGTTAAATATGGCACATATTGTACAATAGTTCTAATTTGGATACAAAATTAATAACATTTTTCCTGAAATGCAAATTAATAATATTTAAACTATTTTTGGGGCCCTCTTGATCCTGGGTCCTGGGTGGTCGCCCTGGCCAGCACCTATGTGCGCATGTGTGAGCATGCACGCATATCGACCAAATCCTATGAAATCTGTACCAATGTCCTATGTGCTAACACCGCAGCGCGCCACACGCTGACATGTGCAAACATCACTGCGTGCCTTACGCTGACAGCACCGCCAGCGCCTTCGTGTGCCGAAAGTTGTCACGCCCCGGTTTCACAGAACCGATCGTCCTCGCTAAGGCGTGATGTCGTACGAGCCTAGGTTGCGCTCGTATAAGACGGGTTCCATAACGGCCGATTATAGGCTAAGCGACGGAGTCGTCGCACAGAAGTCCCAAAGCAGAAGCATTGAATAACTAAAGACAACACAAGTATTCGAACAAAATCAAGTCATTTTATTGATAATGAAAGTAATATTACAAAGCCATGAAGCCAAGATTTATATTTCACTCAGGCTCGCAATCTCTATGAATACAAACACTCAGCTTTCTCTCTACAATCACTCATGTCCGAAGGCTTACAACTTGCAGATGGTTCAGAAGGTAATGTCCATACATTATGTCTTGTATAGGTGAAGTCTTCAATGCGGTCGCACACCTCGAAACGCCAAAGAACTCCATGCCTTAGTGCGTCCAAGCGAGCTCCGCCTCGATGAGCAAGTACATGTAACCTGTGCATGAAAATTGTTGGGTAGTTAGTACATAACCGTACTGGTTTTGAGAGCCTCTCAACACCCATACAAAACCAACACGTTCATTTAATGTGTGCATCTATTCCTTTGATTGTCTTTCTAATCTTGACTTATGGTCAGTTTTAGGACATAGACTCCTGGCCTATTTTGTGTCTCTAGACCATCGTTGTGCCGTCGCACTGATAACTTACTTATCCTTGTGCCTCTAAACCATTTCTGTGCCAACAACATTAATATATTGACCCGTGCTTATCTTTCGGCCCATATTTTGAGATGCAACAAATGGCCGTGCCGTAAACTCTGTTCGTGCTTCAATATCGAGGCCGTGCCTCACAACTCAATATGACTTAACCATATTGCCGTCTTGCGGCCTTTTCTGTTTCAATCATCAACTGACTCAATCAAGACTTATGGACTTAGTGCCAATGACTCAAAATCCCGATGCCACCTCTCGTGTCAGAAACATGGTGTCTCCGTTACAACCAAATCTTAGGCCCAACATTGTGTCGCAAACCGTGCACACTTTAACTTGACTCATTGGTACTGTACACAAAGTATACGACTCAATCCAAAGGCATGCATGCGGATCGTCGCTATTATGTCGACTCATCTATATGAAAGAGGTCACTAGTGTCACACCCCGATCTCATAGGACCGATCGTCCTCGCTAAAGCGTGATGCCGCATGAGCCTAGGTTGCACTCACGTAAGACGGGTTTCATAACGGCCGTTTACAGGCTAAGAGACGGGGTCGTCGCACAGAAGTACCAAAACAGAAATATTGAATAAGCCAGCAAAAAATTAGAAACAAAATACAAGTCAACAAAAGAGGCTCTTTATTAATATTGAACAAGGATTACAAAAGTGGCAGAGGCCATGATTACAATCACTCAATCTCACTCTTCTCTCAAGTTACAAGTCACTCTGCTATCTCTCTCATCTCTCATTACAATTTGACGAGCCAGCAGATGTTTTAGATAGGCGATGTCCATACATTATGTCTCCGTATAAGTCTAGACCCCATGCGGCTGCACGTCTCAAAATTCCAAGAAACTTTGTGCCTCGACGCATCCATGCGAGCTCCACGCCAACAAGCTTCTACCTGTACGACACATGAAAACTTTGTGGGTGTCAGTACTCAACTGTACTGGTAGAGTGAGCTCCTCGTCCACCCATACAAAACCAACACGTTCATTTACTTTGTGCAACATGAACCCTTTATAATTGTCTTTCTATTCTTTTCTTAGGATCGATTTTAGGACATAAACGCCTCGCCTACTTGTGTCTCAAGACCCTTTTTGTGCCAACAAAGTCAACTTATCGGCTCGTGCATACCTTTCGACCCATACTTTAAGACTCAATCATACGGTCGTGCCATCTACTCTATGCATCCACGATGAGGCCGTGCCTCGCAACTCAGTACCACTTGACCAACTTTGCCTTTACAGCCCTTCATGACTTAAACTCGAAATGACTTAATCCAACTTGCTTATACTTTTGTGTCAATGACTCACCAACCGACGCCAAGCTTCGTGCCGTAGAATGGTGTCTTCGTTGCAGCCAAATCTTAGGACCAAACATTGTGTTGCAAATCATGCACACATTCAAATCGACTCAGACCAAAGGCATGCACGTGGATCACTGCTAATATGTCGACTCATCTATATGAAAGGGTCACTAGTACCACAAACTATGCTTGGACTTATAGCTTTGCTATTCGGCGACCCTTTCAGTACAAGTAGCGAGCCCCGCTGAAAGTTTCCGAATAACCTGAACGGTACTTCCAGCCCGACTATACCTTGTTTCCCCTAGGCCGGAACGGTCCTGTGGCCCCAAGTTTGCCGTCCGAAGGAAACTTTTCCTTGTCGACAAGTTGTCCAATAACCATGCAAGACTCGACTCGAAATACCATCTCACACAGTCATTCTTCTTCTAGTGTTACCATGTTTTCAGGACCATGTTAAAGACTTATAGTATTTGAGACCACCTTGACGCCCCATGGTCGTGAGTATTCTTTCATGTTGTCCTATCATTTACTCAACTCAGGAACGACTATTTGATAGCCGTTTTCCTAAACTTAATTGAATCCATCGTGGCTCGCACCTTAAAACACTAAGTTTGTGACATCGTGCCTTAAGCCAACTTGTGTTCTGTGTGACACTACCACCCAAGTCATACTTTATATGATGAGCCTTGAGACCGTAGTATAATATGGCAGCAACCAGCCGTAGAAATCGTAGGACCGTACTTGCTATTACTTCGATTGCCCTTGACATAACTTTTGTCTAACTCCATCGTATGATACAACTTAACCCGGGGGACGAACATGGCTATGCCAAGCCCTTGCACCGTGGAAACGTGCATTAAGACATGTGGGACACTTTTGCTATGCTAAGCATTGGACTGTGGGACCGTGCCCTGTTTCCGTGCCCTGTTTTCTCAAGCATTTATACGTGCGACGCTTATGACTATGCTGAGCCCATAGTCTTGTGGCAATATAAACTAACTTTTTCTTCTCCCAAGGCACATGAGGAAGGATTGACTGTCATTTTGAAAATACTAAGCCGACCGCGGGACCTTTCCATATTGTCTTTTGACCCAACTTGGAATTATTCCCTTAGCTATGTGGATTTGCCTTTTCATTATCAAGCCTACTTGTATATTTGAAAACTTTCAATATAATAGTGTGAAGGCCAAGCCGAGGCAAGTTCATCGAAGCCACCCACCTGTGCGAGGAGTCACCTCGACTGAGCGAGACTTCGAGCAAGCCGTTGCATGGCTAGGTACGAACGCCATTGGTGTTTTGATTCCTTCGATTGGACTGAGCGGGACAGGATATGTAGCTCCCCTTCCCGGAATTTTGAAATATTTTATTTTATTTATTTTATTTAAATGGTGATTTTATGATTAAATTATTATTATTATTATTATTATTATTATTATTATTATCATTGAATTGATTTATGGTAAATTTATTTTATATATAAATATTTATAGGCGTATAGGGCATGTATATACAGATATACGTATATATGTATAGATGTAAATATATATATATATATATATATATATATATATATATATATGTATATGTATATATATATATATATATATATATATATATATATATATGTATATGTATATATATATATATATATATATATATATATATATATATAATTGATTATATAGGCTTATAAATAAATGGTATAATTTATTGAGGTATATACGTATGTACGTGATGTATATATATATATATATAGGTATGTATATATAAGTATATATTAATGTGTACGAGTGTATATATATATATATATATATATATATATATATATATATATATATATATATATATATATATATATATATATATATATATATATATAAATATTGTATATGTGTGCAGGTATACATATATGTATATAAATAATATATGCGTATACGTGCATATATATAAATATAAATATGTATATGTTTTTGTGCGTGTATATATATATATATAGAGATATATATGTGTATATATATATAAATAGATTATATATATACATATTTTGTATAAATAAATTATATATATAAATAGATTATATAAATATATGTATTGTGTATAAACAGATTATATATATACGTATTCGTGTATACGTATTTATATATATATATGAATACGTATATATATATGTATATATATATATTAGTTGTAAATAAAAAAGGGATTAAGATGAATGAAAAGAAAAAAAAAGAAGCAGAAAGAATAGTCTAAGGCCAGCTCGGCCCAAACCGAGCTCAGCCAACCTTTTCCCAAGCCTTCCCAGCAAACTTCTCTTTTCCTCCCCACGCGTATAACCCAGCAATGCAGATAAACCCCCACACCCGATCAAACAACATATATACGAACTAATCGCGAATCCGAGAGAGGGATTACTCGAAACATTAAAACCCTAAACTCGTGCCTCCCTCCCCGACTGGACGACCCACCAGACCAAGGCGCGCCGCCCAGGTGGCTGCGCGGCGCCGCAGCCACCGCCGGCCGGTGACAGGAGGCCGCGCGCGCGTGGAGATCGAAACCGAGCAGCAGCAGTTTCATCATGAGGCGACTTCGCGGTACGTTTTCTCCCCCGTCGCTTTATCGTTTTACGAACTACGAAATCCTACATAGAGCCAATATAACCCTCTCGAGATCCCCATAATTGGATCGAGATATAGCCCGACGACCAGTCCATGGGATCGACACAAAGTCGTCGAAAAACCCACCGAAAACAGGGTATTGAAACAGTCGAAACACTCATGTTTCGAGATGGTTTCTGATCAACCAGTTAGGAACTTTAGAAAACTAATTGAAGAGACTTTTAGACAACATGTAGGGCTTCAAATCCCTTCTTGCGGAATTCGAAATCATCGACTGAGCGTCGAGAAATCGAATCCCAAAGTTTTCCAAAAACCTGTTTTGAAAACATTGAAATTGTTCCACACGACGTGCGTCACGCCAATCCGGACGACGTGGTCGCGAACCGAAAGCATCGAAAGCTGAGTAACGGTTTCGTGGTCGTGTGGGCTTTGACGGAATTCAAATTGGTCGCGTGTGCGCGACGAATTTGATGCGTATCCGTCAAAATTTCTCGTATCGTGCACTTTACAAATTCTCTAATTACTTTGTGCATGATCGTCAGATCGAGACGAAACTTGCGCCAACAGAACCGTATCATTTTTCTGGTCCTGTATGCCAAGTTTGGTCCGATTCTGAGACCGTTGATAAAATCACCGTTTTGCGGGCCCCACGGTCCCACTCAACGGGCGATTTTGTGCACGGCCTGCCGGAATCCAACTTTGGACATACGGTTGGGTTCGTATCGGAAAAACGAATCCGTAGACATGTAGTTTGACGACTTTAGAGACCATTGACTCTGGCACGCTTTTCGGTGCAAAGCGGGTCCAACGGCTGACACCGTTTTGGCCCGAAATTACCGTTTTGCCCCTGTGTCCAGAATTGGACGTAAGAATAGGCAACCCTAGCTAATTGGACTATTCTGAGATCATTGATATTGTTTATTTCAGCTTTCGGGGACTGTTGTACGGGTTTTGACTATAGTGGCACATTGAGTAGTTCAGATTGTCGGTTTCACCAGCAAAGGACCACAGGCGAGTACAGTTTATTATTTGCATTTCGATATTGATCTTTACTATATTTCATTGATTAGTCATTGGTTATGTGATTTTTATACTCTATTATAAATTATTGAGTCGGGAATGAGAAGTACCAAGGATGTGTGATCCGACCGTAGACCTCGTTTACTTTATGCAGTAGACCTCGTAGACATTGTTTATTTTCATGCAGTAGACCTCGTAGACATTGTTTACTTTATGCAGTAGACCTCGTAGACATTGTTTATTTTCATGCAGTAGACCTCGTAGACATTGTTTATTTTCTGCAAGTAGACCTCGTAAAGTAGACCTCGTAAAGTAGACCTCGTAGACCGTGCGGTGTAGCACCCCAGACCGATCACACGTCAAAGGTACTTCTATCGGTGGAAAGTATAATGGTCTATTTATTACTATCGATTTTTCTTACGGCTTTACTGTTATTTTCAAAACTCATGATTGATGCCTAACCTTTGTCTTATAGTCATTTTCTTTATTTGAAATTGCATTCAGTGAATTGTGCTCGTTCCATTCCTGACTGGAAACCAACATTTTTAGGTTAGCCGTGGATTCACTTAGCTTGGGGAGTGACGAGAATACTTGCAGACAAAAGCCTAGAGACTAGTTAGATAGTTGAGTTGTAGTCATTCATTGAATTGTACAAGTTTATATTTTTCTACAAATGTAAAACTTGTGATCATTGTAAGTTAAATTAATTATGTGAATGAGTATTATTTGTGATTCTGATCTTCATGACCGTGACAGCGTTTTACCGCCGACACTGCGGCGTAGGCTGGCTTGGACACGTCTCGTATCCGTTTTTAAAAAAAAAAAGGGTGCGGGTCGTGACAAGTTTTTGTGGTGGCCCATGCAGGTCAGTCTTCGCAAATCACGCGAACTCGTGATGGTACTTAAGTTAGTCGTACTATTGCGAGCCTGCGACTAGAAATGCTCATTCACGAATTAGAAATTAATTTAATTTACGAGAATGACTAAGACTAGGGGTCCCTTATACAAATTTACCAATGGGTAGTCTAGGCCATGCAATGTAGATAAGGAGTTATTAATTTTGATAGTTTGACAATCTCTATAGGTACACGACTACCTTTGGGTAAGACGACATGATCCAATGAGGATAGAATATTCACTTGGTGATACAGGACTTTCTAGACTTAATAGTTTAACCTTAATAAATGGTGCATTTCCTTCTCCTTGCCCCTTTAGATATCATCCTCACATCTTAGTCTGAATTGCCTCCTCAGTTCCTATTTTGCCCTAAGGATTATTATTTTATATAATTTCTGATTAGATTATCCATATATGGACCTCAAGTTAGTTTCGGTTCACGTTTTTCCTTAATGTTTGAATACAATGGAATAGTTAAAATATTCGTATTTCTTTGTCTTCAGTTATTTTCTTCCTGTTCACCTTTATTTTAAAGATTGCGACTGATAGGACGAATATTTACGCCTTATTACATAGTCGACTTGTTTAAATCCCTAGAAGCCCAGGAATTTTTTTTACAGATATAGTTAAAGGAATGTCAGTTAACTCATAATGGTAGGACAGCAGCGTGCTGTCGCCATTTGTTTAAATTAGGGAGACTATGTGTTCACTGCCGCCAGCAGCGCACTGGCAAGGCACGATCCTTAGAGTTGGAATAGTTTAAGAGAATATAGGTTATAGAATATTGCTAAACTATAGCTAGTGATCCTCTTTGACCGTAGTCACCCTTGTGTCCCTATAAGGTAGAGTATCAGATATCATATCACCCTGAAATCACGAATCCAAGAGTTTACCACAGTCCGAGTATACGGGCGAGGCATAACTCTCGGTGAAATGACTTCAGACATGATTACAAGTTTAAGATACTATGGAGGATAGGACAATGCCATATATGTTCCGTAAGACCCAAAGCCAATACTAGTGGAAGTTCTGCAGGATGGATAACATGTCTTCCAACCCAGTATTCCGTGGTCCTTGTGATCTATTGACGGGGTAATTGACTGACACTAATAGGTTACCTAGAATATAGACGTCGGAAGTCCATAAACCATTAGTTGACCAAAGTCTTATGAATAAGAAGACAGTAGGATGACTGTATAAGTAAGAACACCAGGTAGGGTTTGATTCTCACAGAACTCGAACTATTAGTGTCTCTTTTCAAAAATCTTGCGTACTTGTATTTTGACTATCTTGACCAACGCCGCAATTACAGCCTAGTTTTGCAAGCTCACTCTGTTCTCGAGCTTGATTCAAGACATGTGTTTAGTGGGGACGCCTGCTAACATATTGTCTAATCAGAATCAGTGTATTATGGTCTGATCAACCATGATGTATTTGGTTCATACTTCATTTAACTATCCTACGTGGATTGAGATATCGAGGTATCTATGATCTCATCCGCGAATGCTTGACAATTTCTCTTGAATTATACGTTCGCCTTTGAATCACGTGATTGTATTCAGTGACATCTTTCTTGAACTCTTTATTGTTTTTGTCTTTCACTGATTTGGAAAGACAGAAGCTCGTAATTGGTAGAGAGATACAACGTATCCCCATGGCTATGGTAGTTGTATACACAAGTATAGTTATCATCGGCTGGCCATGCGATTGAGTTACGCGTTCTCCTCTTGACCCCAAACTGCTATTGAGACCTTCTAGCCATTCGAATTTGAGAATGATTAGGGTTTTACCCTTAGTCAGAACGCCAACCTAGGAGACTATCTATTCTCAAGAAACCAAATATTGAGAGTCTCTAATTATTTGCTGGTAGCTTGCCTTAACTAGCAACCCTTAAGCCTTGAACCAACCCTTCCTCGACCGAAGCCCACAGTTAGACACGAGATGAGTGGACAATAGGGTAATCAATTACCGTGACACTCATTCCGAGATTGGGTTCCAATAAATATTACTCTAGTTATGTAATTTTTTATTAAGACCTAACTAGTGTTGGAACACCACAGTCACTTGCTTAGCTAATACCATAAAATAAATACCCTGTCAAATTATGATATACCAGTTGTCAACAACAATACACGATTACTACAACTCTCGTGACGATAGTCTGGCAGGTTTGACCCCAATAGAAATTCATGACTCAATTCTTAGAAATCTTTTCATATGTTGTGCCTTAGAGTTGGTTACCCGGTCGACAACTCATGTATACTGTGGACGAGTAGGTCATTCTATTTTATCGACCATGTGTCCTTACACATGCACTCGTTTTCTATTTATTGAGGAACGACCCTTGACTTAACTTATATCTACCGTATTCCGATACGGCGTGCCTTATTCTTTATTAACAAGAGTCGAGGTAAGTATCTGGACTTTGGGAACCTTCTAACCTCATTATACTTAAGACCATGTCCTAACTTCTAAGGTGGGTAGACTGTAAGCTCTCTAAAATTTTGGGATATATGAAGATTACCGATTGATTAGAATAAAACTCCATTAAGATGATAATTAGTGCCCATAGACTCCCACTTTCCTTCTAGATCATTTTGTGTCCTCGGCCGTGCCATTAATATTCGGAGCACGAGACCAATTGTTACCTTCCAACAGATTTCATATGTAAGATCTAGACGAGTCCACCTTCATCTAGGTATATCATGGCCCACTCAAAACTGTTCCCTTGTACTCTATTTTTGTGCTACGACTTTCAGGTTCAAAGGACTAGCTATAACCTTTACCACAGTACATGTATACTTTACAACCTCCATTAGAGCCTCAACCTTGACCCAATTCTTTCGACCCAATATATGGTGGTGATCTACTCGAAGCCCACTACGCACATGCCACTAGTGTGCCACTTGATTGAGGCCTCATGTGCTACTTAAATACAAAAGTCACTGAAGGCACATTTTGGGCTTGAGGGACCTAGCTAACCAACTGGACTGGCAACTAGCTCAACCCTTGGATAGGAACCTATTCTAATTTACCCTAACTAGTGGAAACAGTTTTATTATTAGGTTATTGTCCTGTTCGTATAGATGGAAATCCAAGGTTCATCCAACCAACAATTGGTATCCAAATAGGAAAACCAAAAAGGCCCAGTAAAACCCATCCAGACCCATCCCCATAGTTGGTCTATAAAACTGAAGTGTTTGAAATCGGCCTTTGTACCTATTATGTAATCTCCACCCCTTAGAATGTGAATCCATTCGTAACCTTTATCCCATCTACCTGGAAGTCGCGATATGATCTGGTATTGCATTTTACCCTTGTTGTGTATTTAAATAACCACGGAAAAAAATTACAATCTCGATTTCTCAAAATTCTGTTCTATTATGAAACCTTGTTTAGATTAATTTCGAGAACGGAATTTTCGTATTGCACAAAGTGCAAGCCCTCTAGGAAGCGTAGGGTCCTTCGAGATAGCAATTGACTGGATTATATTCTTTTTCTCTCGATTGTTCGTCCTTATTTCCTGTCCTTCCTATTTCGGAGCGACGAATGGTCATGTTTATTGGAATTTACCCATATCCTTAACTACCTGTGTAAGTTTGTGGTTTGTTAAAATTTTTTGGTTTGCTTGATGGGTAGGAGAGGATTATAGATACCATAAGCAGTAGATATCTATTGGTAGAAATTTTAGCAAGTAGTTGGATGTTTTAAAGTTTAGCGACATGAGAATTGAGGGAGTAGTGTGACCAAAGGTGGGTAGAAGTCCTCGGAGTTTTGAAATTATAAAATGGCTAGGAGGTGTATATAAAATATTTTGAGGAATTAAATTGAGGAGATTAAGATTAGAGAAGACTTTCTTTTGAATTGTAAGAAATAATTATGATATAGAATTTCGAGGACGAAATTATTTTTAAGGTGGGTAGATTTGTAGCTCCCCTTCCCGGAATTTTAAAATATTTTATTTTATTTATTTTATTTAAATGGTGATTTTATGATTAAATTATTATTATTATTATTATTATTATTATTATTATTATTATTATCATTGAATTGATTTATGGTAAATTTATTTTATATATAAATATTTATAGGCGTATAGGGCATGTATATACAGATATACGTATATATGTATAGATGTAAATATATATATATATATATATATATATATATATATATATATATATATATATATATATAATTGATTATATAGGCTTATAAATAAATGGTATAATTTATTGAGGTATATACGTATATACGTGATGTATATATATATATATAGGTATATATATAGGTATGTATATATAAGTATATATTAATTTGTACGAGTGTATATATATATATATATATATATATATATATATATATATATATATATATATATATATATTGTATATGTGTGCAGGTATACATATATGTATATAAATAATATATGCGTATACGTGCATATATATAAATATAAATATGTATATGTTTTTGTGCGTGTATATATATATATATATAGATATATATGTGTATATATATATATAAATAGATTATATATATACGTATTTGTGTATAAATAAATTATATATATAAATAGATTATATAAATATATGTATTGTGTATAAACAGATTATATATATACGTATTTGTGTATACGTATTTATATATATATATGAATACGTATATATATATGTATATATATATATATTAGTTGTAAATAAAAAAGGGATTAAGATGAATGAAAAGAAAAAAGAAGAAGCAGAAAGAATAGTCTAAGGCCAGCTCGGCCCAAACCGAGCTCAGCCCACCTTTTTCCAAGCCTTCCCAGCAAACTTCTCTTTTCCTCCCCACGCGTATAACCCAGCAATGCAGATAAACCCCCACACCCGATCAAACAGCATATATACGAACTAATCGCGAATCCGAGAGAGGGATTACTCGAAACATTAAAACCCTAAACTCGTGCCTCCCTCCCCGACTGGACGACCAACCAGACCAAGGCGCGCCGCCCAGGTGGCTGTGCGGCGCCGCAGCCACCGCCGGCCGGTGACAGGAGGCCGCGCGCGCGTGGAGATCGAAACCGAGCAGCAGTAGTTTCATCATGAGGCGACTTCGCGGTACGTTTTCTCCCCCGTCGCTTTATCGTTTTACGAACTACGAAATCCTACATAGAGCCAATATAACCCTCTCGAGATCCCCATAATTGGATCGAGATATAGCCCGATGACCAGTCCATGGGATCGACACAAAGTCGTCGAAAAACCCACCGAAAACAGGGTATTGAAACAGTCGAAACACTCATGTTTCGAGATGGTTTCTGATCAACCAGTTAGGAACTTTAGAAAACTAATTGAAGAGACTTTTAGACAACATGTAGGGCTTCAAATCCCTTCTTGCGGAATTCAAAATCATCGACTGAGCGTCGAGAAATCGAATCCCAAAGTTTTCCAAAAACCTGTTTTGAAAACATTGAAATTGTTCCACACGACGTGCGTCACGCCAATCCGGACGACGTGGTCGCGAACCGAAAGCATCGAAAGCTGAGTAACGGTTTCGTGGTCGTGTGGACTTTGACGGAATTCAAATTGGTCGCGTGTGCGCGACGAATTTGATGCGTATCCGTCGAAATTCCTCGTATCGTGCACTTTACAAATTCTCCAATTACTTTGTGCACGATCGTCAGATCGAGACGAAACTTGCGCCAACAGAACCGTATCATTTTTCTGGTCCTGTATGCCAAGTTTGGTCCGATTCTGAGACCGTTGATAAAATCACCGTTTTGCGGGCCCTACGGTCCCACTCAACGGGCGATTTTGTGCACGGTCTGCCGGAATCCAACTTTGGACATACGGTTGGGTTCGTATCGAAAAAATGAATCCGTAGACATGTAGTTTGACGACTTTAGAGACCATTGACTCTAGCACGCTTTTCGGTGCAAAGCGGGTCCAACGGCGGACACCGTTTTGGCCCGAAATTACCGTTTTGCCCCTGTGTCCAGAATTGGACGTAAGAACAGGCAACCCTAGCTAATTGGACTATTCTGAGATCATTGATATTGTTTATTTCAGCTTTCGGGGACTGTTGTACGGGTTTTGACTATAGTGGCACATTGAGTAGTTCAGATTGTCGGTTTCACCAGCAAAGGACCACAGGCGAGTACAGTTTATTATTTGCATTTCGATATTGATCTTTACTATATTTCATTGATTAGTCATTGGTTATGTGATTTTTATACTCTATTATAAATTATTGAGTCGGGAATGAGAAGTACCAAGGATGTGTGATCCGACCGTAGACCTCGTTTACTTTATGCAGTAGACCTCGTAGACATTGTTTATTTTCATGCAGTAGACCTCGTAGACATTGTTTACTTTATGCAGTAGACCTCATAGACATTGTTTATTTTCATGCAGTAGACCTCGTAGACATTATTTATTTTCTGCAAGTAGACCTCGTAAAGTAGACCTCGTAAAGTAGACCTCGTAAAGTAGACCTCGTAGACCGTGCGGTGTAGCACCCCAGACCGATCACACGTCAAAAGTACTTCTATCGGTGGAAAGTATAATGGTCTATTTATTACTATCGATTTTTCTTACGGCTTTACTGTTATTTTCAAAACTCATGATTGATGCCTAACCTTTGTCTTATAGTCATTTTCTTTATTTGAAATTGCATTCAGTGAATTGTGCTCGTTCCATTCCTGACTGGAAACCAACATTTTCAGGTTAGCCGTGGATTCACTTAGCTTGGGGAGTGACGGAAATACTTGTAGACAAAAGCCTAGAGACTAGTTAGATAGTTGAGTTGTAGTCATTCATTGAATTGTACAAGTTTATATTTTTCTACAAATATAAAACTTGTGATCATTGTAAGTTAAATTAATTATGTGAATGAGTATTATTTGTGATTCTGATCTTCATGGCCGTGACAGCGTTCTACCGCCGACACTGCGGCATAGGCTGGCTTGGACACGTCTCGTATCCGTTTTAAAAAAAAAAAAAGGGGTACGGGTCGTGACAGGATATTACATTATACACCACTCAGAAAAAGTTTTGTCTTCGAAACTTATTGAGTACATACTTATCGACACACTCTGCCTATGCGTTTCTTTAATCCGTGCCACGTTCGTGCCTTATTTATTTTTTACCACAAACAACTATATCTCAACTTGGATAAATTATACTGGTCGCGTACAAGGACAACTCAGTTCTAAGTAAACCATCTGATCAACCGATATTCAAGTTCATCTCAAATCTAATGATCATACTACCATCAATATTTTTCTTCACAACACACAATTTCAAAATCTTTGATAACTTCTCGTTCCTTTATTCTCATTTGAATTCAACATATCACTTAGTTAGATCATGCACATATTTAAGACATCCTCGAAATATATGCATTTTCAACCAAGTCTTATGATAGTGAATCCAATCCTACCTACTCGATTCATCCTATCAATCCTGAAAATCAATTGTACCGATGCCCTCTCTCGAAACAGGAACGTCTCGTCTAACTGCTAGGCCATCTTTCCAAGCTAAAGTCAACGTCAGTATTGGAATCACCGTTCCCAAACAATAATATCAACACTGACCCCAATCCTATGGTCAAACCAAAGTTTATAATACGAGATTTTCTATCCAAGCTTGCATCACTCCGATTTCTAAACTTCAAGCATAGTTTTCTCATATTCGCTTTCTCAGCGTTTGGTCCAGGGGTCCGAGTCATTCAGCAAAGTCATGCTATTATAAGTTCTGCATCAACTAAATTCCTCTGTATATCACTATCGTACGTCTAAACTTAGCAATTTGCATAGTCTATCTCTTCAACATATTCGGTATAATCTACCTATCCATCTTATCCAAGTCAAGTACACCACAAAACGATTTATCACTAAACCATAATTCTTATTTCATATTTCCTAAGTCGTTTACCATAATTCACGCATTCGATCACAAGGTCGTCTAGCATAGCAATATGTCACACCCCAATCTCAAGTAAGTCTGATTATCCACGGTGGACATAAAATCACCATGCTAACGCTTCCGTATGATAATCATCCTTATTGGAACGTAACTCTTACTCTGAGTCTAGACTAATTCATTCTCAATACGCAGATTGGATCCACTCAATCCTTAAATTTACTTAATCATAAATCACAAGTCCGATCAATCCTCGAATTTACCTTCGCATCAAACCATAGGTCGAAGTAATCCAAATTTCTACACCCTGTTCTCCCGAGTTCGATCATTCCCGCTGGACATAAATAACCATGTCAGCACTCACGCAAAATGATCACCTCAAATTCGACGTGACACATGTGCGAGGCTGGAGTTGCACTTGCACAAGACAAGATCGTCGACGTTGTGATTATCACCGAACAATCAAGACACTCTCATTTTCATCTGAACATTCATTTCTATCAAAATCCCAAGCATAGCATCCATTAAAATAATATCATTTTACACGATCGTTATGCTATACCCCCGAGTTATCGCACATCGATCTTTGATATGCCTCAATACCATCGATGTTGTACATAATCTGACGATCTTCCTTTGCATCGAACCCCGAATCGTATAACTGATGCTATTATTCGAACTAGATATACCATAATCTCCTCGACATTCAAGATCAAATTATTCAAACCCAAATTCATGTATGTTCATCCGTCTATCGTAAGTCATCGAGCAACATATTTTTTTCAAGTCGCATTGTTCTATGCTAACTCAAATCATCGAGCAACGTTTATCGTAACGTCAAAATCAAACTTTTTCATGTACGTTATCTTTCCATCGTGCTAACTTTTCATATACGATTCATATCGATTCCTCAACTGAGTCATTCGTTCGTTACACCTTAAAATTTTCTTCGATTTAATTTACCTACTCAATCATTTTCGTATTACACACTTACGTAATCAAATCTCGTGTGCATCGTTTCTAGTTCACTCGAACCAACATATCAAACTTCAAGATTATAACTTAATCAATGATACTCAATCTAAGGCTTTGCGTACGGCGATGCTTGCTGATAGACTCATTGGCACCCCGCATCCTCAATCGTACAACATCCCTGAGGCTATCCCATATACTACACAGGGATGAAATCATTTAACAAATCCTTGAGATAAGTTTCGAGTCACAATTGATTACTTCGAATCTTTATTCGAACTGTTCTACAAAATTAAGCACATTCCATCTATATCGCATCGACAATATCGTCGTTCGATAGCATCTCTATCGCAACTACCCAATACTTTTATGAATCAAGTCTAACTCATTCTTGTTCGATACAATTTGAATTCCGTACTCGACTTTGCTAAGGTCTATGTAATTCTTGGTGTATATGTCCAGCCTGAATTAGCCAACCGTGCTTTACGTGAACCATCTTTTGATTTATTGAAACTATCCTCATACGATTTACAAATTACATAGACTTATTGTATGGACATTCCGTGGAACATTGAGAGAGAGAGCCGCCAACGTATCAATCGTGTAAGCAACATAGATTTTAGAAAAATGACATCAGAGTTAAATAATTCAATCAAAAGTCTAAGAATGTAAAGCCGTGCTTTGATACCATTATGTCACACCCCGGTCCCGTAGGACCGATAGTCCTCGCTAAGACGTGATGCCGCGTGAGCTTAGGTTGCGCTCACGCAAGACGGGTTCCATAACTGTCGATTACAGGCTAAGCGACGAGGTTGTCACACAGAAGTCCTGAAACAGAAACGTTGAATAAGCCAGCGGAAAGTTAGAACCAAAACACAAGTCAACAAAAGAGGCTCTTTGTTGATATTGAACAAGGATTACAAAAGTGGCAAGAAGCCATGATTACAATCACTCAATCTCACTCTTCTCTCAAGTTATAAGTCACTCTGCTCTTTCTCATCTCTCATTATAATTTGACGAGCCAGCGGATGCTTCAGATAGGCGATGTCCATATATTATGTCTGTATAAGTCCAGACTCCATCGTACGTCTCAAAATGCCAAGAAACTTCGTGCCTCGACGTATCCAACGAGCTCCACGCCAACGAGCTTCTTGTCATGTCCCGCTCCCGTAGGAGCGATCGTCCTCGCTAAGACGTGATGCCACACGAGGATAGATTGCGCTCGTACAAGACATTTTCATAATGGTCGATTATAGCGGCTGCGACGAGATCGTCACACAGAAGTCCCAAGCAAAAATATTGAACATGTAGAAGAATTTAGAAGCAAAACATAAGTTATTCAAAATATGCTCTTTATTGATATTGTACAATAAGATTATATTGGGGCGCAAGGCCCTGATTACAAGTCTCTCAAGCTCACTTTTCTCTCAAGTTACAAGTCAATCTGCTCTCTCTCATCTCTCGATACAATGCTTGAGCCAGCGGAAGCTTCGGAAGGCAATATCTGTACATTATGTCCCATATAAGTCTTGACTCCACGTGGTCGCATGCTTCGAATTGCCAAGAGAATCCGTGCCTCTACGCATCCAAGCGAGCTTCGCACCATGAGCTTCTACCTGTGCCTGTACATAGAAACTGTGTAGGTGTCAGTACTCAACTGTACTGGTGGAGTGAGCTCCTTGCCCACCCATACGAAACCGACACGTTCATTCACTTTGTGCAGCTTAATTCCCTTTTTATTGTCTTGCTAGTCTTGCCTTAGGATCAATTTTAGGACAAAAATATCTTGGCCTATACTTGGCAACGCAGCGACGAGGTCGTGCTATACTCTATTCATGACTTTAATACATATTCGAGACAATGCCTCACCGAGTAGCAACTTATGCAACTCGGCCATGCCAAGACTTTTACTTCTTTCATGTGCCTCTAAACCATTCTCGTGCCAATGACGTCAAGGGAATGACTCGTGCTAGTCGTGCCAATGGACTTGATCGTGCCTCAAGACCGAGGTCGTGCCTCCCAAGTATCAACCAGACTTAATCAATTTGCCTTACGACCCTTCCTGACTTAACTTGAGATGATGCCACATTCATGTCGAAGCACGTATCCTTACTATAGCCAACTCTTATGCTCCAGAATGGTGTTACAATCGTACACACCCAACTCGTGCCGACTCAAGGTTAGTGCTTGAAATAAGCATAACTTGTTAACCCAACTCGTAACCTGCTAGTACTTGATGTAATCCAAAGGCATATACGTGAATAGCAGCTCTTGTCGACATATCTATATGAGTGATCACTAGCAATGTTAAGCTATCCTGGATCTTTTGCATACGGTGACCATTCGCGTGGCGAGGAACGAGCTCCCACCGAATGACCCGCAGCCTATATTGTAACGGTTCACTTCAATCGAGTCGTACCTTCGATGAAGGCCGTACAATATCTGTAATTTCTTCTAGGCCGACACAAACCCGGCGCCCCGAGATCGCTCAAGGAATTTTGCTATTGTGCACAAGTTGTCCAATGACCATGCAAGACTCAACTCGATCTATCAAGTCCTTCCTTAATCATGACCATGCTTTCCATCTTTCTATCGAGACTCCCAAGTAGCGGGATCGATCTCGGGTGATTCCTTATCGAGACTTAACGAGACTCCCAAGTAGCGGGATCGATCTCATGAACGAGACTTGTCGAGACTTATCGAGACTCCTAAGTAGCGGGACTGATCTCGTGAACGAGACTTGTCGAGACTTATCGAGACTCCCAAGTAGCAGAACCGATCTAGTGAACAAGACTTTTCGAGACTCTCAAGTAGCGGGACCGATCTCGTGTGCTTCCTTATCGAGACTTAACGAGACTCCCAAATAGTGGGACCGATCTCGTGAACAAGACTTGTCGAGACTCCCAAGTAGTAGGACCGATCTCGTGAATGAGACTTTTTGAGACTCCCAAGAAGCGGGACCGATCTCATAAACGAGAATTTTTGAGACTCCCAAGTAGCCGGACCGATCTTGTAAACAAGACTTGTCGAGACTCCCAAGTAGCGGGACCGATCTCGGCGACAACCAGTAGTGTGAACTTCCTTTGTCCGTGGCATGCTTTTCTAAACCAACCGTGGCTCATACCTTAGACATACCTTATTCTCTAGGCGACGCTATTGCTCAAGTCATATACTTTCTATGAAGAGCCTTCTTCTCGTGGGACTAAGTGACTTGGCAACCGCATGAAACACGGGACAATGCTTGCTATGACTCCGATAGCCCAGCATAACTCTTGTCTAACTTATTCGGGCAATGACTCGACGAGCAATGGCTACGTCGAGCTTCATATCGAGAGAACGTGCCATGCACGCGTTCGACTTGAACAACCAAGTTTTTGGGTGCCTAGACTTAAGCCACAAGCCGTGCAATATGACTTAAACCATGGGACGAGCGAAGGCTATGCCAAGCCTTGGATGATGGGACCGTGCATGCATTATCAAGCATTCACGCGGACGACGCCTATAACTTAGGCAAATTCGAGCGTTGTGGCAACTTAACAACTTAGGCCAACTTCCTTCTCCCAAGCCACGGGATGAAGGATCGAGTGTCATTTTAAAATCATGCTGAACAAACTTCTAAGCAGACCGTGGGACCATTTTCCATGTTCTAAGACATTCCGACCCGTCGGAATTATTTCCTTAGCTATGTGGATGCGTCTGTTTTTATCAAGACTAATATGTGCAAGTTGAAAACATGCGAGTTATTATGTAAAGGCTAAGATGAGAAAAGTTCATCGAAACTACCCTACCTGAGCGAGGAGTCGCCTCGACCGAGCGAGTCTTCGAGCAGCCGTTGCAAGTCTAAGTCCGAACGCCATCGGCATTTTGATTCCTCTGATTGACTTAGCGGGACGGGGCACTACACTTCTACCTGTGCCTACACATAAAAACTGTGTCGGTGTCCGTACTCAATTGTACTGGTGGAGTGAGCTCCTCGTCCATCCATACAAAACCAACACATTCATTTACTTTGTGCAACATACACCCTTTATGATTGTCTTTACATTCTTGTCTTAGGATCGATTTTAGGACATAGATGCCTCGCCTATTTGTGTCTCAAGATCCTTCTCGTGCCAACAACGTCAACTTATCGACTCGTACATGCCTTTCGGCCCATACTTTAAGACTCAATCACAAGGTCGTGCCATCTACTCTATTCGTGCATCCACATTGAGGCCGTGCCTCGCAACTCAGTACTACTTGACCAACTTTGCCTTACGGACCTTTCTGACTTAATCTAACTTGCTTATACTTTTGTGTTAACAACTCACCAACCGACGCGACGCTTCGTGCCGTAGCATAGTATTTTCATTATAGCCAAATCGTAGGTCCAAATATTGTGTTACAAATCATGCACACATTCAACTCGACTCAGACCAAAGGCATATATGCGGATCATCACTAATAGGTCGACTCATCTATATGAAAGGGTTACTAGTATCACAAACTATGCTTTGACTTATAGCTTTGCTATTCGGCGACCCTTTCAGCACAAGTAGCGAGCCCCGCTGAAAGTTTCCGAATAACCTGAACGGTACTCCCAGCTCAGCTATACCATATTTTTCCTAGGCCGAAATGGTCCTGTGGCCCCAGGTTTGCTGTCCGAAGAAAACTTTTCCTTGTCGACCAGTTGTCCAATGACCATGCAAGACTCGACTCGAACTACCGTCTCATACAATCATTCTTCTTCTAGTGTTACCATTTTTTTAGGACCATGTTAATGACTTCCAGTATTTAAGACTGCCTCGACGACCCATGGTCGCGAGTATTCTTTCGTGTTGTTCTATCATTTATTTAACTCATGAACGACTATTTGATAGCCCTTTTTCTAAACTCAACAAAATCTACCATGGCTCATGCCTTAAAACACTAAGTCTATTACATCGTGCCTTAAGCCAACTTGTGTTCTATGCGACACTACCATCCAAGTCATACTTTATATAACGATCCTTGAGACCATATGACAGTGTGTCTACAACCAGCCTTAGAAATCGTGGGACCGTGCTTGCTATTACTTCGATTGCCTTTGACATAACTTTTATCTAACTCCATCGTGCGATACAACTTAACCCGTGGGACGAGCAAGGCTATGCTAAGCCCTTGCATCGTGGAAACGTGTATTGAGACATGTGGGACACTTTTGCTATGCTAAGCATTAGACTGTGGGACCGTGCCCTATTTTATCAAACATTTATACGTGTGACGCCTATGACTATGCTAAGTCCATAGACTTGTGGCAATATAAACCAACTTTTTCTTCTCCTAAGGCACGGGATGAAGGACCGAGTGTCATTTTGAAAGCACGTCGTACAATATTTCTAAGCCGACCGTGAGACCTTTCCATATTCTAACTCTTTTGACCCAACTTGGGATTATTCCCTTAGCTATATGGATTCACCTTTTTATTGTCAAGCCTACTTGTGTATTTGAAAACTTTCGATTTATTAGTGTGAAGGCCAAGCTGAGGCAAGTTCACCGAAGTCACCCACCTGTGTGAGGAGTCATCTCTACCGAGCGGGACTTCGAGCAAGCCGTTGCATGGCTAAGTTCGAACGTCATTGGCATTTTGATTCCTCCGATTGGACTAAGCGAGATGGGGCATTACAACTAGCACCACAAGCTACCCTGGACTTATAGCTTTTGTTAGATGGCACCCCTTTTAGTGCACATAGAGATCCCCAGCTCTCCTCCTAGGCTGGAACGGTCCTATGGTCCCAGGTTGTCGTCCGAGGAAACTTTTCCCTTGTGCACAAATTGTCCAATGATCATGCAAGACTCGACTCGAACTATCGTCTTATACAGTCATTACTCTTCCAGTGTTACCATATTTTTAGAACTATGTTGGAGACTCCTGAAGCCAGAGACTGCTTCGACGATCCACGGTCGCGAGCAATTCCATGTTACCATATCATTGACTCAACTCAGGAAAGACTATTTGATAGCCCTCCTGCCAAACTCAACTTCAATCAACCATGTTCCATATCAGTGCTATGATTGCGCCATAAACCATGTGATAAAACTTACCACGTGGGATGACCAAAGGCTATGCGAAGCCTTGTACCGTGAAAACGTGTATTGAGACTTGTGGGACAATTATGCTATACCAAGCATTCGACGGTGGGATAGTGAATATTTTACCAAGTATTGGACAGTGGGATAGTGCATGCTTTACCAAGCATTTATATCGTGCGACGCCTATGACTATGCTAAGTTTATAGTCTTGTGGCAACATAGACCAGCTTTCTCTTCTCCTAAGCCGCGGACGAAGGACTTAGTGTCAATTTGAAAGCACGTCGTGCAACATTTCTAAGCCGACCGTAGGACATTTTCGTATTCTAACTCAATCTGAACCAATGTGGGATTATTTCATTAGTTATGTGGATTCATCTATTTTATTATCAAGCCTAATTTGTGCATTTAAATATATTCAGTTTATTAGTGTGAAGGCCAAGCAGAAGAAACTTCACCGAAGACACCCACCTGAACGATAAGTTGCCTCGACCGAGCGGGACTTCCAAATGTTGTTGCGTTTCGATTCCTCCGATTGAATTGAACGGGACGGGACATAACAAAAGCAACCACGCGTATGCGCCAAGCGCATAATCACATAGCACATGACCGTAAATGCACATGGACACATACACGCCAAGACACATAGCGCCTCGTCGCATATTGCCCGACGCATAATGCTCGCAACATAAAACGAGCGACACGCCATGCCGCATATACACGTCTGCATATAATGCTCGCCGCACACATGCAAGACGCATAATGCCTCGCACAATATATGTGCACAAGCGCCATGCCCTATGCATTCGTGCGCCACTTTGCGGCCTTCGTCCGAGTTAATAATCAACCCCCTTCACCTATGGATTCCCAAAGAGAGTGGCCAAAACAAATATTGTTCTTGAAAGTTTGAACTTAATCCCTTTGGAAAAACCATCCTACATGAATCACCACACCCCATGTACATATGTCAATACAAGCATAGCTATTATATTGAGATATACACATTTGTGACTTTTAATGTGAGACTAAAGTTCCCAAATGCAAGTTAAAACCACAACAGTAGGGAGGGACTGAAGAGAAATTCGAGAAGGATCCGTCTATTGTTGAATGGTTCCATCCTTCATGAGGAATTTTTTTTTCTGGATATCACAAGATGTTGGCCATCAAATTTGAAAGCAGTGTGAGGCTATTATTAGTTGGAGATGAGTACTCTAATTGACCAGTTGAAAAGAAAAATAATTGCTAGTGATGCAGTTGTAGTCGCAGTACTGGGTCATTGAAAGAACAAAGTCTGCAAAAATAACACCAGTTTTTAATAACACAAACACGAGAGATGTGCACCCTTATTATATTGGTGAGAGAAACTCTAAATTTGTAGGAGTAATATTCTTAATCAATTTAAGGGGTTTGCTAAGATGATGCTGATAGAGCACCTATATATCCTGAATAGAAAAATAAGAACTTTATTATAAGTAAATTATCAACAACCAGGAATAAAAGTTGGACAAATTGGCAGGGAGCCGAGTAGCGTATGAAATGGATGGAAAATGACCAACAAAGGAGAAGCAATGTGAATAAGCTGCAAGAAAAAAATAAAATAAATAAAACTGAAGAATAGAATTAACTTCCAACCCCAAAAAAATCAATAACCATTAAAAATGACGAATTAAAATCATTCATAGCCCTCACCAAACACTTTAATTTTTTCCAAAACACTTCATCTTTCCTTTCTCTTCATTTCTCTTTCACACTTGATAAATAATCCTAGCTATTAAGGATGTGTTTGGAAAAGAAAACTAAGTTTAGTAGAGTTAGGAGTCTAAAATCTACACAACTAAAGCAGGGTGTGCTTTGTAGCGTCTTTGGAGTAAAACAAAACTCCATTTTTAACTCTCAAACACCACTAAAGTTGAAGTTATTAAAACTCCAATATGATTGGATTTTTTTGTTCTTCTTTCTAAACTCCATTTCCTTCTAAAATTTTGTTTTTTTACAAACCTCTAATATAACACTAAACACCCTCAAATGTCTCATAACTTAAATATAATTTTTAGAATTTTGTCTTTTCCAACGGCAGTTATCTTCAAACTCCAAAGTAAGTATAATTTTATTTTGGCAAACTTTGCTTCCAAAGTAGGTCGAAATCTTCCATACCCATCAAGAAATTCTACTCTATTTAGGACTTAAATAAATATAATATTTCTAAGTAAACTTAAGTAAACCCTAAACCATGTTTGGTTTGTGGAATTAGGACATTGAACAAGAAAAATCATTCATTTTTTGTATTTGGATGCGAAAGAAAAGGAGTAGGAAAAGAAATTGACTCCCAAAAGAAAAGAAAATAGGAGAAAATGGTTCCCCCAACAACCTAAGCATTCATTTTCTTCCTCTAGGGATTCACATTTTTTTTCCAGTTTTCTTGACATAAATTATGTTGCAGTGGAGTCAAAGACGAACAAAAGATTAGATCCAAAAAACGTGCTCCAAAAAGTTGTACAAAAGATTTAATTTAAAGAAATATTACTTTCTTATATATTAAATATGTTTGGCATAATCACAACCATAAAAATAGTGTACACTACTGTGTTCCGTATCTTTGCATCAGAGGCATGGGTGAGCCGTATCCAACATCAATGTTAAGGTAGTGTTGTGTCACAGACGTGTCAAATACGAATAAAAACACATATACGGTCTTCTAGAGGAGTATTCGTGAAATATGGATAGATTTACACGATATGATGTTTGAGTATCATACCTTAATAAATTTCCCAATACGAAGAATGTTTCTCCTCCACTTTAGTGATTTCTTCTCTTGTGAAAATTCTCTTCTTGCAATGTTCCTTTTAACTTGGTTTGATACAACATTCATCCAAAATCTACCAATTTTGATCATTGAATATGTTTTTTCCAGCCCATATTTTATTTATCCCCATTTCTTGTTGGGAATAAAATCGAAAACTATTTTTCAAGATGAATGTCAATGACATTAAACCAATATTGCAAGACAAACATGATGGTTGGCTTATGTAGAACAATAAAGATCACAAAAATTTCAAGGAAATGACACAAGAATACCCTAACCGTAAAAAAAAATCATTGGGAGCGCGAGATTATGACTAAATAAATATCATGTTTTAGAAGATCGCTACAACTTCGTAACCCCAACTACGTACCAGAGAAAGTATACAAAGAGAACATAAAAAATCCCTAGAGTTACACCCAAGAAAATTTAAGAAATCCAATTTATCTCTTCTTCAATCTCTTTTCTCTTTTTCTTAATTTCTCTCAACCTATTGGTGGCTACCAAACACCTTTCATTTAGCACAATTAATTATCTACACAAGAAATCTTAGGTCCTTTTATATAGCATATCAGTGTCTATATATAGAAATCCAATTCTATGTAAGCATGACATACATTTTTATATTTGGAACTCATTGATTAGGTAGGACTAGGATTTTTCTCAAATCGTATTATTCTTTGGATTTTTAATATGAGTCAATCCTAACAATCACCATCTTGGATCGTCTTCATTATCCAACTCAATGAACATCTAGCAACCTCTAGCCCTTCAATCTTTAAACAATATTTTGATCTCACGAACCACCCCCTCTTCCTAGGACACTTATCGTCTAGTCGCAAATCGACTCCAAACTCGAGGCCGACTCAAATTCACACTTCATCTCTGCTACACTCCCTATGTTAGAGTATTCTAAAAAAACTATTGTCGCACTCGGATCAATAAATCTGACCTACGTTTTTTGGGCCATGGAAGGTTGACTAATTTCAAAGGAAAAATCTCGGATATCCAACCATGTCAACATAGAAATTATAGTACTACTACCTCATACAGTATCTCCTACCAACCGATAAATATTACCGTACTTCTCTCCCTTCATGAGCATGGTGCTACCGCATGCGATCAACCTCATAACTCTATCTCTTGCTAAAAAACCACAGCTCACAGAGTCTAATGTGCCCAATAATATGGGATTCTTGCACATCTTCGGTACATACCGTACCCCATCAAGCATGCACAACATGCCCCTATGCATCTTAATATCTACTCTCCCTTCATCGACGACTTCACAAATTGAGTTATTACCTAAATGAACAATACAAATCTTTTTCTCCAAAGAAGTAAAGCCTGATACATCTGAGCAAATATGTAGCAAACTATCGGAATCAAATATCCAGCCAAGAGTAACTTACACTAGGAGACTGTGAGCAAATCGTGAAGTATATGTAGGCAACTCTAGAGGGGGTGAATAGAGTATGTGTCGATAATACCCAATTAAAAATTTAACTCTATTCAAGTCCAACTGTAACTCCATTTTTCCAGTTTTAGTGAAATTTAATTTTTTTAATAATAATGATTCATTCATTTTATTATATATATATTATGAATACTTTGGAGGGAAGGAAGTTAGAAGCAAGAATTTTTTTAAATTTGAAAGTTTGTGGTAACAAACTTGGGGCCCACCACTTACTCTTCTAACTGATTTTACGATTTCTGTGCAATTATGAAAAGGAAGAGGGGGTTTATGACCTTTGCCTTAAGAGGGAAGGATTGTTTTGAGAATTTGCTTGAGCGGGGGGGGGGGGGGGGGGGGGGGGGGCTAAGTGCAAAAAGTGCACTTTTGTTATATGTGTGAGAGAGAGAATTTATTTCAGAGCTTACTTCATTCGAGAGCTCTGCTCGAAGCTCATGGTTTTACCCAAATCCACTGAACCCTAGCCCTATTTCTCTAGGGGTCTCGCCATGGCGACAACAGTAGATTCTCACTCCGGCGACTGAGCTCTTGTGGCAGAACCACTGCTGACAACGAGCAGGCGCTGCTTCTCTCCGATGGCGACGACGACAGGCGCGTCATCTTTCTTAGCGTCGGTGAGCGACGGCTAGGCGTCGATCCTCCTCCTTGTTGAAGAGACGCGAGTATCTTGTCTCTGATGACGGCTTGGCATTTCCCTGCGGTGCATCGATCTACTCCACGTGTTCGTTGTCTCCGCCAATTCTGGAAGTTCAGCTTCGGTGAGTCTTGTTGAACTCCTATATTTATAGATCTGGTTTGTGGATCAATCCTGTTTAAACTCTGATTTAATTCTCCATTTCTTGATCGGATCCAAGGTCTCGTTATCAGAATCGACTGATCCTCATCATCGTACGAGAAGCAGAGCCATCCACATTATTCTAGTTCTCGATCAAGTTTGAGATTGGGTGGTTTATGTCCTGGGACGAAGAAATCAGTGTCGGATCGACCCGTCGTTATGTAGTTGTGATCAATACTTCCTATCTCAGGTATTGGCTTAACCCTTCTCTATTGATTAAGTTCCGCTATAATTTGAATATATGGTAAGGCCAAGATTGGGTTGAGAAATTAGTGTGTGTTCGTATGCGTGTTCATAGGCTGTCGTCTCCGACCAGTGAGGCGTGTCAAGGTGCGGCTGTGTCCAGGGGTGCAGTTCATTTGGTGTGAGGCTGTGTTCGTATGCGTGTGTGTGTGTCCAAGATTCAAGTCTTGTCCAGATTTTACATTGGTGTCCAGGGCTGGTGCTGTCCGTGTCAGACCAAGTTGACGTTTGTATCCAGCGCTTGCGCCGTATTCAACCTTATCTCCCTGATTGGTGTCGTAAGCCATGGGTATTTGGTTTGGAGTATTGTTTAGAATTTTGATTTTAGAAGTTTTAAACATTTGATTGGGATGATATTCTGGACATTCGAATTGAACTTTCAGCTTGAGTGTTTGGTGAATCTTTACTGCAACCGAAGAATAAAATTCTGAGGTTAAGTACAGGATTAGGATTTTGGTTAAATGCTTTCTAAAGTTTTTTTGAGTTATGTTATTTGTTACGTCTATATTAAATAAAAATTTAAGCTTGTAATTATTGCTAACGTTTGAATGAATACGGTTAAATATCAGGAAGGATGGGGTTTAGTGTAATTCTGGGCTTTGGGTGTCCATGTTCATGAGACTTGTGTATCTACAATGCTGAGCTCTGTTGTAGATTAGTATATTCTGGAGAGTATGGGAGGGTTGTGATGGGAAAATTCTTACAGGCTGTGACTTGGTTAATATAGACTAGCTTCGAGCTGATGGTGGACTAACCTGAGGATCGGTCTGGGCTTGTATAGGCATTACTAAGTAAGGTTGTTATCTCCGTGTGCTTGGAAAAGCTTGGGTTCAAATCTATCTTATTGAATCTGGTCATTTTGAGTATTGCTCAGTCTTTTGAGCATTCGTTGATGATATGTGGGTTGAGAGATTCAAATTGGCATAGGCGGTTTAATGTTGGGGATTATGGCTAGGTGGAGCTATATGTTGATTTTGAACCTATGATAGAACTTTGGTTGGGTTTGTTGTTGAGTATGTTCAGGAGTTTGGGTTCAATTGAATAAATACTCAATTTATGTCATATTTTGACAACTAATTTTACTCGAAACTTTTATATAATTTATTCCTTATAAAATTATATGGTCCTTTTATGAAAAGTTTGTCTTAACTTTTTTTAACTCTATCAAGTTAGTATGACTATATATTAGCCTAGCTCATTTAAATATTTTATGAGGTAAATTGGTAATAAAGGGATGAGTGTTGAGTTACCAATTCCAGGATACTTAATTAGTGACTATATAAATAACCCTTGTAGGGTATATAGCCAGCTAAGAGATGTGCATAATTAATTAGAATTTAGCTAGATAACCATAATTTAATAACTTAACCAATTTGTACTCATTTAATTAGGAGGACAGACAGCTCTACTTCCTACTTTTGATCACCGGGGCAAGACAAGTACTTTTCTACGGTCTTGTGCATTTACATATCTTGTACCTTTCTTGTGACACGTCATGACACGATATCCTGTACTCCTGTATTTCCTGTTCTTGTACTTACTTGTGTCGGGTGGGGAAATACATTAGCTATGTGACCAAACCCCGGTTACTTTATTCATGTAGATAGCTTAGACCTCGTATCGTGCACGCGGGCCCTAAGCCGTACCTTATTTATCTACTCATGTACATGCTCTTGTACTCACCCCAGCGGGTCACATAGGCTAGTTGTATTTCAAATATTGTGCACATGTCATGTCTTGTACTTCAAGTTCATGGTTTATATTCCTGTACTTTATTTCCTGTACTTTACATTCGTGTACTTTCATGTTCTTTTTTGTACTTTATAGTTCATGTTTCCCTGTGCTCATTTCCATATCATGATGTTCTTGTTCATTACCTAGAACTATACTTTGCTTCGCTCATAACTCGATATGTTGTAGGTGTACTTGCAGGATATCATTATACCATATGGACCAGAGCCCGGGACATTAGCTGAGCAGGATGGAGACATGACTTAGCTAGAGGCTACAGGCCTGTTTAGCTTTACTCCTAGATATTGTTTTAGAGTTCATCGTACAATTTATTCCTGATGACTCTAGTACATTTATGATATATGGATTCGTGGTTATGGTGATCGTTCGGGAAACGTTTTAGATGCTGTGATTGTATACATTTATATTTATCTGGTTAGATTTTTCTAGTTTGATACAGCTTACTTCGTTGTGTCTAACGATGAAGGCTGGGCGTGTCCGACTCGTGTTCGATTATTTGGGAGCGGGTCGTGACATGTTTTTAGTGGTGGCCCATGCAGGTCTGTCCTAATAGTACCTAGATATTAGAGTACTATTGGGGGACTTGACTAAACTAGGGAAACTTGATCACAACATAGAAAATTGGGTACATCAGGAATATTGATATTCTAAAAACACTTATTGTTTTTAGGTTTAGAACATTTAACAGTTTTCTGTTTTCAGATAGTTCAAAAGCACGTGACACCGGAACAGTCGATCCACCTACACTTGAGGGTTTCGAGGTTCTACTACTTTCTATCGTCCTACTATCCCCATGGGTAGTACGCAGTTGACGGAGATGTTGAAGAATCCCTTGACACCCAGAGGGAGCATGCCATCCTTTTTCAAGCTAGACTTGCAGATGCACTTTCTGAGCTAGGGAGGACTTCTGACTTCCAGACTCTCAGACCTTTGGACTTTTTCGACACCGAGTGCATATCTTACACCGAGAAGCAGATCAAGAACCTAAAGTCGCTACTGAAGATCATCCAAGTCTTTGAGGATCCAACTCCTCTGAAGATTGAAGTCACCAACCGGGAGATCCAGCTCGTAGCACATACAACAAGATGGGAAGTTGAAGCCCAGGAGAGACATGAAGACTTATGACGAAGACAACAACTACCCTGGACCCACAAAGCGTCGCAACACTCAGACAGTACTTATTCAGTCACATCATCAGCTGCATCATCAGAGGCAGATTCAGGCACACAAGTGTGCTATATAAGAAGATGGGACATTATGATTGGCAAGTGCCGCAAGAGGCTCAAACTCTGTTTATACTATGGAACTTTTACCCATCGAATGAAGGATTGTCAGCAAGTCGCAGATCATAATAGCCGAAGAGCAGTAGGATCTCAGCAGCCGTATATTCCTGTCAGAGCCCCTGTACTTCAGTCTAGCGAGAGATTCAGATTCAGATTCAGATCCAGCCGACGGTCATTTACAAATTCTGCCACCTCTCAGGACGCCACTATGAAGAGTACCGTAAAAGACGGAGGCTATGCTTGTACTACGGATTGCCTGCCCATCAAGTCAAGGATTGCTCGAAGACCGTTGATCACACTGCCCAAGGACAAGCACGAGGAGCATCAGGATTACAGCAAGGGGACCTACCTCTTCAGATTCAGCACTACCGCATGGACCAGTCTACGTCAGGACATTTGAAGAAGATTGAAGAGATTCCAGTTCCAGAGGAATACTGAAGATAGACTGAAGGCAGAGGGCTCTTTTGTATGGTTGGAGAAAACCATGTATCGTGATTCGCAATCCAGTCTTCCCTTAAAATCCTCTTAGCACCTAGATCATTTTTTTGAAACTTCTTGTTTCTACTTTGAAACTTTGGTTGATATTCAAAACTTATTTCGAGATATTGTTTCCTATTCAGTAAACTTATTTCAGATCCACAATTCGATAATTGTTTAAAATCTACTATTCAATACTGTTTGCATATTTCATGATTTTGCTTCCTAGTGTTGGCTCATATTTGGAAATTTTGTTCCCTCATCAAACTTTGTGTTATTTGAGATTTTAATTCCTACTCGAGATTTCATTTCGAAACCTTGTTCCTCATTTGAAACCTTGTTTGAGCTTCATCATATTTAGGACATTGTTGAGGATTCCGTTGAAGGTTTTAAAGATTTTTGTTTCCTATTCGTGGCTTGTTTTCTATTTGAGAAATTATTCTGTTCATGATTTCATTTCAACCTTGTCACCTATTTAAGATTTCACTTGTTTCGTGGATACTCGTTTTCTATTCACCCATTGATTATCTTTTGATTCCATTTGAGATTTTGAGATTTCGTTTCTCATTTCGAGACTTTGCTTTCGTTCGTAATTTTTCTTATATTCAAGATTTTTCAGACTTTGAAACTTCAGATCCTACTCGCGACTCGTTGAGATCTTGTTCCCTATTCAATACCTTGTTTCCTCGTCAAGATTTTATAGTCGAGATTTTATTTTTTAATTACGACTTTGTTGATATTGGTTCTCTAATTGAGACCTTGTATCCTATTGGAGGTTATTTTTCCTTCGAAATTTTGTTCGAGATTTCATTGTTATTGAGATGTTGTTGAACCTTGTTTTCGATATGAGATTTTATTCCTTATTTTGAGACCTTGTCTTTTATCAGATGCCTTGCTTCTGTTCATCCTTCGAGACTCTGTTATCCTTTTGGGTTAACAATCCATATACGGGATCTTGTTACCATCCTGGTTTTCATTTGAGATTTTGGTCACTATTTAAAACTTCGATTCCCTGTTCAAGGTTTTAAATCTCCCTATTTGTCCTTTTTGTATTCACTACTTTTTGATTGGATCCCTTTTTGCTTCTTAGTACCTAATCAACCCTTGTATTATAACAGTCAGATAACCTCACCATTATTATGACTTGGATTATTAAAACTTATTTTGAATTCCTCAAAAATTTAAAATTCCTAGGGATAAAGTCGAGAGGCTATTCGATGACCTACTATGGCATGACAGTTGTGCGCTGCAGCCATTATCTTGATTATGGAGACTGAGGGTTCACTGCAGCCAGTAGCACACTGGCGAGGCAGGAACTCTAAGTTGAAGTGATTTCAGACTTCTATAGGTTTTTGAGTATTATCGAGACTTTGCTACATTTTTCATATCTTAATCTCTTGGGTTGCTTCGTCAATGATTGTTGGAAAATGGATAAAGTTGACAGAATATTCTGTGATATATTGTTATTTGAGTCACGGCGCCGAAAGTCCACTGCAGTCAGGTATATACTGGCGGGGTAGGGATTCTAAGCAAAGTGATTTCAAATACCTATATGTTCTCGGGTACCATGGAGACTATATTCTTCTTTTATATTATTATTGACAAATCCATGTACTCACCTTGACTTGATATTGATATCTCCTGATTAGTTCCATATTTTCCCTCAACCCTTGTAATTTTTCTCCTTGTATTTTATTGATGGATCGTTGATTTTATACATTGTTAGATCTTGATTCCGTATAACTAGACTTTAAAAATCGTGCATATATTTCGACCGTGTGTTATCTAAACTTCAATCTTAGTCATGTTTATCCAACCGTGATTTTCCCATCTTACTCTAGTCTATTTGTGACTAACTTTCGATTCAAATCGTGCCTTCATGATTTTACGCCTCTAAGTCATAATTGAAACTTCATTCCATCACTTGCTTGTTTAATTATTATGGATTGTATCATTTTAATTTTTGGTATGAAATTATCGTACATGGTATTAATTAAAATCTTGTCTCGATTAGTGTCTAACCAATTTGGTTATTATTGATCCTACCACTTCACTGTTTATTTTGCCATGCGAAATCCTTCCAAATCCTACCTCTGATCATATCCAGAAATCCTGATAGTGCCTATATTTTATGATAATTATACTTTTGTTCCTGTTAATCATGTCTGATAATTTGAAATCGTGACTGAATAATATTGACCATGACCATTTTTTCCATGCCTCAATTTTGATTTGGATCGTGTTTAGTTGATCATGCTAGATAATATACTTTGTCATGACTAAATTTAACTTTATGGTATGACCAACTTAATTGATCAGTCTCAATTTTTATGATAACTGTGCCTACTGTACTCTATGAATTTCGAGGACAAAATTATTTTAAGGGGGAGATTTGTAACTCCATTTTTTCAATTTTAGTAAAATTTAAATTTTTAATAATAATGTTTCATTCATTTTATTATATATATATATATTATGAATACTTTGGAGGAAATGAAGTTAGGAGAAAGATTTTTTTTTAAATTTAAAAGTTTGTGGTAACAAACTTGGGGCCCACCACTTACTCTTCTAACTGAATTTATGATTTTTGTACAATTATGAAAAGGAGGAGGGGGTTTATGAACTTTGCCTTAAGAGGGAAGGATTGTTTTGAGAATTTGCTTGAGCGTGGGGGGGCTAAGTGCAAAAGTACACTTTTGTTATATGAAAGAGAGAGAGAGAGAGAGAGAATTTATTTCAGAGCTCTCTTCATTCGAGAGCACTACTCGAAGCTCATGGTTTTTTCCAAATCCACTGAACCCTAGCCCTATTTCTCCGGGGGTCTCTCCATGGCGACGGTGGTAGATTCTCACTCTGAGCTCCTGTGGCAGAACCACCGCTGACAACGATCAGGCGCTGCTTCTCTTCGATGGCGACGACGACAGGCGCGTCATCTTCCTTAGCGTCGGCAAGCGACGGCTAGGCGTCGAACCTCCTCCTTGTTAAAGAGATGTGGGTACCTTTTCTCCGACGACGGCAAGGCATTTTCTCGCGGTGCATTGATCTACTCCACGTGTTCGTTGTCTCCGCCAATTCTGGAAGTTCAGCTTCGGTGAGTCTTGTTGAACTCCTAATTTTACAGATCTGGTTTGTGGATTAACCCTGTTTAAACTCTGATTTAATTTTCTATTTCTTGATCGGATACAAGATCTCATTATCAGAATCGACTGATCCTCATCCTCGTACGAGAAGCAGAGCCATCCACATTGTTCTAGTTCTCGATTAAGTTTGAGATCGGGTGGTTTATGTCTTGGGACGAAGAAATTAGTGTCGGATCGACCCGTCGTTATGTAGTTGTGATCAATACTTCCTATCTCAGGTATTAGCTTAACCCTTCTCTATTGATTAAGTTCCACTATAATTTGAATATATGGTGAGGCCAAGATTGGGTTTAGAAATTGGTGTGTGTTCGCGTGCATGTTCATAGGTTGTCGTGTCCGACCAGTGAGGCGTGTCAAGGTGCGGCTGTGTCCAGGGGTGTGGTTCATTTGGTGTTGTGAGGCTGTGTTCGTATGCGTGTGTGTCCAAGATTCAAGTCATGTCCAGATTTTACATTGGTGTCCAGGGCTGGTGCTGTCCGTGTCAGACCAAGTAGACGTTCGTATCCAGCGCTTGTGCCGTATTCGACCTTATCTCCCTGATTGGTGTCGTAAGCCGTGGGTATTTGGTTTGGAGTATTGTTTGGAATTTTGATTTTGGGTGTTTTAAACATTTGATTGGGATGATATTCTGGACATTCGAATTGAACTTTCAGCTTGAGTGTTTGGTGAATCTTTACTGCAAACGAAGAATAAAATTCTGAGGTTAAGTACAGGATTGGGATTTTGGTTAAATGCTTTCTAAAGTTTTCTTTGAGTTGTGTTCTTTATTACGTCTATATTAAATACAAATTTAAGCTTGTAATTATTGCTAATGTTTGAATGAATACGATTAAGTATCAGGAAGGATGGGGTTTAGTGTAATTCTGGACTTTGGGTGTCCATTTTCATGAGACTTGTGTATCTACATTGCTGAGCTCTGTTGTAGATTAGTATATTTTAAATTGTATTTGAACTGGAGAGTATGGAAAGGTTGTGATGGACAAATTCTTACAGGCTGTGACTTGGTTCATATAGACTAGCTTCGAGCTGATGGTGGACTAACCCTGGGATCGGTCTGGGCTTGTATAGGCATTACTAAGTAAGGTTGTTATCTCCGTGTGCTTGGAAAAGCTTGGGTTCAAATCTGTCTCATTGAATCTTGTCATTTTGAGTATTGCTCAGTCATTTGAGCATTCGTTGATGATATGTGGGTTGAGAGATTCAAATTGGCATAGGCGGTTTAATGTTGGGGATTATGGCTAGGTGGAGCTACATGTTGATTTTGAACCTATGTTAGAACTTTGGTTGAGTTTGTTGTTAAGTATGTTCAGGAGTTTGGGTTAAATTAAATAAATACTCAATTTATGTCATATTTTGACAACTAATTTTAATCGAGACTTTTATATAATTTATTCCTTATAAAATTATATGGTCCTTTTATGAAAAGTTTGTCTTAACTTTTTTTAACTCTATCAAGTTAGTATGGCTATATATAAGCCTAGCTCATTAAAATATTTTATGAGGTAAATTGGTAATAAAGGGATGATTGTTGAGTTACCAATTCCAGGATACTTAATTAGTGACTATATAAATAACTCTTGTAGGGTATATAGCCAGCTAAGAGATGTGCATAATTAATTAGAATTTAGCTAGATAACCATAATTTAATAACTTAACCAATTTGTACTCATTTAATCAGGAGGACAGACAGCTCTACTTCCTACTTTTGATCACCGGAGCAAGACAAGTACTTTTCTACGATTTTGTGCATTTACATATCTCGTACCTTTCTTGTGATACGTCATGACACGAAATCTTGTACTCCTGTATTTTCTGTTCTTGTACTTACTTGTGTCGGGTGGGGAAATACACTAGCTATGTGACCAACCCCGGTTACTATATTCATGTAGATAGCTTAGGCCTCACATCGTGCACGCAGGCCCTAAGCCGTACCTTATTCATGTACTCCTGTACATGCTCCTGTACTCACCCCAGCCGGTCACATAGGCTAGTTGTATTTTAAATATTGTGCACATGTCATGTCTTGTACTTCAGGTTTATGGTTTACATTACTGTACTTTATTCCTTGTACTTTACATTCGTGTACTTTTATGTTCTTTCTTGTACTTTATAGTTCATGTTTCCCTGTACTCATTTCCATATCATGATATTCTTGTTCATTACTTAGAACTATACTTTGCTGCGCTCCTGACTGGATATGTTTTAGGTGTACTTGCAGGATATTATTATACCATATGGGCCAGAGCCCGGGACATTAGCTGAGCAGGATGGAGATATTACTTAGCTAGAGGCTACAGGTTTAGACTGTTTAGCTTTACTCCTAGATATTGTTTTAGATTTCATAGTACATTTCATTCCTGATGACTCTCACTACCAAAATATGTGGCTTTAGCGACGGCCAGATCCGTCGCCCCGCCGTCGCTAATCCATATTAGCGACGGATCACTGACGAATATTGGTCAAAAAAATCCGTCGGTAATCAGCTCGTCGCTAATATAGATCCGTCGCTAAGTAGTCGTCAAGCGACGGAATAGCAACGGCTTTCCGTCGTCATTATTCGTTGCATTAGCGACGACTTGCCGACGGTATTTCGTCGAATTCAAGTAATTAGTATAGATTGTATAGACGCTTAGCGACGGATATTTTGTCAGTAAACCGTCGTAACAGTGTATCAGAGGGTATCGTTCCGTCACTATTCCGTCGACAGCCGTCACTAAATAAGGACGGATTAGCGACGGATCCCTGACGGATAATCCGTCGACCTTGTTCTGGAAATGTCAAGCATTTCCAGTACCATGGCGACGGATATTCCGACGCAAATCCGTCGAACATTGTATTTCCAGAACCATGGCGACGGATATTCCGACGCAAATCCGTCGACCGTGGCGACGGATCCCTGACGGAATATCCGTCGCTAACATTCTGTACATCTTCATACCACCAAAACCTTGCCGACGGATATTCCGTCGGTAAGTCATCGCCATGCAAAATATTTCGTCGGTTGGCCATCGACGATCCGTCGCTAATTGGAAATATTTCCAATTCTCTAGTTAGCGATGGATATTCCGTCGCCATGTAGTCAAAAACTGAGATATTTTTAAAAAATTGAGATACCCGCCGTCGCTAGCCCGTCGCAAGTCCGTCGCTAACTGAGATATTTTTAAAAAATTACAGATCTTTTCCTGTTCACACAACATCCGAACATCGGACCAATATATAATCATAATATACAATCACTGAGACAAATATATAATCCATTATAAATCACATACGAATTTAATGCACACCAATTATCCAAGAATCACATAGACCAATATATAATCACAAATATGCATAACCCAAACCAATATAAAATATACACCAATTATCCTGAAATCATAAACTTAATATCCGTCGTTATAATCTGAAATTCCCACAAATATTCCAAAATTCACACAAATATTCCAAATATTCTTATACAATACTTCAAGGAGCAGAAGGAGTTCAATTGTCCGGTGGTGGTAATCCCTCCTGCGACCGACGATAATACTGCTCCACTAGGTACGACGGCAATCCGTCGAAGACACTGCCCGGAAGTATGCGTAGCTGCTCTGGCGACATGAGATCAAGAAGTGCCGTCACAGTCGGAGGCGGTACCAGAGGGGCAGCAGGGTTGAAAGAAAGATGACCGACAAAAGAAGGACCGGCACCAGCAGCCGACGGACCGGCACCAGTAGCAGACGGACCGGCACCAGCAGCAGACGGACCGACAGCAACAGACGGAGGCAGAAAGTATGTGGCTATTTGGTCACGCAAGGACGACACCACCTCATGCAGCTACACAAGCTGCAACCACACATCATCGTCTGTCGGGGCCGCGGGAGGAGGCGATGTCGGTAGAAATCTCTGAGTCGCCATGTGCAACTCCCTTAGGGAGCCGATGCCGTACATGCGCCCTTTCTTAAAGCCGTCGATGGTATCTACGAACAAGTCATTGCGAGCGGCCATTGAAGAGGGCGTACGGACGGGCGTCGTTTCACCGACATCCTCGGCAGTAGTTGACTGAGCCCGACTAAGGGCGTCACGATATGCAGCCTATCAAATGAATGTGTTTATACTATAAGATTTACCTAAGGTTGTAATCTAAATCCTATGTTTCACTAAGTTATAGTGTGAATCCTAAGTTTATCTAAGTTATAGTCCGAATACTTTTAATTCTAACGTAAATATCATAAACATAAGTACTTACATCGGTCTCCTTGGCCCTATCGTCGACGAAGGTCCCGTCCTTCCGCCTCTTGTGCGTATGCTGGAACACATCGTGTATGGCGACCGATTCTGGTGCCCTTCCCTTCTTCACCGTCTGTTGGGTCTGCATATGAATTTTTTATTGAATTTAATTAACTCCGTATATTAATAATACCAAATTCGATAGTGAAATGAAATTGCGGTATCTCACCAGATCTGCAAGCGCCGCTGCATGGGACCTTGATCCCCCCGTATGAAGTCCCGCGGCCCGTCGGTTCGCCTTCTCCGATTTCTTCTTGTAGGCAGTAGTATCCATTATATCTAAGAGCACCTCATAATAGTCCTACCGGATCCAATTCGGCCTCGTCTGCCCCATTTTCAGGTCATGAATCATATCCCGTATCTTCTTCGAGGCAGCGCTTCTGTAGGTCCTGCGGATCGCGTCCTCGCGTCCTCGCGATGGGGGGCCACCAGACCGTCGTCTAACATACAAATTCAATTATCACGTAATTTAAAAAATTGTTGATTAAAGAGTAACTAATAATTAATCAGAAGATATAGATATACACCCTCAACTCGTCGAGCCAGACGTACTTCAAGTTTGGGGGCACCGACAAAAAGTTGAGGTAGGGATCATGGAAGTTAGCCCTGATAATTTCTCCAAGAGCCCTGGCAACATTAAACGGAAAAAACCTACAAAGAAGCAACGACTGGATTATTAACTTGAAAAAATGAAAGAAATTTAATAAATTATCTTAAATTTACTTACGAGGTCCCCGCGGGCCATAGCTCTCGTCGGAACTCGCCTCTCGGCCTCTCTGGTGCTGTCGGAGGATCCGCGGGTCCGCGCATGTACTCTCCAGTAACCGGATGGAACCGAGTATAGGGGTACTCCGGGGACCATTTTGCAGTAACTGGTGGATCTACTGGTGGATCCGCTGGTGGGTCCGATAGTGGAGCGGATCTGCTAGCAGATCCGGACTCGTGCCTCGATGAAGTTGTCGATCGACGGCGAGATGCGTATGTGCCCGGAGTACTATCCGGGTCGGGTTCGCTGGATGGGTTCACATCTCGGGAAGATGGAATACGAGCATGACCACCAGCACCACCAGTACCACCACGACCATGACCACGACCACCACCACCACCACCACAACCACGACCACGGCCTGCCATTATGACCTATAAATAGAACACATAAACATAATTAACAATATAGAAGTGTCAATGAATATAAAATTCTAAACTAAAATATACATACCACCAGCAGGGAGACGAGTGCCGTCGCGACGAAAAAGACTAGGAGTGCCATCTGCAAAAAAATCATACAATAAGTAAATGATCGAACGAAAAAAACATGAATTCACGTAATTGCTTTTATGAGGTCAAACTTAATTCACGTAATTAGAAGTGTTTTTAATATAAAATAATATTTAACCTAATTATCGTCATCGTCTTCGTTCTCATCCTCGGCCTCGTCTTCATCCTCATCCTCATCCTCATCCTCATCGTCGATTTCATCTGTATCCTCATCCCCATCAAATTCTTCTTCTTCTTCTTCTTCTTCTTCTTCTTCTTCTGCCTCAATATTTGGGGCAAGACGCTTCTTTCTCCCCTGGTTGACAGCTAAGTCTTCTGTATCAACCTCTTTCTCCCCTCTATTTTCCTCAACAATATCTTCAACATCCATTGTATCTGACTGTTGTCCCAAGTATTGAGACTTTTAGATCTGGTCCAATTGGTATGCTGGGTCTCCAACGTTGAATGTATTTCTAGATTTAATCTTGCATACTGCCCACCAGTCAAATCGATCTCTATGACGCCTTGGATAGCTTGTATAGTAGACTTGAACAGCCTAACTTGCTATCACAAATGTATCGGACCCTCTATACCTCCTGCGATAATTTATATCGACAAATCTAAATTGTTTATCGATTCTCCAACCGATATTTGGTGTCGTATCGAACCACTCACATTTGAACATCACAATATGCATATCATATGGGCCAGTATATTGTAAATCTACAATATCTCGAAGCACTCCATAATAGTCAAAGTCCGGCTCGTCGTCATAGATGGTACCTCTTATGTAAACACCAGAATCCTTGGTACTGATGCCGTTATTGATAAATTCGACATTTATAGCATTCTGAGTTGCCTTAAACCTGAAGCCATTAACGACATATCCTGGCCAAGTCTTTGTTTGCTTCTTCGGTCCCAATGCCAGATAACGAACACTCTCATTAGTGAGTGTTGTTTCAGGCAATAAAACCTGTAAACAAATATTTATAATTTAAATGTTTTAGATTATATATTTATAATCTCAGTTACTTATGTATTTACGAAACCATAAAAAAAATGTACAATCAACCTCTCTTTGAAGTCCCTCATCGGTAATATCGGGTGTCCTCATTTTGACTTCATCTCTAAATACACTGTTAGAGAGAATAAGAATATATAAGTGTAGTCACTTACTTCATCAAATTAGAGATTATAACGAGTGCAAGTGTACTGACTTACTTCTCCAAATCTCTCACTTCTTGTATGTCATAGTTTAACAAGATATATCGGTGAGCGGCATCATACTCGTCGTCAGTCAACCACCGTTTTTTACTAGCCCCAACAGGCTTGCCCCTTATATTGAATATACCTCCATCCTCAACGTCCTCGTCATTCCTTTGAGGTCTATTTCGATTTGTCTTAACATGAGTATCAAAATAAATGGAGCAGAAGTTTGACACCTCTTCGATAAGATATGCTTCGCATATCGAAGCCTCTATATGAGCCTTGTTGCCAACTTTTTTCTTTAGATGGTGTAGGTATTTAGAGAGACAAATTACCTTGAGAATTAAGAATAAATTTTAAAACCCACTGAAATTCAGCTTAAATTATATCAATTTTTATGTACCTTTCAAATGGGTACATCCATCGATAATGAACAGATGCACCGAAATGGGCTTCGTATGCTAGATGAATCGGTAGATGCTCCATGCTGTCGAAGAAGCCAGGAGGAAATATTTTCTCCAACTTGCAAATTGTTAAGATAATCTTCTCCTCAAGTTCAACCATGTGTTGCACAGTCAACTTAGTTGAACAAATATCCCTGAAAAATATAGATAGTTCGGCCAACGGAACCCATACAACAGAAGACAACAACTCTTTTAAAGCAATGGACAGTAATCTTTCCATAAACACGTGGCAGTCGTGACTCTTCATTCCCGTTAGCCTGCGTTCATTGAGATCAACACATCTAGACGAATTCGACACATAGCCGTCGGGAAATTTTAAATTAGATAACCACTTGTTGATTATTAATCTATCTTCTTTGCTCAATGTGTATTGTGCTATCGGCTTAGTTAATTGTCCACCAGTTCCCCTTTATATCAAGTTCAGATAAGGACGCTTGCATATCTCGGCAATGTCTTATCTTGCTTTTGGATTGTCCTTCGTCTTTCTTTTAATATTCATGACGGTATTGAAGACATTATCGAACACATTCTTTTCAATATGCATAACATCAAGATTATGCCTTATAAGATTATCTTTCCCATAAGGCAAGTCCCAGAAGATACTCCGTTTGGTCCAGTTATGGCTTTGTCCGAACCCATTGACATGATTGTTCGATGGATCTTCCATTACAGTGGACAAGTCCTTTACATCTTCCTAAATATCATATCCCGACAATCTGGCAGGCGGATAAATTTTTTTTTGTTTTCCAGCTTTGAACGCGTCCTTGTTCTTTCTCCAAGGATGACTCGCGGGCAGAAATTGACGATGACAATCAAAGAAAGAAGTTTTTCCTCCATGCTTAAGGCAGAATGCCTTACTATTTTGCATGCATATCGGACAAGACATGGTGCCGTGAGTACTCCATCCCGACAGCATATCGTATGCGAAAAAATCATTGATTGTCCACATCAGTGAAGCTCTCATCTGAAAGTTCTGTTTCCTGGAAATATCATAGGTCGCGACGCCAATCTTCCACGGCTGTTTCAGCTCATCCACCAACGGCTGTAAATATATATCGATATTCTTCGTCGAATTTTTGGGACCCGGTATGATAGCTGTCAAGAACATATAAGGATTCTTCATACACATCCATGGTGGCAGATTGTAAGGGGTCAGAATGACCGGCCAGCAGGAGTATTGAGATCTCGACTGCCCGAAAGGGGCAAAGCCATCAGAACATTGCACCAGACGTATATTTCTAGGCTCTGCAGCAAAATCTGGATGATGTAAATCGAAATATTTCTATGCCTCTCCATCCGAAGGATGTGACAATTCTCCATTATCCTTTGTGCATTCTTCGTTGTGCCATGTCATGTGTTCTGCTGTATTCTGAGACATATACATCCTCTGCAAGCGCTTCGTGATCGACAAGTAATACATATACTTGTAAGGACGTCGTTTTCTAGTTGACTTTCCTTTTTCCCTGACTGGCTTGTAACGATCTACATTACAGAAGCTGCAACTTTCTATATCCTCGTTCTCCTTGTAGTACAACATGCATCCGTTGCAACAACAATCTATCTTCTCGTATCCCAGTCCCAGTTATCGGACCATCATCTTCGACTTGTAGAATTTTTTTGGAAGCTCTTTTGATTCCTTCGGTAACACCTCCTTGATTAGTTGTATAATCCAATCATAGCAAGTTTGTGGCAAGTTAAAATCGGACTTTATGTTCAACAACCGTATCGTTACTGACAGTACGGATTGAGGCTCACAACCAGGATATAAAGAAGTTTCTGCATCCTGAAACATATTATAGAACTCCTTTGCCTCGGGATTAGGATCCTCCGGATCAAAATTAGGCCCTGCCGCGTCGTACACCATATCTCGTGCAAGGTTTTGCAGGTCTCCATAATCAACAGAGCATTCGTCGTCTTTGACGACAAAATCCGTTGCAGCATTATCATCAAAAGCGTAAGTAGCAGCATTCGCAACCTGTCTTTCCGCATATAGTTTACCTTGCGATGACCACATGCCGTAATCACGTACGAAACCCTTACGGGTCAAATGATCTCTTACACTCACCACTTCTTCGTAACGTCTATTACGACAATACGACATGGACACTTGATTTTGTTACCGTCTATATACTGAGCTTTGCTCATGGCAAACTTAGGAAACAATTCCACGCCTGCCTGAAAATTGTCACTCACACCTATTCTGCTATTGTATTGTCATTTGTACATCCGTGTACGATCAATGAAATAACGATCCATCACAGATTGGATGTGAAAATCTGTATCGTAAAATAAACTAAACAGAATTAGTATATAATCATGTAACTAGTTTATCCGCTGGTATATAGGCTGATAGTTCGATACCGATACCAATAGTCCGATACCGATTGTGTTCAAATTATCAAGTATTCAACCATGCTAGTGTATGTGTATAACAGTTAATGCCATGCATACCACTGAAGGTACATGACATATGCATATAAAATGAAACCACAACATTTGATACTTGAGATACCAACACCTAGGTAAATGGGTTCTCATTAACTGTCAATGAAATACAACGGGAAAGTTCCCTTGCCTCTAACAAACTGATACTTACACATAAATGTGACTAATACAAAGCATAACACAAAGACTCCCTTTACTAAAATCCAATTAATCCTATTTCATTTGCGTATGCTTCTAGTTCTAGGAAATCCTATAACTAAAATCCAATTAACAAAAGTTGTACCTTTTTCGAAGTCTCAATCCAATTTCATTTGCGTATGCTTCTAGTTCTACGAAATCCTAACTAAAATCCAATTAATCCACCTCCATTGCAATTTCAAATAATCTTAGACAATTTTCTCCTACCCTTGATTGACAACACCTCTAACATCACAAGGATCCTATCATTAAGATAATGCCAAATATCCACAGCAGTTGCATTCTATCTTGCTCACTTTGCCTTTGATTTTGATCTACAAAAAGATCCTTTTTATGGGGGTCGAGTCTCGGAAACACATACCGGGGGTAAGGCCGAGTCTGCAAAAAGATCCTTTTTATGCCAAATAACCTTAATTACTCCATCTTACATATTCTTATTTACTCCTTTGTACCTATCTTTATATTGTCTCGATAGATCTGTAATAGATGTTTCTTTTACAAACCGCAGTCGGGACACAATCCTAAGTACTTTATAAGTCGATTAAAACCATATGTAAATCTCTCTTTTGTATCTAAGTTTTTCACGAACCTTCTTACCTATCAAGTAGATAACTTCTTCACACTAAACCATATAACCATTGTTTCTTTTCTACTCTGATCATTCTCATTTGTTGTATCCCGCGATACCACTATTTATTTTCTAGTGTTTGCTCAATCACTATGTTGCGATTACACATTGTGCCCTCGCAAATAAAATCCTTTTAATGATTAATTATATATCATCCTTAATTTGTAGACAAGTAGTAATATACTACACGATTCTTTAGCAATTCTATATTTTTTTTGTAAATTGAAAGAAACAATTATATTAATTAAAATAAAACTGTTTTATAAAACTTTGCATAGACAATCACAATGGAGACCTTGCCAAAAGCCTGCCTCCCCCGCCCCTGCAGCCATCCCCCGCCCCTTGCCAAAACTTTGCATAGACAATCACAATAGAGCCCTTGCTAAAACACGATTCAGAGAGCTTATTCCTTAGATGAATCATGCTCCAACAATGTAGCAGAATACAACGCTTTGCTCATTGGACTCCAATTAGCCAAACAACTAGATATTGAATATCTCGAAGTATATGGTGATTCTAAGATGATAGTTAATCAAGTTAGAGGCATATATAAAGTTCGACATCAAGATCTAGTACCATACCATGAAGCAACAATTAGAATAGCTTCTTTGTTCAAAGGATTCTTCATTGAACATGTACGTCGAACATGTAATACAGAAGCTGATGCCTTAGCTAACCTGGCTGCAATTTTAGCAATTCCAGTCAAAATACAACAAATGGTTGTTATCTCCATTAGAGAACTATTTTGTATTGAAAACAACCATAATATTGAATTCAGTAATTCAACTGAAGTCAATGTCATTAGCGAAGACTGGAGAGTACCTTTCATCGACTTTGTAGTTTATGACATACTACCTGAAGATCCTAAGGAAGCTACAAGTATTCGTCGCCGGTCGCTTCGATTCTATTATAATCATATTACCAAAACTCTCTTTCGACGAAATTTTGATGGATTACTCTTAAGATGCCTTACTGGTGATGAAGTAAAGCAAATATTACGCGAAGCTCATGATGGCATTTGTGGAGCACATCAACCCGGTCCTAAATTACAGGATCGTATCCGACGTATGGGCTGCTACTGGCCCTCTATGGTATCAGATGCCATTGACTATGCAAGAAAATGCCGTGTATGTCAGATTCATGCATATTTCATTCACCAACCATCGAAATTTCTTTATCCAACTGCTGCTTTATGGCCCTTCGAAGCTTGGGGCATAGATATAATTGGTCCAATCAATCCTCCTTCGTCTAAAGGACATCGGTTTATCCTAGCTATAACTGATTATTTTTCTAAATGGACTGAAGCCATACCTTTAGCTGAAGTAAAGACTAGTAGTATCATCAATTTCATCAAACATCATATGATATACAGATTTGGCATACCTCGTCAGATCATCCATGATAATGGGCCACAGTTCGTCAGTCAGAAGTTTACTAGGTCCTATGATGACAACAGAATCAATAATGTTGCTTCTACGGCTTATAATCCTGCAGCTAATGGGTTAGCTGAAGCATTCAACAAGACTATCATCAAACTTCTTAAAAAGTTTGTCTCTATTAACAAACGTAATTGGAGTAAGAAACTTGGAAAATGTTTATGGGCTTATCGTACTACAGTCTATAATCCCACAGGTTGAACACCTTTTTCTCTGGTATATGGATACGAAGTTGTCTTACCGCTAAAAATTCAAATTCCATCCTTAAGAATTACTATTGCTAATGAACTTACCATGAAAAACAATGATCGTCTCCGACTTCAAGAATTGAAGGCGCTTGATGAGAAAAGGCTACTAGCTCAACAACATATCGAACTTTATCAAGCCCGTATATCAAAAGCTTTCAATCGCAAAGTCAAAGTACAAACATTTCAGGAAGGTGAGCTAGTTCTTACAGTCAGACGTCCTATGACTATGACTCATGTGAGCAAAGGCAAGTTCGAGGCGAAATAGGAAGGTCTATATGTGGTAAACAAGGTTTTCTCAAATGAAGCCTATCAATTAACAGATATGGATGACAGAGTTGCTATAATGCCTATCAATGGCAAATTTCTCAAGAAATATTATGTATAAAAGTAAAATGTTTGTCATTCAGAGAAATAATATAAATAAAACTCATTTTATTCAAAAACATAAAGAGCTACATAATATCAAGGATGGGGACGAAGACCCGATCCTTCATGATTAAATACATGGTTTGCCAGCAATTCAAACATCTCATTATATGAACACACCAGCAACTCACAGGCAGCAATCCTTACATCCTCTTCTTCAACAGTCTTCCCAGGCTCCACCAGCTTGGCAATCAGATCTTGCTCTGGTACAGGAATGGTCGAGCCTTCACCCATTTCTTTCTGAGGAGGAACCGGAGGCTCAGCAGGAGGCGTCTTGGTTATATCTTCGATCTTCGGAGTGAACAAATCTTTGGAAGACATTTTGTACAGAAAGAAAAGAAGTTGACGATCTCTATAGAAGTATTGTTCTATTTATAAACAGAACGACTAGATGATCGGCTTCGAGAATCAATGCGACTTTTCTTCTTCAAAAGAAGTCCATCTGTTCATTCATTCATTCTACTCCTCGAGAATCGAAATGACTGTTCATTCATTAAGTGTCTCCTTTTCGAAAATCGAGATGACTGCTCATTCATTCATTCTATTCCTCGAGAATCGAAACAACTGTTCAATCATTCATTCTCCTCCTCGAAAACTGAGGTGACTGTTCATTCATCTTAAAAAAGAGTCTGACTGTTCATCTATACATTCATTAATCTTAATACCTATAGTCTTTTATTTACTTTCTTGTAAATGAAAAGAATTCACGTCCTTCACACCTCTGAATTTCGATTATCTACATCAGCAGCTTGTCACGTCCCTGTTACCTCTGATAAAGTTGTCCATCGAAATAACATTATTTCTAAAAATATTATAATCTGCCACGTCCATATTACCTCTGAGCAGATATAATAAATATTGTTATTTTCTAATCAAGAAATATATCATGTCCAGTACCTATGAATATATTTTCTACTCTATTACATATATCTATAATAAGATAAGATATGCAACAAGTAATGGAACCACATAAAAGTTTTTTATTTTATTTATAGTTCAAAAAGAGATACATTGTAATGAAAAAGATAACGAACTTTGCTCATCCTATTCTGAAGGATAAGTAATAAGTTCTACAATTCGTTTCTTTAAAATTTGAACTCTTTTATTACAGGAATCTAGTACCCGCTGTCTGGCTTCAATCCTTCCCGATTCAGGATCAAATGGATGCAGAGCAACAGTTTGACGTGCTAGTTCTTCATTCTGGAGCTGCTTAAATTCAATCTTTTGATGCTTCAGAGCATCTATTTGATTCACTACAGCTTGATGTAGCTGAGTTTCTCGTTCTAAATTCTGCTTAACAGTCTTGAGCTCTGCTTGAAGCTGGACAATTTTAGCCTCCAGATCAGCAGCTTTCTTCTCTTCATCTGCAGCTTTGGCCTTATGACTTTCAGCAGTAGAGGCTGCTTCAGCAATTTGAATATCTAATTCAGAGGACTGTCTAGTAAAAGCTAGCAAAAATGCTTCAAAATTGGCTTTACTGATCTCTGCTTCTCGAGCCATAGCCTCATATTCTGCGTTTATTAGCTGTTCAACATCTCCTTTTTTAAGCTCCTTATAAGCTTTTATTGATCCCTCCAGCTTATCCAAAATATGTTCCAAAAATATAGCCTGAGCTTCGTCCGCTTGACTGCGGATGCCTCCGATCAAGAATGTGGAGGGAGTTCTGATAGTACTAAAAGGAACGTCCTCTCTCTCCATCACTCGATGAACCAGAGGCTCCAGGGATGTAAAGAAGACTCTTGTGAAGGAGGCCACCACGAATTTGTTAGTTGCCACGGCTCCTGGAGTGGCTACTACTTCCGCTGGAGTCTTTACACTTTTAATATGTGGAGGCACTTCATCTTGAGTGCTGATGTGAGAAGAGCTTCCCTCCCCTGCTACAGTTCCTGTGGGATCTTTTGCAATTTATATATGTCATTTGCATTAGCAATATATAATGCGGAAGGAACTACGACAAATAGGTCATATTTAGAAATTTACCTGAACTGGGTATAGCATGAGGAGTATCAAGGGGTTTGACTGTCTCTGTCTGAAGCTTCGATAGGGTCTCTGCAGACATAGTAGCTTGACTACTTCCTGCCCCGGATTCAGTCTGAAGTGGAAGAGTCATTGGAGTTTGATCTGCTAATTCTGCTGCTACTCCAAACATCTCAGGTTTCTCAGAGATTATGGGTCCATCGATTTTGGGATTAATATGTTCTTAATCGATAACCACATTTTCCTCCTCTTCAGCACTAGAGTGATTTTCATCAACCGGGAGCTCCTGAGGTGATGGTATATCCACTTAACTTTGTTTCTCTTTAGTGACGTCATTCCAATCATCATCATATAACTCATCACCAAAGTCGCAACCGGCCAAGGCTTCAATCATTGCCTCTTCAGAATGAGTAGGCTCTTGATCCTTCGGAGAATCTTGTGGAAGCAAAACCTTCTCTGGAGAGGTGGCTTCCAGAGTCATGGGAGTTGGGGATGGAACTGTTATTCCCGTCACAGCAAGTATGTTGGCAGGAATACGTACCATAACAGCTTCTGATCTCGGAGGCTCTACAGTAGTAGTAGACGGCCGAGCATCTGCTGAAGTAGTCACTGCAAAGAAAGAAATCAATTTAATATACATCTTTGATAAAAAAGTATATATATATATATATATATATATATATATATATATATATATATATATATATATATATATATGGGGTACCACTTCGGCGACTACCAACTTTCTCCTAACCTCTCTATGAGGTGATGCTACCGGTTCTTCAGCAGCTCCGGTGCGATCATCCTCCAGATCGATCAGAGTTGTAGACGTTCCACCTTCTATGACTCTTCACTGCTTCTGAATAGAAGAGAGAGTGGTTCCCTTCTCTCAGGAAGAAGAGCTGAGAAGCATTTGTTTCGACTAAGAACGAGTCGTTCTTGTAGTCGTTGGTTCATTTATAACCAAAGATGTCTTTCTCTTCTTCTCCGGAACCCTTGGAGAGGCGGGTCTGTTATCTAGCTGAGGAGGGGCCATTGTCTCCTTGGATTTTCTTTTCTTCAATCCCTTGGCAGGTGATTTCTCTTTCCATACCTTTAAGGATACGTCCAAAGGATCCTGAACTTCATCGGGATAGTTCTGTTGAATGAAAGTTTCTAATAGTGGATCTGCAGGATCTCTTTCCTCTGTATCTCGGAAAGAGTGAGTTGTGCGCTTCCCCAACTTGGATCTCTTCTCATTTGTGAAGCTATATGCAGGGTGGAAGCTCTCAGTAAATATGTTCGCTGAAGTGTAAAAGTTTGCATATGTATATAACATACGTGGGCCTTACGGAAGATTATAGGGCATGGAAAACGTAACTTTTGTACCCCAAGCGCTGTAGTATCTCCAAGCCCTAGCCCCATCGATCAGATAACCCTTGGCTTGTAGGCCAGTGGTGGCGTTACCCACATAAAGCTGATCATATCCGAACTGCCGTACAAATCTACTTGGCAAGTTAAATAACCATCTTCCTCGAATCTGTAGACCAGGTGAGAGGGACAAATCGTCTACAGCCATGAAAAGATGGGTGGACTTAAGCAAAGTGATTCTGCAGTCAAATCCATCATTTGTGGAGACATATTCTCATACCCATGAGGAGGTTCGACGCACTGAAAACTCCATCCTGATCTACGGTTCAAGGCAAATCTGCACTCTAAAAGAGCAGTATATTGCCAATGAGCACTGGAGTAGCATCTGATGAAATCTCTGCCGATAGTTCCCATATCCGGGTTCATCAGACAAGGATGGTGAAGCAATAGCCATCCAAATAGATAAGTATATGGCATCTCAGTTCGAGAGAAGTCTTGTCTCGCCGCCTTGTCATTTAACATGGTTTGTACAAAAGAACGCAATCTTGCGTTTAGGCTACAGGTCATGGTAGATAAGAGATCCATCTTGTATCCGAAGACAAGACGTGCTGCAGCAAACAGGACGCCTCGATGGAATTTATCGACTGCGCTGGCTCCTGGAACTATAAAGCATCGTAGCCATAAAGATAGAAAACCCGCTAGCTGGGCCTCTTGAGACATGAGTCTGTAACCCCGCCTAAGATAACTCTGGAGAGTATTGCCAGCCTTGAATGGATGTAAGTCCTCGTCCACTGTGACATCTCCATGATTATGTTGTTCCATCAGATATTGCATGTCGCTCTGATTAAAGGGTTCAAAGAAACGAGGAGCACAGGCTTGATTTTCAAGTGGCTTGTCCTCCCGTGCATGACCCAAGAAGAGATATGGTATCCACTTTGTGGTATAACAAGTACCTACAATGGCACTTTTGTAGTAGAGCGAGCAAATTTTATAGTGACATAATAGCTCTTGGAAGACGGCGATCATCTGAGGATTCTCTTCCGCCATAGCATTCAATTCGTCATTTGTGGGCACATACTCTTCGTATGGATTATCTCCCATTGGTAGATGAGAGAGATATTCCATCTTATGAAGAGCAAATCCCATTTCTCCATGGGGAGTCATGAAAGTCCCAGTGCTTTCATTGTACCTCTCTACTAGAGCCAAGAACATATGAGCGTTCGGGTGAATGCCGTAGACTGTAGTCCAGATGGCATTGTTGAGACCCAGATCGAGGAGCCTGTCCTTGAATTGATCCAACATCCAAATAGAAAAGCTGCTCCAATGCTTCATATCTGGGTTAACCAGACCTTTCATACGCATACCATGGTCGGGATATCTTCCTTCAGCTCTTGCAAATGTATTTGCAAAAATGGACATTCTGACCGGAAGGAGCATAGAGGAATCCTCAGGAGGAATGCAACTTGGCTTCAAACCTCTCAAATGTGTACTGTACTTTTCAGAAATACTGTAAAAGAGGTCCCTATGCTTCGGACCCATTCTGTAACAGATTATGCCGACTCTTGCCTGCTGAATCGAGTCAGATCCCATGACATTCTTCTGGGATAGCTGGCAAATGCATATTGGGATAATGCCATAGACCTTAATATTTTCGTGAGGTATATGACTTTATCCTCAGTTTTGAAAATTCTTCCCTCTTTTCTGGTCTTAGGTTGGGAAGTCTTCTTGATAGCATCCCCGAATAGAAAGGCAGGTTTCTTGTGCACTATAGTATCCAGACTTTCTAGGGGTTCCCTATTCATTAAGCTCAGTAAGGTTTGGTTCTCTTGGGCCATGAAGAGGGTCCTTCGTGCTTCAGAACCATCGTACTGAGGGAATGTGACATGAGATAAATTTTCTTTGTACTCTAAGATATTGAATGCCGAAGCAAATCTTTCAGTATTAGGGTCTTCCCTGAGATCAACTGCAAAAGAAAATATATGAACAAAAGTTAGAAGCAATAAGAATGAACAACTTTATAAAGATCCAATCAATTAAGTTGCACAAACATCTTGGGTTGCGCAAACAGTTAAGTTGCACAACATCCTGAGTTGTACGATATTTTAGGTTGCACAATATTCTAGGTTGCGCGACATCTTAGGTTACGCAGCATTCTGGGTTACGCAGCATTTTGAGTTGTGCCACATCCTGAGTTGTGCTACATTTTGAGTTGTACGATAACTTGGGTTGCGCCATACTGTGTTGCGCGAAACTTAAGTTGCATAATATCTCAGGTTACACTACATACGGGGTGCAACACAACTGAGTTGTGCAACAGCATGCGCAACACAGTTCGTAAGGACGAACAGTGCTCAAATAGAGCAACCACAACCTAAAAAGGAATGGCACAATGTTTGTGATGTGCCAAACTCTAAGAAGAGTGGCACAAGTCAGTTTTATCCTTCATGAGTTCAATTTGTTCGTCCTCGATTACCTTCTAGTGCAGGGTTCGCTGTCTCTTGAAGAGAAGAAGGCGGCGCACACTTTGATGCACGGGCCGACGGAGCATGAGTCGAAGGGGCGGCGATGCCCTTTCCTTTGTCGGCGGCGGTCTTCTTGGGGGCCATGTCGTCAAGGAAGTAGTCGAAGAAGAAGGATTGCAAGAGTTTCAAGTTTTCTCTCAGATGATTAAAAGCAAATATATAGAGTTACAATCGGTTAAATGAGGGTTATTTATAGCCTAAAAGATAGAATCCTAACAGTCACCCTAAGTTGCGCATGAAAAATCGTAACCACTTGCAACAGACTGCGCGAGACAGGCGCAACTTGACTCAGTCATTGTCATAATTCAAAGTATTTTGAAGTTTTGTACCTTTCAAAATTCGAAAATTTTGAAGGGAGCCTAAAAAATCAAGTTGCGCCATGTTTTTATTGCACAGCAATCAAGTTGCACCCCAAAAATCAAGCTGTGCCCACTGTTATGAAGCTCAGAGATCCGGCTGTACCATTGCTCAGGCTGTGCCAAATATTACATTACACCGAAGTCTACGTGGCACCTGACAAATAACTGCCATAATTAACTGACAGCACTGACAACTGACAGCACGGTGAACGAAGAAAATCTCTTTGAATCCCATAAAGCGCGACGCTCGAGACGATCTGTTATGATTTGATTACAGCTGTCCCGCACACTCTGTGAGTTGTACCTAGGCACATTCTGAACAAATTTTCTTCACACATTTAAATGCTGTCACGTGCCTATGCACTGAATTACACTTAAGCGCAACCTAATCAAGCGCAGTTTGACTCGTTGACTGAAGCTCGCGCAACTTACGTTCTAAGTAGAATGACGTGACGTACATGCTAGTAATCTCTCAAAACGTGTCCACTACTTTATACATGACCATACGCATTTCAATCATATGATGCCACACGTCTAAATATAGTTAGTGCACGTTTGAGTAACTGAATGGAAGTTGTGCACCCTGAAGTTGGCGCAATCCAAGGTGGCACAGTTTAACCTCGCATACATCAGAATAACTGCTAAAACAGTTATTTCCATAACTCTATAAATAGAGTTTCCAATCATTATCAAGGCATAACAGAGATCATCAGAGATCAAAAGTTTTTGCAAAAGTGCTGCTGCATTCTCCAGAGGCTCTTGTCTTCAACTTCACATAGTCCAAGGGATAAAATGATCATCTTCTGATCAGATTCCTAATGTTGTACTTCCCCAGAATTCATTGTACTTTGTACGATTCTTTTCAAGTATTTTATAAACTTTTTGTTTTTGCAAACAGGCCATTGTCATCTCTGTGCAATTTGGTGACTTCCTACCGCAACTAGTGCAAGATGGTGTCGTCCCCATTCCGAGGGCTACTCTTGAGATCGTGAATCTTTCACCTCCCTAAAATGAGGGTCATGTTCCGCTATCCACTGATAAAGGAGAAATCATGTGGATTCATCCAGATCTAGTGGCAGACTTTGAAGCACCTTCTTCTTCCAATCAAAAGAAGCGATCTAAAACTAAATCGAAAAGCTGCAACATAGTATTCTTTGAACCTGTAGCAGAAGAAAAATTTTTAATCGGCAACAGATTAGGGAGACCTTACCTCCGATAGTATCCCGAAACTCAAGAGAATCCTGCTTCATCTCCTGAGGTTATTCCTGTATCATCTTCCCCTATTGAGAATATACCATCTACATCTTCGCCAGTAGTGGAACTTCCTCTCAAACCAACATCAGCAGACAAGGGAAAGCAACCTGTCCGCTTTGATAAAGCATTAAAGAAGACCTCATCTTTCGGACTTGAGAAACCATATAATTTCGATATAGTGGCTCAATTGGCTAACACTCCAGCAAGATTGTTAATCTTCGAACTCTTATGTCTCTCAAAAGAGACTCGAGAAATGCTGAGTGAGGCCTTGATGCAGGCTGATGCTTGTCTTGCTCTCCTCAAGAAGCCTGAAAAGGGGTCTGTCAGTTGTACACATTATCATAGTATATTTGAACTAATGCCCAACATTACTTTTACACAAGATGACATGCTGTTAGAAGACAATCATCATGATCATCCTCTCTACTTCATAGGATATATAGACACCATGAAAGTTGATCGCAATCTGATTGACCCAGGGTCCGCACTTAGCATCATGCCGAAGCCTCTGCTGGACACTTTGAAGTTTTCGGTGCACAATCTTTCTATAACTGTCACTACTATATTGGGGTAAAATCAAAGATGAAGTGAACCTTTGGGGAAGATACCCCTAAAACTTTAAATCGGCAATCTTCGTACGAAGGTGACTTTCTACGTGATTGATAATCCTGGCTCATACAATGCTTTGCTGGGAAGACCATTCCTCCGCAAACACAACATTGTACCTTCTACTCTCCACAAATATTTCAAATATGTGGATGGCAACGGAGAAGTACAGAAAGAAGTTGCAGACTTAAATCCTTTCAGGGGGTTGAAGCATACTACAACGATTCTCGTATGTACGAAGAGGAATTCATGAAGGTGGTATTAGCAATGGATACTAACGAAGAACAAAAAGGTGTGCCAAATGACACTCTGGTGATCCCTTTCAAAGGATATACTTTTTGTCTTCAGTCTTCTAAGACATTGACTATTTACCTTCCTTCTCGTAAGAAGCAGCCTCCTGGTGTTAGACAGGAACAAAGGGAGCTCACCTCTTCTGAGCTACTTAATTGACCTTCGTCGTAAAAAACCCCTCTCTCCTTCTCGTTCTTCTTCTCCTCTTCTGGTTATCAATCTGACTAAGCCTTCTAAGGCTAAAGGTCCTATTATAAATGATGATGTAAAGATCAATAAAGTAGCATCTCCTTTGCAGTATACTGATGTTTCTTATCATACTCGATGTTATTTGGATATTCTAGATAGCTTCAAACTACTTACAATAGGAGTCGTATCATCTCTCCAAAATGTGGTATCATTTGAATCAATACAAGAATCGTTCTTCCTAGTGCCTTCTCGAAAGAAAGGCGAAACTCCTATACTTTTTAGTAAAAGAAAAGAACAAAAATTATGCCTGACAGCGATAATAAGGATGATACAGGAAGGCTACAACTACGTCGTTATAATTCACAATCCAAGGTAATCATCCGTAAAATGGGCTATAATTTCAAAACTGGTCTCAATGGCGGTAAAGGAAGGTGAACTCCTATTCATATTTCTGTTCCAAAAGGAAAATCACAACAATACTATAGCAAAACAAAATATGGGCTAGGCTATACTTCATCAGTTATAACTCCATAAGCCTCTGAATCTGATAAAGATGAACGCTCTAATTCTTCAGATTCTATTTCATGGGACTCTGACACCAGTATTGGTCATATCCTTCGGGTGACATTATCTTCTAATATGGTGTCTGCCGAGTTCTCAGAAAATGACGAGGATGATATTGAAGAAGCTCCTGAAGCAGATCCTTGGGCACAAAGGATGGTTACTCAGTGGAAACTCCGTTTTGAACAACGAGAACCACCTACTGAAGATCAACTATACCAAATCGATATTGGAGAGCAAGATGTACTGCGATCGATCTTTATTAGCAAAAATCTCCCAGAGGATGATAAACAAGAACTAATTCATCTCATTCGAGAATATATCGATGTCTTCGCCTAGAGCTATGAAGATATGCTGGGTTTAGATCCTTAGGTCGTAACTCTTAAACTTAACATTTTGCCTAACGCCAAGCCTGTCAAACAACAGCAACGACGATTCAAGCCTGAGATGATAGATGCGATAGATGATGAAGTCAGAAAGCTTATCGCTTGTGATTTTATCAGAGAAGAACAACATCCTGACTGGGTAGCCAATGTTGTACCAGTCTTGAAGAAGACCGAGAAAATTCGAGTGTGTTTCACTTAACAAAATACCTAAAATTGGCTTTTGAAAGAAAACGAGAAAGAGTACAAATTGTTCTGGGAAGTACTGCTATAGAAGTCTGATCTGAGAGCGATCACTTTGTTCCTTGGACCATACAATGATGATGAAGAAAACTGCTTGAAGAAGACGAACAATCGGAAGAACTAAGTCACCGGAAAGGTATCGAACAACGACACTGATGGCACAGTCGAATGCTTTCTTGCTTTACCCTGTTCTTGAGAAAAAGTTGAAGAAATGCTTCTGGGAATGTCACTCTGGAAGTATGAGTTTTCTCAGAATCTCCTCTCCCGTCTCTCTGTTGATCTCTTGATGCTGTCTATGTGAAAAATAAGTCTATTTATAGACTTGACCCTTTGTGCGTATAAAGCAACAAAATTGGGTCTCTACGCTAGTAACTGTCACCCATGATGTAAATCATCCTCTACGCACGTTGACACGTGTCCCATGTAGAGTTTTAATCTCTACGCATGGTGACACGTATCCCACTACTTCAACAAAGTGGGGAGGACACGTTCACACGTTCCTCGATAAGTGTGGCATGAAAGCCACGTAGGCAAACCACGTTCTCAAGTAGCCAGGAAAGATCGAGCGTAAAAATGACCCAAAATATGCTCCCAGCATAAAGTAGAAAACTGGCGTAAAATAGCCCAAAATAAACTTCCTACGTAAAGTGGCTAAAAAAATAGCCTTGAGCGTAAAAAGTAGCCCAAATAAACTTTACGCCCACAATAGCCTTGAGCATAAAAGCTCGAATAACTATCATGCGTAAAAGAAGCAGTTTTATTGAGCGTAAAGTAGCCCCATTTGCACACTATACGACGAGTATTAGGTTTGGTGAAAAGTTTCCTCGGCTTCTGTGTAATCCTGCTGTCAGAAAATCACTGTGTCAGATCAAATCACTTGCATTAAATGCAGCCTGACAGTCTGTCCCCGGTGTAAAGTTCAATGAATAGCTCCCGCGTAGAGTAGCTCGCGTAAAGAGTAGCTTGCGTAAAGAGTAGCTCGCATAAAATTCTCAACTTCTTTGACTAAGTCCATGAAGCACTTTTTACGCTCCTACAAGACCCCCTTCAAAGATTTCAAATTATTTTCAAAATTTGAAATACTTTGAACAGAAGCGTAAAATTCAGGATTTTACAGTCAGCGTAGAATTCGGGATATCCAACGGTCATCCGCGTAAAAGTTGGGATATCCAACAGTCAGCGTAGAATTCGGGAATTTGAACCGATTCAAAAATTCTCTGTAAATAGAGCTCTTCAAAAAGAGATAAAACATTACTTGTCATCCATAATATCGATCTCTCTTACTCTTCTTTCCTCCTTCATACTCTTACTTTCGATCCGATGGCTCCCAAGAAGTCCACCGTCGGCAACAAGGACAAGAAGCCCGTCGCCGATTCATCGTCGGCCGACCGTGCGAAAACCCCCGTTCAATCATCCACAACGACCCAACAGAACAACCCCGTCGTGGCTCTAGCAATGAAGGGTAAAGCCCTACTTAATCTCGACTATGAGTTCACCGGAGAAGAAGAAGAAAAAAACTCGAACCTTCAGATTTCACGCCCACGTCATACGTGTCAGCGTAGAAACTGAAATAACAAAATATGCCCACGTTATACGTGTCAGCATAAAGTTAAGAACATACGCCCACGTCTATACGTGCAAGCGTAAATTAAGAATATACGCCCACGTCTATACGTGCCAGTATAAATTTTAAAATACGCTCACATCTATATGTGATAGCATAAAAATTAGAATACGCTCACGTCAACACGTGCCAGCATAAATTTCAAAATATGCTCACATCAATATGTGCCAACGTAAAAATTAAAATACGCTTACGTCAACACGTGCCAGCGTAAAAATTAAAATACGCACATGTCAACACATGCCAGCGCAAAGTTCACAATATGCTCACATCAACATGTGCCAGCGTAAAATTTAAAATAAGCTCATGTCAACACATGCCAGCGTAAAGTTCACAATACGCTCACATCAACATGTGCCAGCGTAAAATTCACAAGTAAATGACTTTGTGTGTAAAACAAATTTTTTTTACACTTTAGAAGTTTTTATCAACTTTTATAAGCGTAAAGTTTGCATAGTCAGAGTCTTTAGCGTAAAACTCAAACCAAATTATCTGCGTAAAAATTTTAAATTAGTATTTTCACTAACTTGATTTTTTTTTCTTTTGGCAGTGGACTTGCAAGCTTACCCACTAGCAGAAATATTTGGCTCATCAGCTGGTATGGTGGGCTCGAATTATTTAGAGAACCTGTCCCATGTGGAGTTTCCCTAATCGAATCTGGAGTACCCTGTAGAGAGAGCACAGTTGATAGCTTCCCAAGGGGATAGAATGCTGCTATCTATGATTAAGGAAGAACTGTTGACCTCGCTGGATGGCAAACAATTTACAAAACCAGCTTCTTATTCGGGGATGCAAATTTTTGCCTAGGGAGGACAAAGGATTTATATTATCCAAGAATCTCTCGAACATCTGAGTAACTATTTCGTTGGGCTTCATCTTGAACGCCTCATACTCTTGAGTAAGTCTGCTGATCTTTGATTCTTTGACTTGAGTTGTGCCCTCATGTGTGACTTCAAGAAGTTTCTACACTTTATTTGCAGTTATGCATATAGATACCTTGTTAAATTCAGTTCTGTCTAAAGCACAAAATAAAGCGTCAATAGCATGTGCGTCAAGACTGGCCTTTTTCTTTTCTTCCTCTGTATATTTGTCATGGGGTTATTCAGCTAAAACTCCATCAACATTTATACGAGGTGGCTTTTTATAACCATCAATAACTATAGACCATAAGTCAAAATCAAGAGATTTCAGAAAGAAACTCATACGTGTTTTCCAATGAGTGTAGTTTATGCCGTCAAACAGTGGAGGTCTATTTGTGGCTTGGCCTTCACTTGTGAATTTCACAATTGCCATGTGTAATGCTGTGATCTATATAATAATTGAATGTAACTGCAATTTTACCTTGCTTTACCTGTATAACCTGGCTTTGATACCAATTGTAGGAACAAAATCGTAAAGCAGAATACTCTAGAGGGGGGTGAATAGAGTAGGCAGCGGATTATTGCTAATTAAAAACTTGTTAGCAGTTACATCACAGATATAATGATAATCATAAAAGTAAATGACAGAAATTAAAATTGATTAGAAGGCAAACGCAAACACCAAAATTTATACTGGTTTCCCTCTTGTGAGGACTAGTCCAGTCGAAAGAACTCTAGCTTCCAGTTGAATCCACTATTGGAAAATCTCGCAAGTTTTCATACGAAGTCCTTGCAACTTCTACAAACGCGAGCTTTGATACGAAGAACTCAAACAACTTCAATTGTGAAGAGTTGAATCTTCTATCAAGCCTTTGATTACAATCGCTCTTGAAACTTCTAGACCTACCGCACTGGCAAATCTACTAGAGGATTGTAACTGGCTTTGGATTTGAAAATAAAAGCTTTTAAGAACTCTTTGAAAGAATGTAAGCTTAAGAAGAGAAGAGATTGAAAGTGAATTGGTGATTTGAAATGATAGAAATGCTTCTCTATTTATAGCTTTTCCAAAGACAGAACTCTGACAGAATTCGGGCAAAATTCGGACAGAACTCTTTGTAACAAACTGTAACTGAAGGATGACCAAATTCAAAAACCCAATGTTCACTAACGTTCCAATGGACGAACTCTGGCCGAACTCGGCCCGAGTTCTCCTGGTGTTCTGCCAGTTCATTTTTGGAGAAAATAAATTTTAGCTTTTTGAACAATCCTTCAGAAGCTTTTTGTAAAAAGAATGTTTTTCAAAAACGTAGGTCATTTGTAAAAGAATAGGCTGGTTTTGAAAAATATTTTTGGATAGCCTATTTGCCAGTACGACTCAGTGTACAATGTATTCCTAGACTCAATAAAATGAAAAATTACATTGCTTAACAAGAAGTACATTCTGAATGGCAAACGGCTTCAGTCTTGAACATTATTGATAACCATTGTTGAGCAGTGTCCAAAACGTCGTAGGTAAACATCTGAGTTGACTTGTATTTATATCGTGACAGAGTTTGATCAATTATTAAAATCAGGTTTGACCATAACCAATGGGCCAACATCATCTTCAGTTGATGCTGATGCATCAACTCGAATACTGTCTTTAAGTCTTGAATGTGATCATCTTTTGATCGACTTTTGACAGCAATGTCATCCACATAACATTCAATTATTTTTCATAGAAGTTCATGAAAGATGTTGCGCATGGCCCGTTGATACGTAGTACCGACATTTTTCAGACCAAACGACATAACCGTATAGTAGTAGACTCTAAGGGGTGTACGGAAAGCGGTATGCTTTTTATCTCCTGGATGCATCTTAATTTGATTGTATCCTAAAAATCCGTCCATGAAAGGCATGCGTTCAAAACAACATGTATTGTCTATCATGACATCAGTAATCAAAAGTAAAAATTCGTCCTTTGGACAAGCTGCATTAAGATCTCGAAAATCTATACAAACTCGGACTTTTCCATTCTTCTTTATAACAGGTACAATATTGGCAACCCAGTCTGGGTGTTGTTCTTTACGAATAAAGCCACATGTGATCAGCTTTTTTACTTCTATTTTAATTGTATCCAATATATCTGGTCGAAAACGTCGCTGCTGTTGTTTTACAGGCTTGGCATTAAGAAGAATATTGAGTTTATGAGTAGCAACTTTAGGATCTAGACCCGACATATTCTCATAAATCTATGCAAAGATATCAATATATTCTTTAATTAGTTGTATCAACTCTTCCTTTTCATCTTCGGAGAGGTTTTTACTGATGAATATTGGCTTAGACGTAGTTCCATCTCCAACATCAATCTGGATAATCTCATCTTCTATAGGTGGCTATCGCTATTCAAAACGAAGCTCCCATTGAGTGTCTATTTGTTGTGCCCAAGGGTCATTCTCAAATGGCTCAAATTCACCATCAGTTTGAACCATGTTGACTGAGAAGATGCACTTAGCTTCATCATAATAGTCTCCTCCTGAATATGAGGATTGTAAAGAACTTGAAGAATATTCTTCTTCCATATCTTCTTTGCACATGTGGGATGTATCCGATTCGATAAATTAGATTTCTTCAGAATCTGATGATTATGAAGAACTGGAAGAAAACTCTTCTTGTATATCCTCATTAAACATGTGGGATGGATCGTATCCCAACCCATGCCAAGTTTTCTGGTAAAACAGATCACCACATAATGGTAGTCGTCTACCCTTGCCTTGATTAAGACCTTGTATAGTCTTCAAATCATATCCATATTCTGGATAATCTTAAGAGATTGTTGACTATATTTGTCAATTCGGATTCTTCCTTTATCTTTCTCTCTAAGATCATCTGTCTGAGTAACAGGGATATTTCTAGCCAGGCCAAACACAATTTGGTGCTTGTTTTTCTTATTAGACGGAATCACAAAATAAGATTCTTCTTGACGTCTATAAGTTACACAAGCTTGTGATAAAGCGGCTACAGGAAGAAGATAGGGAGAAGATGTTAGGAACCTTTGAGTATAAGGTCCAACATCGATATGAGGAGGAAAGAAATTTTTTTATGATCAATGTATAAGGTTTCCTCTGTATTTATGTCATTTTTATATTGATGATTTTGATCATCACCAGATAAAGTCATTCTTTCAATAAATTTGATAGCCATGTACTCCAAAAGGAAATCTTCATTGATATTAGAAAGTACAGAATGATCAATATTGACATCATTTACAATTTGACTGCTACTCTTTGGATTGATCATTAACGGACCGTCATCCGTCTTCTGTCTTCTGCGTAGACTTGTCAAGGTTGATGATCAGTGGTGGTTCTGGATCATTCGTATGAGAAGTACGTCCCTTGACTTTGATCATAAGAGGTTAAACTTGGCTCTTGGCAGGAGTACTCACTGATTCCTCAAACGAAGCTCGAGTTCTTCCTTTGACCTTGATCATCAGAGGTTGGTCATTGATAGGTTGGGGTTGGATCCGACTTTTAACTTTAATCTTCAAAGGTTGCTCTTCTGGAGGATCTTCATTGACAGATTGATCTTCAGCAGGTGATCGATCTTCAGCCATATCTGATATCTCCTTCATATGCTCCTGTTTGTAGAGTATTGAGTCAGAAAAATAAGCTTCAACACCCTTAAAAGGATTGATATCAGCAAACTCAGTCTTCATAACCCCTTGGGAATCTACGTACTTGAAGCATTGGTGGAGAGTTGAAGGTACAATATTATGCTCATGTATCCATGGTCTTCCGAGAAGGATATTGTAGGATACGTCTGAGTTGATAACATAGAAGGTCGCCATTGTTCGCAGATCACCAATCTGAATCTTCTGACAAATCTTTTCCAATGGTTTACTCTTGCCAGAGTTGAAACCAACTATTGTGGTACTAGTGTAAGTCAAATCACTAGTCGGAATCCACAAAGGTCTTAGCATACTCTGAAAAATAATGCTAATAGAAGACCCAGGATCAATGTAAATCCTGTCAATTTCAGTGGATTCAATATACCCAGTGTAGCACAAAGGTCTGTCGTGCTTATTATGCTTCAACAGTATATCTTTTTCTGTGAAGGTAATGTTAGGAATTGCCTCCATTACACTATGACATTCTAGACATGACACTGGTATATTGTCAGGAGTCTTGAGTTGAGCTAAGCATGAGTCAGCTTGCAGCAAGGCTTCACTCAAAGTTTCACAACTTTCTTTAGAAAGACGAAGCAGCTCGAAGATAGAGAGTCTAGCCGGAGTATTAGCTAACTGGGCTAAAATATCAAACTTGTAGGGTTTCATCACTACCCCTTGATTTGAAGCAGATTTCAATGGGACGTCAAAGCGTACTGCTTTCTGTTTCCCTTTCTCAACCACAGATGGTTTAGCAGGAACAAGAGATGGTTGAGTTGGTGGTGTTTCAACAATGTCCTCTGCTTCTTTGGAAGATCCCTCATAATCTTTGTGGTACTCCTTTCCAGATCTTGTACCAGCAAAGGTTTCTTTTTCAGACTCAGGAGAATGAAGTACCATATTGCAGGATTTAGTCTTCTTTTCCTTAGCCTTCTACTTTCGAGATTTTTTATGAGGAACCTCAAAACCCAATCCGAGAGTGGATTTTTGACTTTGAAGTAGTAAAGGAAGTCGCATTCCTTTATCATAATTCAAACCTTTCGCCTTTTGAAAGTCATAGCCCATCTTTTTTATGAGATGGACTGATTGCTGGCTATACAAGTGAGTGGGTAGTGGACTTTTAATAAATGATTCAACAGAGAAAGAAGAAGCAGAGACCTCTGAACCACATGAGAAGGAGGAATGGAGATCTCTGTAGCCACAGGAGGAAGAGAAATAGAAATCTCTGTAGCCAAGGAAGGAGTATTCGAGATAAGAGGAAAAATCCCTATATGTGCTTTTTCATAAGCAGCAAAAACTTGTTGTGCCCTGTATAAGGGGACACTATTCATAGCTAACCACTGTTGATAAGTAAGATTGAGCTTGGTAGGAGGAGCCAAACTTGGAGGGCATATATTCAAACCCCTCAGTCTATCCTCCAAAGGAATACCACCCCATAAATGATCCAAATCATCATGGTCTGGGGTTAAAATATGAGAAATCATGTTACAGGTTTTGACCTTTTTACCTTTCTTGGATTTTGAAGTTTGACCTTCATTCTCCATTTCAGGTACTAAATCAGGGTGTACCCACATGATTTCACCATTTTTAGTGTGAGAGGCAACAATCCTTCATTTTGCTCTCTGGCAGGTAGGATATTCACAATCTTCATCGTCGCTTTTGGAATTGGGATAATTCCATCCGGGACTTGCTGTGGAGGAAAACCTCCAAATTGAAGAGAAACCATATTGGTTGTGACCGTATGCTCATCGTTGGTTAAAGCGATGGCATTGGCATTTATCAGTTCCTGGATTTTCTTCTTTAAGACATAGCAAGCCTTGGTAGGATGATTTATGTATCTGTGATAGATACAATATTTGGGATTGTCGGTCAGATTCACCTCATTAGGCCTTTCTGGCTCCGAAATCTGGAGTTTGCCACTCTTTACCAGACATTGGAATATCCCTGGGATATCACTGTCATCGAAAGAGTATTCTTCTTTTGGTTTGGAAGACTCCTGATTATTCGGCATCGTTTTGGGTTTTGAAAGATTAACCACAAGGGTTTTCCATCCCTTTCCCATTACGATTGCCGGAATTATTACCAGAAGAGCCTTTCTTTCCTTTGTCCTCTAAGGCAAAGATCATCCCGTGTTCACGAGCCAACCTACCATTGGTCTCGGCTGAAACTGCTGCTATAATGAACGAGGCCCAATCTGAAAATTGGGAGCCTGTAAATGTTGCAATAGATGGTCGCAGATTCATTTTGCACGTATCAATCAATGCTGAATCTGGCATACCAGGAGGCATCTTCAAAGTTGCCTGTCGAAAACGTTCGATGAACGTCCGATTATCTTCCTTCTCCTTTTGTTTGATCTCTATTAAGGAGGACATGTTCATGTCCATGCCTCCTTCATAGAAGCGGAAAAAAAACATTGCTTTAAATTTGTCAAAAGACGAAACACAATTATCGGGTAGACTGCGATACTAGTCGTAAGCAGAACCCGTCAGGCTCCCAATGAAAACTCGAGTGAGAAGAGCATCATTCTTCTGTAAATGCATAGTCATAATATCAAAGTAATTGATATACTGACTAGGAAAAGCCTTTTTATCAAATAATACCATTGATTGTGGCTTGAATTTTGGAGGAAAGGGTACGTTATTCCAATGAGGAGGATAATATTGTTTAATCCCTAACCTCTGGAGTTGATCCTTGTGCTTCGCAACTTCAAACAGTGCTTTGAGCTCACGTACTGCTTGAATAGCTTCACTAGTTTGAGGAAGCACATTCGATTGAATAGTTGTTAGATGTACCGTAACCCCCACCGGAGGTGGTACATCTTCTGGAATGATATGATCTGGAGATGCAGAATTTTGGTTAACAACAGGCTCTTGATTAAGATTATTCAAAGGTATATCAACCCCTTGGCTATCTTGAGTTTGTGCTGCTACCTGCACCGGCGTTACTACTGTCGGCTGAGCAGTTTGCTGAGTCATTATTATTTGATGCATGCTTTGCATCATAGTGAGCATGTCTTTCAGTGATTGCTCAATGGCAGAGAGACGCTGTTCTGTATTAGCAGATGATGTCTCCGGTTCATCTCCAATAGCATAGGATTCAACCTCCCTTAAAGATACAGAGGAATTGATATAGAGGTATGAATCGACACTATCAGTTTCAGATTCAAAAGATTGGGTACCCCCATCTTCTGAATCAGAAGTCTGCAACTGTCTTTGTCTTCTTGATCGAGTATTCTGATATACCCCTTCAAAGGAATCAAGAAGCCTGTTGAACTATTGTTGACCAGGAGTCTGGGACGAGTTGCGTCTTGGACGTCATCCTCTGTTGGTATGAGATGCCATATTGACTGATGCATATAACAACTCATGTTCTTGGTCATCAACTTCCTGCTGAGGCTCATTATAGCTTAATCGGTCAAAAACTGACCGTTTCGAAGCCGATCAACAATATTTGATTACAATCTAGTGACACTCACAATGATGATTTTCTTGGGGGAGTGTCACAGGAGATTGTCTATTTTTACGCTTTTGTACTAGCAACTCGTGTAAATCAGAAGAAGTAGAGGGAGTAGTCTTCTTTATTACATTTGGGATAGAAAAATGTTTAGTCCCTTGTGTATAAAGAAGATTACTGGCTGCATTAGCAGAACCAAACTGTACATTTTTACGCGCTTGGAGTTGCGTGCGTAAATCCTGAGATTTTTGTGCACAAAGGACTCCATCAGCATTACGCATAATTTGTATGTTTGATACCTTGCGTAAAGCAGTATAAGAAGACTGTTGGTGGAGAACTGAAGTTTTACCAATAATATTTTTATGCTGCATGTGTGCAGGTAAATTCACTTTAGATGCAATGGCATCATTGTGAACCTTATCTACACTGTCACAGACATGAGATATACCTTTACGCGTAGGGCACAAAACATGAGTATCTGCCACGTCACAGACGGGAGATTTTCCTTTATGCGTGGAGCATAAATTTTGTGTGTCTACCACGTCACAGACGGAAGACATATTTTTACGCACAGAGCTTAAAACATGTGTGTCTACCACATCACAGACGGAAGACTTCTTTTTATGCACAGAGCGTAAAACATGAGAGTCTACCACGTCACAGACGGGAGACTGATTTTTACGTGCAGAGCGTAAAACTTGATTTTTACGCTCAAAGCGTAAAACTTGATTTTTACGCTCAGGGTGTATCACCGAAGTAGAGACTGCCTCGTCACAGACGGGAGCCTCCACAACAGGAGTAGGAAGGATTCTTTTGCCTTCAGAGACAATAGGGAGATCCGATGATGCTTTGGAGTTAGGAATCCAAACTTTTTGTGCCTTCCACGATTTCTGAACATTGGAGCAGCGAGTACTACCCCTAGTTTGGAGCATTTCTTCGTAGGTAGTCTGGTCGAAGTGCACAACCAGAATCTTCTTTGTCGAACCGACCGACACATCATCATATTGAGTAATTGCCTTCTTGTCAGAGGAGAAGGTAGTCCCCAGCAGAGTCACCATTTTGTTTCACTTAACAAAATGCCTAAAGTTGGCTTTTGAAAGAAAACAAGAAAAAGTACAAAAGTACAAATTGTTCTGGAAAGTATTGCTATGGAAGTCTGATCTGAGAGCGATCACTTTGTTCCTTGGACCATACTATGATGATGAAGAAAACTGCTTGAAGAAGACGAACAATCGGAAGAACTAAGTCATCGGAAAGTTATCAAACAATGGCACTAATGGCACAGTCGAATGCTTTCTTGCTTTGCTTCACCATGTTCTTGAGAAAAAGTTGAAGAAATGCTTTTGGGAATATCACTCTGGAAGTATGAGTTTTCTCAGAATCTCCTCTCTTGTCTCTCTGTTGATCTCTCGATGCTGTCTATGTAAAAAATAAGTCTATTTATAGACTTGACCCTTTGTGCGTAAAAAAGCAAAAAAATTGGGTCTCTATGCTAGTAACTGTCACCCATGATGTAAATCATCCTCTACGCACGTTGACACGTATCCCATGTAGAGTTTTAATCTCTACGCATGGTGACACGTATCCCACTACTTCAACAAAGTGGGGAGGGCACGTTCACACATTCCTCGATAAGTGTGGCATGAAAGCCACGTAGGCAAACCACATTCTCAAGTAGCCAGGAAAGATCGAGCGTAAAAATGACCTAAAATATGCTCCCAGCGTAAAATGGCATACTGGCGTAAAATAGCCCAAAATAAACTTTCTGCATAAAGTGGCTAAAAAATAGCCTTGAGCGTAAAAAGTAGCCCAAGTAAACTTTACGCCCACAATAGCCTTGAGCGTAAAAGCTCGAATAGCTATCATGCATAAAAGAAGCAGTTTCATTGAGCGTAATGTAGCCCCATTTGTACACTATACGACGAGTATTGGGTTTGGTAAAAAGTTTCCTCGACTTTTGTGTAATCCTGCTGTCAGAAAATTACTGTGTCTGATCAAATCACTTGCATTAAATGCAGCCTGACAGTCTGTCCCCGGCGTAAAGTTCAATGAATAGCTCCCGCGTAGCGTAGCTCGCGTAAAGAGTAGCTTGCTTAGAGAGTAGCTCGCGTAAAATTCTGAACTTCTTTGACTAAGTCTATGAAGCACCTTTTACGCTCTTACAGAGTGTGCATAGACTTTCGAGATCTTAATAACGCTTGTCCGAAAGATGAATTATATCTCCCAATTACTGATGTCATAATCGATAATACTTGTGGATTCGAACGAATCTCTTTCATGGATGGATTTTCTGGATACAATCAAATTCGGATGAATCCTGAAGATGAAAAACAACTTCATTCCGTACTCCCCGTGAAATATACTGTTATACAGTCATACCTTTCGGTCTTAAGAATGCGGGTGCAACTTAGCAGGCTATGAGTACTATCTTTCGAGATCATTTACGAAAGACCGTCGAATGCTATGTTGACGATATTGCTGTCAAAAGTCATCTAAAGGAAGACCATATCCAAGATTTAAGAACCATCTTCAATCTAATGCGCCAGCATCAACTCAAAATGAACCCTACCAAGTCATTCCTGGGAGTCTCTAGTGGCAAATTTATCGGATTTGTCATTACCTCTAAAGGTATACACGTTGATCCCGAGAAGATCAAAGCCATTCAAGAGATGCATCCTCCACGCAACCTAAAAGTGCTACGAGGATTCCAGGGTCGTCTTGCTTACATCAAGAGGTTCATTTCAAATTTGTCTGGATGTTGCAGACCATTTACTCAGTTAATGAAAAAAGGTGTATCTTTCATTTGGACAGAAGAATGTCAACAAGAATTTGATGACATAAAGCGGTATTTGATGAATCCATCGGTCCTAGTACCACCGATCTTAGAAATACCCTTCTTGATGTATGTTCGGGCGATAGACCATTCACTGGGTGCTTTGCTGGCTTAGAAGAATACAGAAGTTCATGAATAAGCTATCTACTACCTTAGTCGGACGATGATTGGAGCTGAACATCATTATAGTCCGGTAGAGAAAGAATGCTTAGCTTTAATGTTTGTCGTTCAAAAGACAAGGCATTACATCATTGGCCAAACCATTCATGTTAATTTTCGAGTTAATCCTCTTCGGGTCTTAATGAAGAAGCCCAGTACACTTAATTGTAGGCTTGCTACATGGGCCATATTATTAGCACAATATGACATGGTATATGTTCCACAAAAGTCTGTAAAAGGCCAAGCACTCGCTGATTTCTTAGCAGCTCATCCTGTCCCTGAGACATCTAAACTCTATGATGAAATTCTAGAAGAAACATTAGAATCAAATATGACCTCAGAAGAATTTCCTACATGGCGTTTATTCTTCGACAGAGCATCTAGAATTGGACTTGGAGGCACCCTTGTTGCTAGAGTGGGAATTGTTCTCGTTTCACCAAATGGGTTAGCTATTCAGAGAGCTTATTCCTTAGATGAGTCGTGCTCCAATAACGTGGCAGAATACAATGACTTGCTCATTGGACTCCAATTAGCTAAGCAACTAGATATTGAATATCTTGAAGTATATGGCGATTCTAAGCTGATTGTTAATCAGGTTAGAGGTACATACGAAGTTCAACATCAAGATTTGGTACCATACCACGAAGCATCAATCAGAATAGCTTCCTCGTTCAAAGGGTTCTTCATCGAACATGTACGTCGAGCATGCAACACAGAAGCTGATGCCTTAGCTAATTTAGCAGCGGTCTTGGCAATTCCGGTCAAAAGACAACAAATGATTGTTATCTCCAATATTGAACTATTTTGTATTAAAAACAACCATAATATTAAATTCAGCAATTCATCTGAAGTCAATGTTATCAGCGAAGATTGGAGAGCACCTTTTATGGACTTTGTAGTACATGATATACTACCTGAAGATCCTAAGGAAGCTACAAGTATTCGCCGACGATCGCTTCGATTCTATTATAATCATACCACCAAAACTCTTTTTCGACGAACTTTTGATGGATTACTCTTAAGATGTCTTGCTGGTGATGAAGCGAAGCAGGTAATAGGTATTACGTGAAGCTCATGACGGTGTTTGTGGAGAACATCAACCCGGTCCCAAATTACAGGATCGTATCCGACGTATGGGCTACTACTAGCCCTTTATGGTATTAGATGCCATTGATTATGCAAGAAAATGTCGAGCATGTCAAATTTATGCAGATTTTATTCACCAATCGTTAAAATTTCTTCACCCGACTGCTGCCTTATGGTCCTTCGAAGCTTGGGACATGGATGTAATTGGTCCTATCAATCCTCCTTCATCTAAAGGATATCGTTTTATCTTGGCTATAACCGATTATTTTTCTAAATGGGCTGAAGCCTTACCTTTCGCTGAAGTAAAGACTAGCAAAGTTATCAACTTCATAAAACATCATGTGATATACAGATTTGGTGTACCTCGTCGGATCATCCATGATAATGGACCACAGTTCGTCAGTCAAAAATTTATTAGGTTCTGTGATGACAACCGAATCAATAATGTTGCTTCTACGGCCTATAATCATGTAGCTAATGGGTTAGCCGAAGCATTCAACAAGACTATCATCAAACTCCTCAAAAAGTTTGTCTCTACTAACAAACATAATTGGAGTGAGAAGCTTAGAGAATGTCGATGGACTTAACGTACTACAGTCCGTAATCCCACAGGTTGTACACCTTTTTCTCTGGTATATGGATGTGAAGCTGTCTTACCGCTGAAAATTCAAATTCCATCCTTGAGAATTGTCATTGCTAATGAACTTACTACAAAAAACAATAATCGTCTCCGACATCAAGAATTGGAGGCGCTCGATGAGAAAAGGCTACTAGCTCAACAACATATCGAATTATATCAGGCCTGCATTTCAAAAGCTTTCAATCGCAAAGTCAAAGTGCGAACATTTCAAGAAGGCGAGCTAGTTCTTACGGTCAGACGTCCTATGACTATGACCCACATGAGCAAAAGCAAATTCGAGGTAAAATGTGAAGGTCCTTATGTAGTGAACAAAGTTGATCAAATAGAGCCTACCAATTAACAGATATGGATGATAGAATTGCTATGATGCCCATCAATGGAAAATTTCTCAAGTAATATTATGTATAAAAGCAAAATATTTTCATTCAGAGAAATAATGTAAATAAAACTCATTTTTATTTGCATTATTTAAAAGCAGAAAGAGGTACATAATATCAAGGACGGGGACGAGGACCCGACCCTTCCTGGTTAAATACATAATTTGTCAGCAATTCAAACATCTCATTATCTGAACACACCAGCAACTCACAGGCAGCTGTCCTCACAGCTTTTTTTTTAGCAGTTTTCCCAGGCTCTACCAACTTGGCAATCAGGTCCTGTTCTGGTGCAGGAACTGTTGAGCCTTTACTCACTTCTTTCTAAGGAGGCACCAGAGGCTCAGCATGAGGCGTCTCAGTCGTATCTTCAATCTTCAGAGTGAGCATATCTTCGGAAGACATTCTGTACTGAGAGAAAAGAAGTTGACAACATCTACAGAAGTTATGTTCTATTTATAGACAGAATGACTAGATAATCGGCTTCGAGAACCGATGCGACTTTTTCTCCTTGAAAAAAGTCCAACTGTTCATTCATTCACTTCTTCTCCCTAAAAGAGTTCGATTGTTCATTCATTCTCATCCTCGAGAATCGAGGTGACTGTTCATTCATTCAGTTTCTCCTCTTCGAGAATTGAGGTGACTGTTCATTCATTCAGTTTTTTTTCTCTAAGAAGTCTGACTGTCCATTCATTCATTTCATCAGTCTTAGTATTTATTGTCTTTTATTTACTTTATCGTAAATAAAGCCATAGATGATAAATTCTCAAATCTAAAACAGAAAAATAAATTCATGTCCTCCGTACCTCTGAATTCCAAATATCCACATCAACAACTTGTCATGTCCCTATTACCTCTGACAAAGTTGTCTATTGAAATAATAATATTTTTAACATTATATTCTGCCACGTCCACATTACCTCTAAGCAGATGTAATAAATATCATTATTTTCTAATCAAGAAATATATCACGTCGAGTACCTCTGAATATATTTTCTATTCTATTACTTATATCTATAACAAGGTATGCAACATGTAATGGAACAACAGAAAAAATTCTTATTTTATTTCCTTTTGATTAAAATGTTCAAAAAAAAACATCATAAAGAAAAAGATAACAATTTTTGGTCATTTTATTCTGAAGAGTAAGTGATGAGTTCCATAATCCGCTTCTTCAAGGCTTTGGCTCTTTCAGTACAAGAATCCAGCACCCGTTGCCTGGCTTCGACCCTTCCTGACTCTGGGTCAAATGGATACAGAGCGGCTGTTTGATGAGCTAATTCTTCCTTTTGTAGCCGGTCAAAGTCCTCCAGATCAGAAGATTTCTTTTCCTTATCCACAGCAGCATCTTTATGACTCTCTACAATAAAAACTACTTCAGAAATCTGGACATCCAGCTCGGAAGATTGTCTTATGAAAGCCAGTAAGAAAGCTTCAAAATTGGCTTTATTAGTTTTAGCCTCTCGAGCCATAGCTTCGTATTCTGCATTCACTAGCAGCTCAACGTCTCCTCTTTTAAGGTCTTTATAAACCTTAATTTATTCCTCCATCTCATTCAAAATATGCTCTAGGAAAGTGGCCTGAGCCTCATCTCCTTGGCTGCGGATGTCTCCAATTAAAAATGAGGAGGAATTTCTGACTGTGCTGAATGGAACATCCTCTCTCTCCATTACCCGATGAATTAAATGCTCTAAAGATATGAAGAAGACTTTGGTGAAGGAAGCCACCACAAACTTGTTAGCCGTTACAGCACTTGGGATGGCTACCTCTTCTGTCGAAATCTCTACAACTTTAACAGGTGGAGGCGCTTCATCTGGTGCACTGATATGGGAAGAGCTCCCTTCTCCTGCTGGGGTTCTTGTCCAAGGGAGCCATCGTCGAGCTGGTGGTTCCTGTAGGTCCTTCTGTAATTTACATATGCCATTTGTTAGAGCGATGTACGATATTGAAGGAGCTAAGATAAATAAATCATTTTTAAAAATCTACCTGAGCCGGGTATTGCATGTGGAGTCTCAAGAGGTCTAGATGGTTCCATCTGAAGCCTCGACATGGTGTCCGCGGACACCATAGATTGACTAATTCTGGCCCCTGATTCAGTTTGAGGTGGTAGAGTAATTGGAGTCTGCTATACTAATTCTTCAGTTTTTACCACTCCGGAAGCCTTGGGTTTTCCACCTACTTCTTCAGAGATTCTGGGTTCATCGATTCTGGAACTAGCATGCCCTTTATCGATAACCAAGTTTTTCTTACCCTCGACAGTTGACTGGTCTTCATTAGCCGATAATTCTTGAGGTGATGGAACATCCACTAAAATCTGTCCCTCCTTAGCGGTATTATTCCAGTCATCACCAAATGATTCGTCACCATAGTCGCAATCTGCTAACGCGTCTATCATCTCTCGATCCTCTTCAGAGTGAGTAGGATCTTGAGCCTCTATAGAATTTATTACTCCTTCTTAAAGAGGCAAATCTTTCTCTGGAGAGATGTCACCGGAATAACAGGAGTTGGTGAAGGAACCGTTATCCCCGCCGCAGCAAGTACATTAGCGGGAATACTTACCACCAAAGTATCCGATCTTGGGGCCTCTACAATCATGACAGAAGGCTGAATATCTGCTGAAGTAGCCACTGCAAATAAAAAAATCAATCAAATGTACATCTTTAAAAGGAAAATATGTATCGATGTATATCAAAATCCTGATATTACCTTCCTGAGGTAATAAATCTTGTTCCATATGGCTGGTAGATTCCGTCGGTGGGGGAGGGACAGAAGATGTATCAGCTTTCCGAGGAACTGGTCGGTTTGCTAATAGTTTTCTCCTGACTTCCCTGCGTAATGGTGTAACCAGTTCCTCAGCAGCTTCAGTATATCATTATCCAGATTGATTAAGGCAATAGATGTTTCTTCTTGAGTAACCCCTCCTTGTTTTTGAATAGAAGAAGGAGTGGATTCCTTCTCTCCGGGAGAGGTACTAAGGAGCATCTGTTTAGACTGAGAACAAGTTGTTCTCGTGGTCGTTGGTTCATTTATGACCAATGAGTTCCTTTTCTTCTTTTTCTGAGCTCTAGGCGAAGTAGGTCTATCATCAAGTTGAGGGAGGGCCGTTGTCTCCTTACTTTTTCTTTTTCTTAACCCCTTGGTAGGGGATTTTCTCTCCGTACCTTTAAAGACACGTCCAAAGGATCATGTACCTCATCTGGATAGTTATTGTCAATAGAAGCTTCCAACGGTGGATCTGTGGGATCTTTATCCTCTACATCTCGAAATGATTGTGCAGTGTGTTCTTCTAATCGAGATCTCTTGTCACTTACAAAGCTATAAGAGAGATGGAAGCTTTCGATAAATGTGTTTACCGAAGTATAGAAATTCGTGTTTGAATATAACATACGCGGTCCTTGCTGAAGATTATAGGGCATGGAAAATACAACTTTCGTGCCCCTGGCGTTATAACATCTCCAAGCCCTAGCTCCATAAATCAGATAACCTTTGGCCTGCAGACAAGTAGTGGCATTACCTACATGTAGTTGATCATAGCCAAACTGTCGTACAAATCGACTTGGTAAATATGGCTCTAAACAAAAATTTTCTTCAAATCGGTAGACTAAGTGAGATGGGCGGATCATCTGTAAACATGAAAAGATGGGCAAACTTAGGCGGAGTGATGCTGCATCCAGATCCATTAACTGTAGAGGGATAGTCTCATATCCATGAGGAGGGGGGACACACTGAAATCTCCACGTACATCCATGATTCAATGCAAACCTGCATTTTGAAAGAGCAGTGTGTAATTCCAACAAGTACTGGAATAACGTCGGATGAAATTTCCACCGTCAATTCTCATATCGGGATTCATCAGACATGGATGGTGAAGCAACAACCATCCGAACAAATATGTGTAAGGCATCTCGGTGTGAGGAAAATCTTACCTCGCCTTCTTATCGTGAAGCATGGTATGCACAAACGAACGCAATCCCGCATTTAAGCGGCATGTCATTTCCGATAAAAAGATCCATCTTATACCCAAAGACGAGACGTACTGCAGCAAACAGGATGCCTCGGTGGAAACTATTAACAACACTGGCTCCTGGAACTATGAAACGTCGCAGCCATAAAGAGAGAAAACCTGCTAGCTGGATCTCTTTAGACATGGATCTATAACCCTGTCTGAGATAACTTTGGAGGGTGTCACCAGCCTTAAATGGATGCCAGTCCTCATCCAGTCTGATATCTCCATGTTTGTGTTTCTCCATCAAATATTGCACGTCAGTTTGACTGAGAGGCTCAAAGAATCGAGGAGCACAGGCTCGGATCTCAAGTGGCTTATCCTTCTACGCATAGCCTAGTAAGAGGTACGGCATCCATTTGGTGATATAACAAGTACCTACAGTGGCACTTTTATAGTAGAAAGAGAAGATCTTGTAATGACATAACAGTTCTTGAAAGACAACGATCATCTGAGGATTGTCTTCTGCCATAGTATCTAATTCTTCATTTGAGGGCACGTACTCTTCATATGGATTGTCACCCGTTAGAAGATGAGAGAGAAATCTCATCTCATGAAGTACAAATCCTATTTCTCCATGGGGGGTCATGAAAGTTCCAGTCTTGTATCTCTCTACTAAGGCCAAAAACATATGAGTATTCTGGCGAATGCCATAGACGGTGGTCCAAATGGCATCATAAAGTTCTAGTTCGAGGAGTTTATCCTTGAACTGATCCAAGATCTAGGTAGTTAAGCTGCTCCAGCATTTTATATCTGGGTTAACTAGACCTGTCATGCGCATGGTGCGATCTGGATATCTTCTTTCAGCCTTTACGAATGCGTTCGCAAAGATGGGTACTCTAACTGGAGGGAGTAGAGACGAATCCTCAGGAGGAATACAACCTGGTCTTAAACCTCTCAAGTGATTTATGTATTTCTCAGAAGTGCTGTAAAATGTGTCCTTATGCTGCAGACCCATTTTATAATAAATTTTTCCGACTCTGGCCTGTTGGATGGGAGTCAGGTCCCATGACATTCTTCGGGGGTAGCTCACGAATTAATATTGAGATAAAGCCATAGACCTTGATATTTCTATGAGGTATATAATTTTGTCTCCGCATTGGTATATTCTATCCTCATTCCTTGCCTTAGGCTGGGAAGTCTTCTTGATGGCATCCCCAAATAAGAAAGTAGGCTTCTTATGGACCACAACATCAACTCTCTCTAGGGGTTCTTCGTTCATTAAACTCAGCAGAGTATGGCTTTCTTGGGCCACAAGAATAGTCTTTCGCACTTCAGGGCCGTCATATTGAGGAAATGAAACATAGGATAAGTTCTCTTTATACTCTGGGACATTAAAAGCTGAAGCGAATCTCTTAGCAAGAGGATCCTCCCTGAGGTCAACTGCAAATAAGTACATAAACAAAAGTTAGAAACAACAAGAGTGTGCAACAATCATAAATACAAAGAGCTATCCTTATGACGAGCAACAACTAGGTTGTGCGACATCCTGGGTTGCATAACAATTAAGTTATACAACATCCCGGGTTGCACGACATCCTGAGTTGTGCGATAATTAAGTTGCACAACATCCCGGGTTTGTGACATACTGGGTTGCGCGACAATTAAGTTGCGCAACATCCCAGGTTGCACGACATACTTGATTGCGCAACAACTGAGTTGCACGAAAGCATGCACAACACGGTTCATAAAAATGAACAGTGCTCAAATAAGCAACCACACTCTAATAAGGGGTGACACAGAGTCTGTGATGCGCCAAACACTCTAAGAAGAAGGGCGCAAGTCAATTGAAAACCAAGTCGTCCACCATGGTTAAAGTTGTTTGTTCTCAGTCACCTTCCGAAGTAGGGTTAGCAGTCTCTTGTCGTGAAGAGGGAGGCACGTACTGTGGCACACGGGTCGACGGAGCACGGGTCAAGGGTTCAACAATACTCTTTCCTTTATCGGTGGCAGTCTTCTTGGGTGCCATTACGTCGAGAAGATGATCAGAGGAAAGATAGAAAGAGCTCGAAGAATTCTCTCAGAAGATTAAAGTAAAAGTAAAGAGTTAAAGTCGGTTAACAAGGGGTTATTTATATCTTCAAACAGAATCCTAACAGTCACCCCAAGCTACGCATAAAATATCATAATAGCTCGCAACAAACTGCGCGAGATAGGCGCAACTTGACTCAATAATTGCCACGATTCAAAGAATTTCGAAGTTTTGTGACATTTCAAAATTTGAAAACTTTGAAGGGAGTCTTGTAGAGCCTAAAAATCAAGTTGCGCCATGTTTGTACTACTCAGCAATCAAGTTACGCCCAGAAAATCAAGTTGCGCCCCTATTATGAAGCCCATAAATCATGTTGCGCCACTGCTCAAGTTGCGCCATATATCAGATTGCGCCTAAATCATATTGCACCTAAACCTATGTGGCACCTGACAGTAATTATCATCATTAACTAACAGCACTGACAACTGAAAGCATATTAAACGAAGAAATCTTTTCAAATTTCGTAAAGCGTGGCACTCGAGACGATTTGCTGTCATTGATGACAGCTGTTCAGCGCACTCTGTAAGTTGCGCCTAGGCGCAACCTGATCAAACTTTTCTGACAGACTGGCACATAACTCAAATGATGCCACATGCCTATGCACTGAGTTGCGCCTAGGCGCAACCTGATCAAGCACAGTTTGACTCTTTGACTGAAGTTTGCACAACTTGACAAAGTTGAAGCAACTAACGTTCTAAAGCAGGATGACGTGGCGCACATGCCACTAATGTCTCAAAACGTGTCCACTACTCTATACACGACCATACACATCTCAATTATATGATGCCACGCGTCTAAATACAATTAGTACATGTTCGAATAACTGAATGAAAGTTGGCGCAACTTGAGGTTGGCGCAACCTGAAGTCGCGCAGTTCAACCTCGCGCACATCAGAATAACTGCTAAAATAATTATTTCCATAACTCTATAAATAGAGTTTCCAATCATTATCTGAGGATAAGAAAGATCAAGAGTTCTTGCAAAAGTGCTGCTGCATTCTCCAGAGGCTGTAGTCTTCAAGTTCACATAGTCCAAGGAATAAAGCGACCGTCTTCTGATCAGATTCCTAAAGTTGTACTTTTCCAATATTCATTGTACTTTGTACGATTCTTTTCAAGTTTGGAATAAACATTTTGTTTTTTGCAAACAATAAGCAAATGCTAAACATAATATCGGGACTACTAGTAGTTAAATATAATAGACTACCAATCATACCTTGATACTTACGTTGATCGACCGGTTTGCCGCTTTCTTCCGGTTCCAGCTTTATTGTAGTAGTCATAGGAGTGCTGATAGGTTTGATGTTGTCAAGCTTAAACTTTTTCAGCATGTCCTTTGTATACTTTGATTGACTGATGAAGACGTCTTGTGAGTATTGTTTGATTTGCAGTCCAAGGAAGTAGTTTAGCTCCCCCATCATGCTCATCTCAAACTCGTTCTGCATACACTTGGCAAAATCTTTACATAGACCCTCATAAGTAGACCCAAATATGATATCATCTACATAGATTTGTACTAACAAAATAGTGTCATCAAGGGATTTTATAAAAAGTGTAGTGTCAATTTTTCTTTTGAAAATATTTATCAAGTAAAAAAGTACTAAGGCATTCATACCAAGCTCGATGAGCTTGTTTGAGGCCATAAAGAGCTTTCTTAAGTTTAAAAATATTGTCGAAAAATTTATGATTTTCAAAACCAGGGGGTTGCTTGACAAAAATCTCTTCTTTAATAAAACCATTTAGAAAAATCACTTTTCACATCCATTTGAAAAAGTTTAAAGTTTTAGAAATTTGCAAATACGCAAAGCATCCAAATAGATTCAAGTCATGCAATAGGAGCATCGATACCCTCCTCTTGGTTATATCCTTGAGCTACGAGATGAGCCTTATTGCGAGTGACCGAACCGTCCTCATTATACTAAAAATCCATTTGCTACCAATGATTGAATGATCAGAAGGTCTAGGAACAAGTTCCCAAACCTGATTTCGTTCGAATTGGTTGAGTTCTTCTTGCATTGCAGATATCCAAAATTCATCGTTAAAAGCTTCTAAAACATTTTTAGGTTCAATTTGAGAAATAAAAGCAATGCTAGCAATAGAATCTCTAAAAAAAATATCGAGTAGTTACCCCTCACCTATTACCAAGCTTTCTGGATGTGAAGGTTTGAATTGGAACTTCTTTGGTAAGCTCTGCGGAGAACTAGTTTCGGGTGGTGTATCCACAGGAGTGGAAGTTGATGGTTCATCATCATCGAGAATGATAGCTATACTATTGTCCTCATCAAAATTTACGTTAGTAGACTCTTCAACAATCATAGAGCGTTTGTTGAATACTCTATATCCCTTACTCTTGGCAGCATAACCAAGAAGAATACCTTCGTCAGCTTTGGCATCAAACTTGTCTAAGTTGTCTTTGGTATTCAGGATAAAGTAGCGACAGCCAAACACTCGAAAGTAAGAAACATTTGGAGTTCTACCAAACCAAAGCTTATAGGGTATTTTCTTTGAAATTGGTCGAATCAAAACCCTATTCAACACATGGCATGCTGTGCTGACAGCTTCTGCCCAAAAATATTTCGAAAGAGAAAATTGATTCAGCATGACTCTAGCCATATCGCCAAGAGTCTTATTCTTTCGCTCCACAACACCATTTTGTTAAGGAGTTCGAGGACAAGAAAACTCATGGTTAAAGCCATTTATATCATAAAACTTTTCAAAATTAGAATTTTCGAATTCGCCACCATGATCCCTTCGGATACGAGTAATTATGTAGCCTTTTTCATTTTGGACCTTTTTAGCAGAAACTTTGAAAACTGAAATGGTATCACTTTTATTTGCAAGAAATAAAACCCAAGTGAATCTTGAAAAGTCATCGACAATAACGAAAGCATAGAGTTTCCCGCCAAGAGTGACTACTCTACTAGGACCAAATAAATTCGTATAGAGTAATTGCAAAGGTCGAGTGGTACTTATAGTGTTGATGGATTTAAAAGAAGATTTGGTAGCCTTATTCTTTTCACATTCAGCATATACCGTGTCATTTTTCAATATAATTTTGGGCAAGCCTCTTACTAGTTTCTTGGTAGATAGTCTTGATATGGTGTCCATGTTAGCATGACCAAGATGCTGATACCATAATAGCCTTTCATCTTTGTTGGCGTAAAGGCATCTACCTGTACTGTTAGTATCTCTAGATAGATAAAAATATATATGTTATCTTCCCTTATCCCTTCGAAAGCGATGTCTCCAGATGATCTATCATAGATAAAACATTTAGTTTTACTGAAGTTAATATCATATCCATGATCAGCAAGATGACTAATGCTGAGCAGGTTATGCTTTAACTCGGTCACTAAATAGACTCCTTAATAACGGAAGAAGGAGGATAACCAATTGTACAGTTGCCTATGATATAGCCTTTCAGATTATTGTCGAGGGATATATATATCCTTCCCTTTTTATCGATATTATTGCGAATAGATTAGCATCTCTAGTTATATGTCTCGAGCACCCATTATCGAGAATCCATTTGCTTCTAGTTTAAGAAGGAAGGTCCACCTACACCAAGAGTAGATATGACCTTTGGTACCCATGCATATAGATTAATATCTACTAGTTTTCTAATTCTATATTGTTGTAGCCTCCTTTCCCAAAGAATTTTGGAATTTTTTTAATTTATTTGATTTAAATAGTGATTTCAGAATTCTATAAATAATTATATAGCTAATTATTATGGTAGATGACTTTAGCCATGGTTGAGTTTTGAAGTACAAGACGACTAGGAATCACGGCACGGATAGTGCAGTAGCATGCTTTGACTAGTGCTTAGCCATGGTAGGGGAATGCCAAGCCATAGTAGTGTCCTAACTAGAAAAATCATGCCAAGTTGCGACCTAACCTATAAAGACATTTTAATTATTTAATTGTTTAGATTTATTGACTTGTAGAAGACCTGGTTGTACCAAACTAGTCCGGACCAGACCCGAACCAAGTCCAAGCCCACGTAGTCGGGTAGTATGTTCAGAGACGACCATATAGATGTATATTTTATTGGCATTTTACTTTAGTAATTTAGAAAGCATTTTGGAAATGATTGTTATATATGTATAATTTATATCACAAATATTCTTGTTATTAGGTTACTATTCTTGTGAATATGATAATATTCCTGTGGAGTGATATTTGGACTTTAGCATTTACATAGGCAGTATATATACTTGTGTATAAATATATTCATAAATGGTAATCTTGTGCTTTATATATATTCCCAATAATTTTTAATTATAAAATTTAGTATTTAAATTAATTTAATAATTATATATGAGGATTTTATATATGTATAATATATCTTGGTTGTACATATATGTTACATGGTGATTATATATCTCGATTGTAGATATCGATCATATATATATATTATATAGTGATAATATATTTTGATTGTATGTATACATATTATATAGGGTAAATATAGCCATCATACACATATATAAATATATTATATAAATATATTGTATGTATATATATATATATATATATATATATATATATATATATATATATATATATATATATATATTATATGGGGTAAATATAGCCATCATATACATATTATTGTATAAATATATATAGGTAGATACATATATAAATGAAGAGAATACACATAATTTATATATGTACATATATGAGTGTATACAAGAGAAATAGAAACTCAAAAGCCCACAGGACAAAAATACATACCCCAAGCAACCCAGCCCAGGCCATCCCGGCCCATAACCCAGCACCCGAGCCATAGCCGAGTCCCCAGCCCGAGAACAGAGCCCCGACTCTGTTCGACCAAACGAAGTACTCATATATATAACGATCGAGAGGAGCTTCGAGAACTTCTCAAGAACCCTAGCACCGACACCCAGACCTTCGTGCCACCTCTGGGCACTACCCTGAGCCGCCGATGGCCGACAACCGCACGGGCAAGTACGGCACAGTAGCGAAACAGAGCAGGTCCTGTTCGGGCTGAGGTAAGCGACTTCTCAATCAAATTTTTTCTGCATACTCGATGAAATCTCGAAACCCCTGATTCGTTTAGAAGCCTATCTAGCCATCTTGACATATCAGTAAAGTGTTTTGGACCAAGTCGATCAACCTGCCGAGAAGATCGACGTTAAGTTGAGTGAAAACTATCCAAACCGGGACAGAATTTCGAATCCAGACACCCATCTTGGGAGACCCAAAGTGGTCGATCCTCTTAGAAAACACAAAATCTAATTGAATAGGTTTTAGTCAACCCATACAGCTTCAAAATGCTATTTATGAATTTTAAATTCATCTATTATACATCAAGAAATACCGATTTGAAAATCAAGAAAAACTTATTAAAACTGTTTTCGAAAACATTAGAAACTCATCCACACGACGTGCGTCCCACCAATCCGGGCGACGTGGTCCAGAACCGAAAGTAGCAAAAGGTGCGTAACGACTTCGTGGACGTGTGGGCTTTGACGGAATTCAAATTGGTCGCGTGTGTGCGACGAATTTGATGCGTATCCGTCAAAATTTACCGTATCGGCCTTTGTGCACGTTTCCTAATTACTTTGTGCATGTTCGTCAGATCGAGACGAAACTTACACCAACAGGACCGGATCGTTTTTCTGGTCCTGTATGCCAAGTTTGGTCTGATTCTGAGACAGTTGATCAGATTACCGTTTTGCGAGCCCAACGGTCCGATTCAACGGACGATTTTTTGCACGGCCCACCGAAATCCAAAATTGGACATACCGTTGGGTTTGTATCATCAAAACGAATCCATAGACATATAGTTTGATGACTTTAGAGACCATTGGCTTTTGGTACAAAGTGGATCCAACGGCGGACACCGTTTTGACCCGAAATTACCGTTTTGCCCCTGTATTCAGAATTGGACTTAAGGAAAGGCAATCCTAGCTAATTTGACTATTCTGAGAATGTTGGCAATGTCTGTTTCAGCTTTCGAAGACAGTTACAAGATTTGGACCTCATGGCTTAGCAGTTGACTAGATTTTGTTGGATCTGCGTGCAACCTCCAGGCAAGTATACCTTGCCTCCCTCTACAATTCATTTACATACATATTTCTATTATTATATAATTTTATTAGTTAATCATTGATATGTGATTTGTACATCGTGCATGCTAGTATATGTATATATAATTCTTGTTCATATTTAATTTTGTAGTTCATTTTGGATTGGTTCTCTCGTGTATCTTGATTTGGGTCATGTCGTGTCATCACCTGTACTTGAACTGAGTCACATCGTGTCATAGGATGATTAAGTCATAATGGAACTGCTGTACCTTGAATTCATGAAGCTAACCTGCGAGTCCACATTAGGGGCGAGGGTTAGTAGTTATCTGTATCTTGATTTTGTGAAGCTAACCTGCGAGTCCACACTAGGGGCGAGGGTTAGTAGATATCTGTCCGCACCTGTGAGTCCACACTAGGGGGGAAAGTGATTTCTTGAAGCTAACCTGCGAGTCCACACTAGGGGCGAGGGTTAGTAGTTATTGTTCCACACCTGCGAGTCCACATTAGGGGCGAGGGTGATGCTAACCTGCGAGTCCACACTAGGGGCGAGGGTTTGTAGTTATTTAAACCTACGAGTCCACACTAGGGGCGAGGATTTGAGTATTCTATTGGTTATCCGTTGACATCGTGATATCGTGTTCTCTTGTACTTCTCCAGCAGTTCGTTTATGCGTAGTCGTTCTTCCAGTCGTGTATAGTCGTGTTTTTGTGTCGATTGGACTTTTACCGTTTATTTTTAGTATGTTCTTTATTGCATGATAAACTGCTAGATAGGCATGTTTTTATATATCTTGCTACGTCTCCTGAGGACCTGATGATCTCTTCAGGTTTAGTGATTGCATGGAGATAGCTAGTCATTTTGGATGGCGAATGTGATGATACGCTTGCGAGATTCAGGTATCATTATTACGTTTGTTATTTTTTCGTGCTTTACATTCCTTATCATGAGATATCTTGCTTATTAAATCAGTTCAGAGACTCTTGTTATATTTCTTGGAGTCTCATCGGACATGTATGCTAGTGGGCTGCAGACCACGACCCATAATGTTCATTCATGTTTTATATTCTTAATGTGGATTGAGATATAGATTGCATTGCCCTGATTTGGCAGTATACCATAGCCTTGACAGTGTTTGCGTACTCGAGTCGGGCTGGAGTCCGCTCGATACGTAGCTGGCTTGCTCACGAGCATGCATCCGAAAAGTGGGTGCGGGTCGTGACAAGTTTTTTGGTAGCCTATACAGGTCAGAGCATATCGTATCGGTTACGTAAATGTACTGATACGAGCCTGCGCAACTGACTAAACCCTTAGAAATCTCAATTCACACTTCCTTAAAAATTTTCCTAGAAATTTCTCTACGTCCTTGAAATTTCATAATTATTCTCGATTATTCTTCCTTGCCTTCCAAACCATTGATTTTTGTCTCCTTCCATTTCGGGGTGACGAACGATCGTGCTGTCTAGAACCCATCAAAAATTCTTAAATTATAGTATAATATTTCTTAGCTATTGAATATTTGGTTGTTTATAGATATGAGGGACTGTAGATGCCATACACCCTAGATAGCTGTTGTTAGAATTGTTAGCAACTCGTTAGAAGATTATAAGATTTTAGTGATCGTATTTTGAGGAGTAGTGTGACCAAAGGTGGGTAGAAGTCCTCAAGTATTCGGAGTTATGAAATGACTAAAGAAGGTTATAGAATATTTTCGAGAAATTAAATTTGAGGAGATTAAGGTAGTAGTTGATCTTGAATTTTAAGGGATAGTCATAAATTGGAATTTCGAGGACGAAATTATTTTTAAAGTGGGTAGATTTGTAGCCTCCCTTCCCGAAAATTTTTAGAATATTTTTTATTTATTTAATTTAAATAGTGATTTCAGAATTCTATAAATAATTATTTAGCTATTTATTACGGTAGGTGACTTTAGCCATGGTTGAGTCACGTATAATGGAGTTACCATAGATTACTCGTACGCAAACCTATGCCAATCACATAACCAACTTGTGCTCTATCGTACCACGTGTCGGAGATATCCTCAAGAAAACCAGATCTCCAACCTAATCGCAAACAAGGTCTCAATTACTAATATATTCAAACATGATCAAATAAAATCACAAACAAAACAACTCCTAATTCTAATCCTATCTCTAATCTGTACCTCAAACTCCAAAGGTCTGCGGTGGCTATCAGCCCAGTGCTGATGTCTGTCATGCGCTACGCAAATCCGGTCTCTGATGAGCTTCACCTTTTTGGCTGCATCTACAACCATCTCAGGTCCCAATAAAGTTCGCTCTCTAACATCATCTCAAGACAAGGGTGTATGACATCTGCGGTCGTACAGAGTCTCGAACGGTGACATCTCAATGCTGGCCTGAAAACTGTTGTTGTATGCAAACTCCACTGAGCGCAGGTGATCCTCCCAGGATCCTCCAAAATCCAAAACACAAGTCCGCAGCATGTCCTCGAGTGTCTGAGTAGTTCTTTTTGACTGTCCATCCATATGAGGGTGGTATGCAGTACTAAACTTGAGCTGAGTGCCCAAACTAGTCTGCAGACTCCGCCAGAAATGGGCAGTAAATAGACTATCTCGATCCGAGATAATACTCACCGAAACTCCATGAATCCTGACAATCTGTGGCATATACATCTCTGCTAGCCTCTCAGTAGATGTACCCACTTTAAATGGCAAAAAGTGGGCCAATTTGGTCAACCTGTCTACGAAGACCCAAATCGCGTATTTTTCTCCTGGTGTATGCGGCAATCCAGAAATAAAATCAATCGTGATGTGCTTCCACTTCCACTCTGGAATGGGCAATAGCTGCAACAAATCTCCTGGCCTCTACCTCTCTGTCTTGACCCGCTGACAGACCAAACATCTGGCTACGAAGTGAGCTACCTTCCGCTTCATCCCATACCACCAGACGTGCTACCTCAGATCCCTATATATTTTGTTGGCACCTGGATGTATGGAGTACTGAGATCGGTGGGCCTCCTGCATGACATACTCTCTAAGCTCTCCACTGGGCACACATAGCCTAGAACCGTGCCTCAATGCGCCATCCTTTGTAAGAGTAAACTCATCATCCACCATTCCTGCTTGAACCTGCTCTCGGATACACCGCAGAGCAACATCTTCGAACTATGTCGACTTGATCCTCTCTATCAAGTCTGACTAAATCTGAAGGCCCCACATCTGCATATGAACTCCTAGCACAATCACCTCAATCCCCAGGCTCTCCAACTCTGATAGCAAGTGACGATCCATAGTCAAACACATGGCTGTCGGATACCTACTCAAGGCATCGACAACAACGTTGGCCTTCCCTGGGTGATACTGTAGTGAAATGTCGAAGTCCTTCACCAACTCCAACCACCTGCACTGTCTCATATTGAGCTCCTTCTGTGTAAACACATACTTCAAGCTCTTATGATCTGTAAAGATCTCCACCCGCTCTCTATATAAGTAGTGTTTCCACAACTTCAAAGCAAATATAATTGCTGCCAACTCCGAGTCATGGTTAGGGTAGTTCTTCTCATAGGGACGTAACTGTCTGGAAGCATAGGTAATCACCTTCCTATGCTGCTACAAAACACAACCCAAACCCTTCCCTGAGACATCACTGTAGATAGTGAACCCTCCTGATCCTGATGGCAATGTTAGAATCGGAGCTATCGTCAGCCGCTTCTTCAACTCATCAAAAGTGACCTAACACTCCTCTGACTAGACAAACTCTACATCCTTCCGGGTCAGCCTAGTCAATGGCTCTACAATCCGGGAGAAATCATGTACGAACCTCCTATAATAGCCTGCCAATCCCAAGAAGCTCCTGATTTCTGCTACTGAACTCGACGCTGTCTAAGCCTCAACTGGCGTGATCTTCTTCGGGTCAACTGAGATCCCATCTCCAGTCGCCACATAACCCAAAAAGTCAACTCTATCCAGAAAGAAATCACACTTTGAGAGCTTACCATAAAGCTCTTCCCTCCTGAGAGTCTCCAGAACCACTCTCAAGTGCTCCTCATGCTCCTCCTCAGTCTTCGAGTATACTAGAATATTATCGATGAACACTACCACAAACTTGTCCAAGTACTGGGGGAACACCTTGTTCATCAAGTTCATGAACACCGTCGGGGCGTTGGTCAGCCCAAACGGCATAACCAAGAACTCAAACTGACTATACCACGTCCTGAATGCGGTCTTCGGGATATCCTCCTTCTTCACCTTCACCTGATGGTAACCTGACCTCAGATCAATCTTAGAAAATACCCTCACCCCACTAAGCTGATCGAAGAGATCATCGATCCTCGACAATGGGTACTTATTCTTGATCGTGAGGATGTTGAGTGCCCTGTAGTCGATACACATCCTAACCGACCCATCCTTCTTTGGTACAAAGAGTACCGGAGCACCCCATGGTAAAAAACTCGATCAGATGAAGCCCTTGTCCTGCAGCTCATCGATCTGTTTCTTCAACTCTACCAGCTCGCTGTCGTTCACCCTATAGACGTACTGAGATATTGGCTCTGTGCCGGGCACTAAGTCTATAGAGAACTCTACGTCTCTGTCCGGTAGTAGTCTTGGCAAATCCTCTGGAAAGACGTCCATGAACTCCGCTAGCAAAGGGTATGGCACTGCCTACTCCTCAACGGATACTCCACAAAAATCTCTACTGCTCTGCTCTGCCTGCCGTCGGATGAACTCAAACTCTGGCTCTCCGGGATGCTATGAAAAGAACTCTACCCCCGCGACAATCTATGCTGGCGTGGTGCCTGCTCAACCAATCCATATCGAGTACGATATCATAGTTCGACAATGGCATCACGAGCAGACTCACATACAACTCTTGGCCTCCCAAATTAACTCTCCGACTCTTACAAATATCCTAGGCAATGATTCAGATATAAGGTGGTGTCTAATAGCAAAAGATATAGACACGAAGCTGTGGTAAGCCCCCGAATCGAACAATGTAAAAGTTGGAATGGAGTCGAGAAGAATAGAACCTGTGATCAACTCCCCGATAGCCTCTGCGTCCTTAGCTGCCATGGCGAAAGCTTGCCCCTGCTGACCTCCCCTGGCCTGCTGCTGATGCTGAGCGAACCTCTACTACTGAAAGTGCGACCTCTTGGTCGGTCCTCCGCTACCACTGGCTTCCTGAGCGTCTCGTCTCCTCTTGAGCCTCAGCTTAAGATCTTCCTCTGCTGCTAGGGCACCTACAAAAGTGGCACTCCGGTCACTCTTGGTCAAGGACTTGACCTCCTTGACTAACCCCTTCCGGATCCTCCGAACTTTTGCCGTCTCACTGAACCCCTTAATAAATCTGCCCAGTCGGCAGAACTCCCCAGCGTACTCCTCGACAGTATGTCTGCCCTGAACTAAGCTCTCAAACTGTGTCTCCAGGATGCCAAGAGCTGTGTCAGAGAAAAACTTCTCCTTGAACAGCTTCTTGAAGGCTGCCCAAGTCTGCCCCTCAGTATCGACTCTCGGGTCCGTCTGGTACCATGTGCGGGCCATGTTCTGCATCTGGCTACCTGCCGCCTCAATTTACAGTCGTGCTGTAATCTCCACCAGCTGGAAGATCTCCTCGATGTGCTCTATCCAGTCATCCGTATATAGAATCCCCTCAGTGTCGTAGAAGTCCTGTGGATGCATCTTCTGGAAGTCTTGGATCCCTGGTGTCCTCGGTAGATATGGTGTTGGCCCATTGGTCATATGGTCAAACTGATTTTAATAATTGATCAAACTCTGTCTGGATATATAAAGCTAGTCAGGATGTATCGGACTCTTGGACATGATCAAGAACAGCTATCTACACAGTTCAAGACCGAAGCGATGTTTGCCTGTTCGAGTCTGTATTTCTTTTAGCAATGTATTTTCCATTTTATTGAGTCTAGGAATACATTGTACACCGAGTCGTACTGGCAAATAGGCTATTCTAAAAATATTTTCAAAATACTTTTAAAATGTCCTTTGTTTTGAAAAACATTCATTTAAACAAAAGCTTCAAAAAGGTTTTCAAAAAAAGATTTTCAAAAATCCCCAAAAACTGTTTTTAAAAACCTAACCTTACCCTGACAGAACTCGGCCAGAGTTCGGCAAGAGTTCGGTTAGTAGCCGTTTTGATTTTTGAATTCTCTGAAACTTGGTCCTCCTGCAGTTGCGGATTTGACTGAGATTTCCTCATCGAGTTCTGCCCGAATTCTGCCAGAATTCTGTCTTTGGAATTCCTATAAATAGAGAAGGATTTCGATCATTTCAACTCACTCATTCACTTTCAATCTCCTCTCTATCTAAAGCTTTCAGTCTTCCAAAGAGTTTTCTTGAGCTTTAAATTTCAGATCCCAAGCCAATTAAAATTCTCTAGTCGATTTGCCAGTACGGTACGGTCTAGAAGTTTCTGAGAGATTGTAATCAGAAGGCTTGATTGAAGAATACCTCTTCACAATTGAAGTTGGACGAGTTCTCCGTATCAAAGCTCGCGTTGTAGAAGTTGCAAGGACTTCGTCAGAAAACTTGCGGTTTTGCCAATAGTAGATTCAACTGGTAGCAAGAGTTCTACCGACTGGATTAGTCCTCAACAGTGGGAAACCAGTATACATCGCTGTCTTTGTGTTTACTTTCTTATCTCTGCCTTTACATTACTTAGTTGTGATTATTATTCTGTGATCTTGCTGCTAATATTTTTTAATTAGCATATTTCCGCTGCCAACTCTATTCACCCCCCTCTAGAGTATTATGCTTTACGATTTCGTTCCTACAATTGGTATCAAAGCGGGTGTTACAGGTAAAGCAAGGTAACATTGCAATTATTTATTCATTTAATTAATTGTTATATAGATCACAGCACAACACATGGCAACTATGAAATTCACAAGTGAAGGCCAGGCCACAAACAGACCTCCACTGTTTGATGGTACGAACTATACCTATTGGAAAACACGGATGAGTTTCTTCTTGAAATCTCTTGACTTTGATTTATGGTCTATTGTTATTGATGGCTATCAAAAGCCATCTCGTATAAATGTTGATGGAGTTCTAGTTGAAAAACCCCATAACAGATATACAGAGGAGGAAAAGAAAAAGGCCAGTCTTGGCGCACGTGCTATTAACGCTCTATTTTGTACTTTAGACAGAACTGAATTTAACAGGGTGTCTATCTGCACAACGGCTAATGAAGTGTGGAAGCTACTTGAAGTCACACATGAAGGCACGACTCAAGTCAAAGAATCAAAAGTCAGCAGACTTACTCAAGAGTATGAGGTGTTCAAGATGAAGCCCAACGAAACAGTTACTCAGATGTTCGAAAGATTCCTGGATATTGTAAATCCTTTGTCCTCCCTAGGCAAAGAATACAGTAACTATGAAAAGATTCGCAAACTCCTGCGAGCACTTACCAAGAACTGGATTCCAAGGGCTACTGCAATCATTGAAGGGAACGACCTCACAACTATGTCCGTCGAAGTACTCATGGGTAAGTTACTCACTCATGAACTGGAGCTACAAGATTTTGAAGAGCCTGCACCAAAGGAGAAGACAATCGCTTTCAAGGCTCAGCACAGAAAAGCTGCTAAAGGTGACTCAGACAGCAGTGAATCTGATGCTGAAGATCAAGCACTCCTAGCAAGAAAATTTAAAAGATTCATGAGATATGAGAAGAGAACCAAAGAAAACAACAGCAGTAACAACTGGTATCAAGATGATGCTGTCTGCTATGGCTGCAAGAAGAAGGGACATATGAAGAAGGATTGTCCTACAAACTCATCATCAAGCAAGAAGAGCAACATGTATGAAAAAGGGAGCCTGAAGAGATCAACATTTCGGAGATATGCCAACACCAGCATATGGCATGAAAGTGAAGCCAGCGACTCAGAAGATGAACAATCAGAAGACGCTGCAAACGTATGCTTTTTGGCATCCGATCAGGTACCTACTGAACCTGTAGTTGATACATATGATGACTTTACCTTTGAGCAACTAGGAGATGCCTTCAGTGAACTGATAAGTGATTACAGGAAATTGCGTAGCAAATATCAGACCTCTAAGAAGGTACTCAAAGAGTACAAAGGAGAAATAGGAAGACTTACCGACCTACTAGCTGAGGTTAGAAATAATGTTAGTGAGTCTGGTGAGCTTTCCTCTATTAAGCTCTTATTACACGAGACTACCAAGTCATCTGAAAAGAAAGACAAAGTTATTGACCAACTCAAGGAAGAACTTTCTAAAGAGAAGAAAAGTCTTCAAAGTGCACAAATTAGAATGAAAACACTCACTTCTGATTATACTAAGTTGTATGACACTTCCAAAAGATTGGAAATTAGGTTAGGAAAACAGTCTGAGACTGCTGTTTCCTTCCCTAACACGTGTCACTCACCAAAAAATCAGAACATTTCCAAACCAAACACTGTCAGACCTAACCCTATCAAACCTTTACCCCAAAAGGTTAAGCCGAAACATGATTATAGGCATACTTTCTTCTATACTAGAAAACCTAAACCTACCAACCATGCACACCACTCAGCTTTCAACACTCGACATGCACAATGTCATTATTGTGGCCTCATTGGTCATATTTCATCTGCATGTAGAATCAGAAAGCTTGCTGATTTAAATATTTATGCTTGGATACCAAAGGCTAACATTTCAGGACCCTACAAGAAATAGGTACCAAAAGTTTTATCTGCAAATTATTTTGTAGGTGGAACACCTTTCACATGCTAGAAGCAAATGGATTATCGACAGCGGTTGTTCACGGCATATGACCGGTGACGCTACATTATTTGCAACACTGTCGAAGAAAAAGAAGGAAGGCTATGTCTCCTTCGGTAATAACTTGAAAGAGTATATTATTGGTATCGGTGATGTTGGTAAGTCTCCCTATCCTGTGATTAAGGATGTCTGTCTGGTTACCGAGTTGAAACATAATCTACTCAGCGTAAGTCATCTAGCTGATCATGGTTATGGTATCAACTTTGGCAAAGACAAATGTACTATAGTTGATAGCTCAACTGGTAGTACTAACTTTGAAGGTATCAGGGAAGACAACATATATGTTTTCTATTTGTTGGAAGAAACTAATATTTCAGGTAGATGCTTAATGGCTAAAAGTGATGAGAGTCATCTGTGGCACATGAGACTCGGTCACGCAAATATGGACACAATCTCAAGATTATCCACAAAGAAGCTAGTACGCGATTTACCGGACATAACATTCAAAAAGGATTCGGTATGCAGCCAATGTGAAAAGAACAAAGCTACCAGATCAACATTCAAGTCAGTAAACGCAGTATGTACTACTAGACCTCTACAATTACTACATATGGACTTATTTGGTCCTAGCAGAGTTGCTAGCCTCGGAGGTAAGCTTTATGCTTTTGTAATTGTAGATGATTACTCTAGATACACGTGGGTATACTTCTTGACACGCAAGAATGATGCATTATCCGAATTTGTCGCCTTTTACAAGAAAGTACAGAATGAAAAAGGTTACATGATCACTCGCATTAGAAGCGATCATGAAGGCGAATTCGAGAATGCAGAGTTTGAGCAATTTTGTGACACACACGGTTTTGTACACGAGTTCTCCTGTCCTAGGACTCCACAACAAAATGGAGTTGTGGAACGTAAGAATAGAACTCTATCCGAAATGGCCAGAGTAATGTTAAACCAGTTTAGTCTACCCAAATATTTCTGGGCTGAAGATGTCAATACAGCTTGTTTTGTTCTCAATAGAGTTCTAATTCGACCAAAATCGAAGAAGACTCCATTTGAGTTATGGTTTGATAGAATTCCATCAGTTTTATATTTTAGAATATTTGGTTGTAAATGTTTTATTCTTAATACAAAAGACAATTTGGAAAAGTTTGACGAAAAGGCCGATGAAGGTATATTTTTAGGTTATGCGGCCAAGAGCAAAGGATACAGGGTCTTCAACAAACGAACCATGATCATCGAAGAGTCAATCAACGTCACTTTTGATGAACTGAATCAAATGACTATCGATGACAATGACAAAGATCCAACTGTACCAAGCTCAACAACAGCTGATTCTCAACCAAGCTCGGCAATAGCTGATCCTCCTAGAGAAGATCCAGGAACCAGCTACCTTTAGAGTCTGCCAAAAAGATTAAAATTTACGGTTGATCATCCAAAGGATTTGGTAATTGGTGACATTATCAAAGGTGTAAGTACTCGTACATCCAGTAGAGATATTATTTCTAGTGTTGCATTTATTTCACAGCTAGAACCTAAAACTATTGATGAAGCATGTAGTGATAGTTTTTGGATAGATGCTATACAAGAGGAATTAAACCAATTTGAACAGAATCAAGTTTGGGAACTTGTTCCCAAGCCTATTGATCATCCGGTCATTGGCACCCGTTGGGTATTCCGAAATAAACTGAATGAGAATGGTTTAGTGACTCGTAATAAGGCTCGACTCGTAGCTCAAGGATACAATCAGGAAGAAGGTATCGACTACGATGAGACTTATACCCCAGTTGCGAGATTAGAATCCATTCGCATGTTATTTGCATTTGTATGTTTTTATAATTTCAAATTATTTCAAATGGATGTCAAGAGTGCATTTTTAAATGATTTTATAAAAGAAGAAGTTTTTGTAGCACAACCTCCAGGTTTCACAGATTTTAAAAACCTTGATCATGTTTTCAAGTTAAAGAAAGCTCTATACGGTTTGAAACAAGCCCCTCGTGCTTGGTATGATCGTCTAAGCTTTTTTCTACTTGACAACGGTTTTTCAAAAGGCAAGGTTGACACTATACTTTTTATTAAGTCCTTTAATGGTAAGCTTTTTTAATACAAGTCTATGTTGATGATATCATATTTGGATCTACTGATGAATCTCTGTGTCAAGAATTTTCTAAGTGTATGCAGAATGAGTTTGAGATGAGCATGATGGGAGAGCTAAAATTCTTTCTCGGACTGTAAATCAAACAAACTGACAATGGGACGTTCATAAATCAAGCCAAGTACACAAAATATTTGCTAAAGAAGTTTGATCTGGACAATGTCAAACCTATTGGCACTCCGATGACAACTTCAACAAAGCTTGATATTGATGAACAAGGCAAGCCGGTCGACACACGTAAGTATCGAGGTATGATCGGTAGTTTACTTTATTTAACTGCTAGTCGTCCAGATATTATGTTTAGTGTTTGCCTGTGTGCACGTTTTCAAGCTAATCCAAATGAATCACATCTGTGCGCAGTTAAGCGTATCTTTCAATACCTTAAGGGCACTTCTTCTGTTGGCTTGTGGTATCCCAAAACTAAGTCCTTTGACCTTACTGGTTATTCGGATGCAGATTTTGCTGGATGCAAAGTTGATAGAAAAAGTACCAGTGGCACATGTCATTTCTTAGGCAAAGCTTTAGTCTCATGGTTTAGTAAAAAGCAAAATTCTGTAGCCCTATCAATAACAGAGGCTGAGTATATCGTCGCAGGACGTTGTTGTGCTCAGATTTTATGGATGAAACAAACCTTGGAAGACTATGATTTATTTTATACACATATTCCCATTTTCTGTGATAACACGAGCACTATTAATTTGACTAAGAATCCTGTATGTCATTCTCGTACAAAATATATCGAGATTCGACATCATTTTCTTAGAGATCATCATCAAAATGGAGATATTGACCTTGTATACATAGATACTGAGAATCAATTATCTGACATTTTCATAAAACTTCTAGCAGAAGATCGTTTCAATTATTTACATCGAGAATTTGGAATTTTGGACGTCAATAATGTTAATTGATTTTATTTTATGATTTTATTTCAATATACAAAAACTGTGTTAGCGACAAGCCAATAAAGAGTTTGTCTGTCACCACAACCACGGTTGAAGCGAAGCGGTACTTAAGAGTTCCCCGGTGAACCTCCGCCAGCTGGGACAGTACTCCTACAGCTAATCTGAAACAGTCGCTGTGTAACGAAATTTAATTTATAAAATAACATTAATTATATTATTTTAATGTCAAAATTACAAATCTTTGAATTAAATATTTGAAATGAGCCAATGAAAAAGAAAGTATTTCAAACCAAACCCAGGCGAATTCGGCCAGACTTTGGACCGAATTCGGCCCGAGTTCGGTTGAAGGTATCAGGTTATATAACCAGAACCCGAGAGCCTTTCTTCTTAATTGCTTCTAAACTACATCAACAGCAACAGCAGTCGCGCGAGAGAACCCTCTAACCCTAGTTCTTCACCACCCCTTCTCTTCCAATCCAAGTGGTGAAATCAATCCAAACTTTGGATTCGTGCGGAGTTCGTCGTTCTCTACAACATACTCAAATCTCGAGAGGTATAACTCCTTATTTCCCCTCCGTTTATTTTCGTGCATATTTCCTTTTATTGCACAAGTGGCACCTAAGGGATTTAACCCCTTCAAAAGGAAGAAGACAACCAACCCAAGTGAGGAAGGTTCATCTTCGAATCCACCCACGGATTCCCTCTTTTCGTCAGTCCAATCTAGCGATGGCGCGTTCGACGGGTTTTACTTTCAAACCCTAGATCAAGCCCTACTGTGGTATAGAGATTTTTCTATGAGATCCATATGCTACAGCATTTTGTTAAACTCTGTTTTCCTGTAGCAACTAACGCCATTAGACTGTTCTACTGCAATATCATATTAAACACATTTGATGTAAGTACTCGTGTTGGAGGATTAGATATCAATTTCAATGATGTTCTCTTAGCGGAGATCCTTGGTATACCCAACGAAGGTGAACCGCTTGTTGATATCACTGAATTTGATTTCCCCGATGGCACGACACTTACTAGTTTCAAAGCGGAACTCTGTGCACCTGATCGAGTTCGCTCTGGAAAGTTCAAGGTAAATGACTTGAACTTGTTTAATTATGAATTGCACCGTATCATTTACTCCACTCTCCTTTCGAAATCTACTTCGACGGATGATGTCACGTCTCTTGAATTATCTGCTATGTATCACATTCTCAAGGGAATTCCATTTTCTGCCCCTAAGACCATTATTCAGATGATGGGACATTGTCGTACAAGAGATAGAAATCTCTCTTATGCGATGATTCTCCCACGCATCTTCCAGCGTTTCGACATTGATTTATCTACTTGTACTCAAGACCCTGAGCCTAAGTTTCTCAAGTTATCTCATCGCAGTATGTCTGCTGCTGCTCCTCCTCCTGCCCCTGCTACTGCTCCACCTCCTCCACCTCCTCAGCAGTATGCTATGCCATTTGAGGGCATACACCAGCACCTTTCAGATTTGCACGTCTCGATGACGGACATGGCTCGCGAGCGTGAGTTCTGCGACGTCACCCGTTATCAGGCGATTGCAAATTCTTTAGCTGATCTTCGGTTCGCCCAGACTGGTCATTTTGCCGGTTCCATTCCTAGAGATCCAGCTTTCTCTGGTTACCGCTGTGAGGATGAGGCTGTTCATGCCTACTTTCAGCCCGATAATGCATATGATTGGTACCGTTCTGACCGTGCTCCTCGAGATTATGTTGGTGAGTTTTACACTGGCGCTCCTCCTCACCCTTCTGGCGCGGGTACCTCTGCAGCTGGTCCTTCTGGACATGCTGGTCATGCTGCTGATGATGATGATGATGATGATGATGAGGAGTTGTGATATGTTATCTGATTTTTGAGACTTAGACATTATCTACTGTATACTTGGAAATGCTCCGACATTCCAAGTTTTTATATCTTCCTAGACTTTATTATGAGTTTTTCTTTTGAGGACTTGTACTGGATATCTTTATTTCTTTTGGACATCATTTCATGGATTTCGTAGTTTATGGTTCACATTAGTTTATTTACTTAGCATCTTTTTCTGCTTTAATAACTGCCTGTGATATAATTCTTTGTTTATTATAAACTGCCTGAGACAGATACATGCCTGTGATGTCATTTAAATTTTCTTTACTATTTCTATCATTTATCATGTTTATTTTCTTGTGTTTCTTTACTGTTTGTTATTTATGCATTGATTGCGGGGGAGTTTTTCTCTTTTGCAATTATTTTGCTAAATGACAACGGGGGAGAAAAATAAAGTTCTAATATTTCTTTTGAGAAAATATAGGATATGAACAATTTTTGGTTTTTTATTTCAAGCTTAAATGTTATATCATTCATAGTTTGTCAATTATCAAAATGGGGGAGATTGTTGGCCCATTGGTCATATGGTCAAACTGATTTTAATAATTGATCAAACTCTGTTTGGATATATGAAGCCAGTCAGGATGTATCGGACTCTTGGACATGATCAAGAACAGCTATCTACACAGTTCAAGACCGAAGCGATGTTTGCCTGTTCGAGTCTGTTTTTCTTTTAGCAATGTATTTTTTATTTTATTGAGTCTAGGAATACGTTGTACACCGAGTCGTACTGGCAAATAGGCTATTCTAAAAATGTTTTCAAAATACTTTTAAAATGTCCTTTGTTTTGAAAAACATTCATTTAAACAAAAGCTTCAAAAAGGTTTTCAAAAAAAGGTTTTCAAAAATCTCCAAAGCTATTTTTAAAAACGTAACCTAACCCTGACAGAACTCGGCCAGAGTTCGGCCAGAGTTCGGTTAGTAGCCGATTTGATTTTTGAATTCTCTGGAACTTGGTCCTCCTGCAGTTGCGGATTTGACCGAGATTTCCTCACCGAGTTCTGCCCGAATTCTGCCCAAATTCTGCCAGAATTCTGTCTTTAGAATTCCTATAAATAGAGAAAGATTTCGATCATTTCAACTCACTCATTCACTTTCAATCTTCTCTCTATCTAAAGCTTTCAGTCTTCCAAAGAGTTTTTTTGAGCTTTAAATTTTAGATCCCAAGCCAATTACAATCCTCTAGTCGATTTGCCAGTGCGGTACGGTCTAGAAGTTTCTGAGAGATTGTAATCAGAAGGCTTAATTGAAGAATACCTCTTCACAATTGAAGTTGGACGAGTTCTTCGTATCAAAGCTCGCATTGTAGAAGTTGCAAGGACTTCGTAAGAAAACTTGCGGTTTTGTCAATAGTGGATTCAACTGGTAGCAAGAGTTCTACCGACTGGATTAGTCCTCAACAGAGGAAAACCAGTATACATCGCTGTCTTTGCGTTTGCTTTCTTATCTCTGCCTTTACATTACTTAGTTGTGATTATTATTCTGTGATCTTGCTGCTAACATTTTTTAATTAGCATATTTTCGTTGCCAACTCTATTCACCCCCCTCTAGAGTATTGTGCTTTACGATTTCGTTCCTACATATGGCTGTATCTGGGCTGCCTGCGGCTGCGCAATAACTCTCTCCACAGCCGTCAGGGCAAGCTGATGGGCATTCTCTATGCCCTGTTGGAAATGAGCGGACTGCTATTGCTGTGCCTCCACCATCCTCTGAAAGAAATCGAACAACTTCTCTGTGTCAACTGATCCGGAAGGTGGCTGCTGCCGAGAGAAATCAGGAATAATGGAGGAAGGTCTCTGTACAGGCGGAGGTGCACTTCCAAATGTAGCAGAAATGCCAACCTGAGTCGGTACAACATGAGCTGCGGTCTCGAGGCCCTACTGAACAGGACGAGAGGTGGCTGACTCTCGTCAGTATCCCCTGGACCGGAGCGATGAGATCGTGTCTCCATAACCATCCTGATGACAGACAAAAAGCAAGAAGCAATTACTGAGAATGAAGCAAAAAATCAAAGGAGGACGGTTTATTTATTCAAAGGAAAACATTAAATCAACAAGAATTTAGATGACAAGTATTGGATCAAAATTTTCCTAATATGATTGAGTACCTCAAAACTATATCCTATATCCTACTGCAGGCTGCAGCGATACTCTAGTTCGAATACCACTACAATTTAGACCTGCATGGGCCACCACTAAAAATGTATCACGATCCGCACCCAGTGTAGGGGCACGAGAAGTGGGTACGTCCAGCCTACGTCGCAGTGCCGGCGGTAGAACGCTGTCCTAGGTCACTTACATCTAACAATTATAAGGTACCTGTACAATATATACGCTTCGAATGGAGGATAATATATAAATGTACAACTCAATCACATCTAAGGTACAAAGTACGATAAGATAGATAGATAGATATGAAAGTAGCCAAATAAAATACAATAAGAGAAGAAGTCTAAGAGTCTAAGATAGCATCTCCACACCTTCCAAAATAACAAAATCTCCAAATAAGTAAAAAGTATATCTAAAACAAGACAAGACAATAAGTAAGGTAACTAGTCTAGCTAACTAGCCTAGACTACTGGGGTAATGTCCTCTGCAAGTGCTGGGTCCTTCTGGGAGTCCAGCTCACAGGTATCATCTAGGCCTGCTTCATAGTATGTAGGATAGAACTCCTCAATATCATCTGTAATATTTTAACAAGTCCAGTCAGGATAAGAACGAGCACAATACATCTCACGCAGTTCATAATATGACAGGATATGTAAATATGCTATAGAGTAAAATACATGAAACACTGGGAAATATATGAAGTAAAAAAAATGACTGTAAAGAAATATCTACTATAAGTAAAGAGCTAAAAGTGGCTAGTGATGTAGAGTACACGATAAACATGTGAATGGCTTGAATTTGCACATGAGTATACTAAAGAGTTTGCACATGATTATACTACTTTAGAATTGTTCATATGACCATTTATACTCTCCCGTACCCCAATCAATACACAAGGATCAAGATAAGTTATGTTATTGCACATGATATCACATGAAGGCCCATAAATGGGTGCACATGAATGTATACATGAGGGCTCTGTGAACATGAGAGTACATGAATCATAAGGGTGCACATGAATGGTGAAAGCTCCGGAGTACATGATGAAAGTGAAACGTACATGACATACTGTAACCCGATGCTCCCGAGGGAGATAACATCTCATGAAGGTATCCATATAGTACCAATCCGTGTTAACAACGTGACAACATCAAGTAAAGTAATCTAGAGCATAAATGTAAATCCTATCAAGAATGAAACGGTCAGATAATGTACTCGCCTGGTATACTGAGTATCCGATGAATATATGTCCAGACAGAGTAGATGAGTCCTAAACAGAGAAACACAGGTCACAACATGTCCAGAATGGTAATATTGAAGATTATAATGCGTTCTATATGATTTCTAGATCATCTAGGCCAAAGTCAACTCATGGTCAACTCTGGTCAACTCTAGTCAACTATACTAGTCAAACTAGGTCAAGCCTAGTCCAATCAAGTCTCACTAAGCCTAACCAAGCCTAGGTATATATATATATATATATATATATATATATATATATATATATATATATATATATATATATATAAAATATACATATATATATATATATATATATATATATATTTTATATATATATATATATATATATATATATATATATATATATATATATATATATATATATATATATATAGGCATACACCTAGGAATTTATATGTAGGCTATCATGTATAGTCTAATGTATACTAGGATACTAGGCTAATATGTATTCATATACAACCTATCTACATACATACATTATATTAACATACATATATTACATATATATATTAGAGAGATAGAGAGTGAGAGGGTGTATGGTATGTGTGACAGGTTGTGTGTGTGAGAGGTGAGTGATAGTGAGGGTGGCATGGTGTGTGTGTGTGTCATCTGCATAGGGTGTGTGTGTGTGTGCTTCAGGTTTTTGTGCAGCAGTAGTATATAGGTGTGTGTTCACAGGTTTTGTCTAGGAGTGATATATATGTGTGTGTGTGTATAGATAGATGGGAGTGAGTTATTCTCAGATTTTGTGTGTGCAGCAGTGGTAGGGTGACATGATACATATGTGTGTGTGTGGGTCAGTTCATATGTTAAACAGTGATACATATGTGTGTGTGTGAATATAGATGGGAGTGGCATGGGCTCTCTGATTTATACAACAGTGTAATATAGGTGTTCTCAGGAAAAATAATACCATGATATCCCATTCAACAACACACATACATATAGGTATAACCCTAGGCTATATCCCTAATCAGTTTTTCCCAGTTTCAGAGTATCAGACCTTCAAAATTTACCCAAGTAGCAAAATGAAACCCAAACATACAACTTAAATATGTATCATCATTTAACAGTCATGTTATCATCTAACATTATCATTAAAAATCAAAAATCGAGTCTAAGAACTCAGTTCTCAGATAAAACCCGATTTCATATCAGCCCCAAAACAAATAAACCCAAATTTAAATGAAAATCAATTAAACACCCAAATCAGTGTGTGCACAGGTGTCACACGTGTGCACATGTATCTAGGTGGGGTGTTCGTGTCCTACCAAGTGGACACGAACGTGTCCAATCGATTTAAACACACAGAATGGACACTGTGTATCAGAACATCGTGCAGTGAGTTCGGGTCATCATGGACACGACACACGACACTTCGTGTCACGTGCTCAAGTCCACAGGTAGGTGACACATAGGGCTAAGTGTTAGGCACCCTGATATGTGTCCAAGTGTCCTTGTGCCCATGCACGAAATGGGTATTAGTGCGTGTCTGCTCGTGTGCACGCGTGTGTGTAAAATTAGTGCAAGGGGAATATCGTGTCCGATACGAATCTACTTGACACGAGGCTTAGGGGCTGATGTTTCAGTCATGGCCCCCACCTCACTGCCAAGTGGCAGCTGTCCACTTGGCCTGTACGAGATAAAAGCTCCCCGAGCAGCAGGGCACTGCGTGAGCTTGCTGCGAGCATGTTCGTGTCCTGTTTGGACACGTACACGGCTCGAAAATCAACTCAGTCATGGGGGAAAATATTGTACACATATAAATCAACAAATCAGTTCAAAAATATTTCAAAAATATCAAAGAAAAACTCATTGTGGTATTTCATCAAACACATACACACAACCTATGATACGTGTCCGATACAGACACCAAATTGACACGAATTCACACAAGACTCACTCTACAGCTAGGGGACACCTAGATCTATACATTTATGCAAAGAAATCAGGAAATAGAGGTGGTTTGAGGGGTTTACCTATTGAGTGTCAAACTCAAGAAAAAAGCCCCAAATAGAAGGATCCTTCTAGCAACTCTCAAGCTCCAAATTGCACACAAGCTGAGATTTCTCACCACCAACATTAAATAGGGGTTAAATAGATCCCAATGTAAAAGACTAGAGCTAAAAAGGAATAGGAATGATGAAATTATAAAGGGTTGAAGAATGGACAATACCTCTTTCTTGCTAAAATTAGAAGTGGTGTAAATAGAGGAAAGAATGATTCAAGAGATATTAAATAGGGGTGGGGAATCCCTAGGCCGACCACTTAGGGGGAAATTAGGGTTAGGGTTGATGGCTAGTGGGCTTGGGCCAAGTTTAAATGTTAAATGGTTCAAACCCTTAGCCATTAGTTCAAACACCTAAAGCACTTAATCTCTTCATAAAACTCAGTCCAAAACAAGTCAACTTGGGTCGACTTAAGTTAGACTAGGGTCCACACCATGCTAACCCAGTCATCAAAGTCAAAGTCAACGTCTAGGTTAGTCTCTAAAGTCACAACTAGCAAAAGTCAAAAATAACAACCATCACTCAAACAATTCAAATTAAATTCAAAATTTTCAAAATGACTAAAATACCCTCAAGCTAAAATATGGTAGTGACAGAAGATGAGGAGATGCCCCTCAATGATAAGTTCATTGTTGGAGGGATCATCTCCAAGCTTCCCGCTGGATGGAGCAAATTCTATGCGAATATGCATAGAAAAAAACTGGAGATCAATCTGGAAGATCTCCTACAAGAATTTTATGTTGAGGATCGGATGAGGGCTCAACTAAAGGTGGGAACTCTATCTAAGCAGATGGCTAAGGCCAACTTGGTCCAGACGAAAGAATCCAAGGAAAAGCAGGTAGCTTCCCACCATAAGAAGAAGGATATTACTAATTTGAAAGTGAAGGGGTCTTCTTTTAAGCACCAGAAGCCAAAGTCCAATATAACTTACTTTAATTATGGCAAGAAGGGCCATTCCAAGAGTGAATGCAGATCCAAGCCCAAGCAGTCAGAGCCAGGTGAGCCTAGTGAGATTTTTATGGTTACTGACATAATTGCTATGATTGCTCAGGTCACTGCGGTGGGAGAAGACTCTGATTGGTGGATAGATACTGGTGCCACGTGCCATATCTTCTCTAGCAAGGAATGGTTCACCACATACGAACCAACCTCTAAAAATGTTATAGTAGCAAATCAGGCACAAGCTGAAGTGTAAGGGATCGGAACGGTGGTGTTGAAGATGACTTCAGAAAAGTTTTTGACGCTTCAAGACGTGAAGCATGTACCTGCTATTGCAAAATATCTGATCTCTGGAGACTTATTCTGTAACACAGGCCTAAGGATGGACATTAATATTGGCCAGATGGTGATGTCTACAAAAGAAACCTACTTCAGAAAAGCGTTGTATACCGAAGGAATGTTTAAACTTCAGCTTGTAACTCAGTCTAATGAAATTAATGCAATCGCTCACTTATTATACTCTTGAGTTGTGGCATAATAGACTAAGACATGTTCATTGTAAAAGAATAAATAAAATGTCTACTCTAGGACTTATCTCCAAATGTGGGGGTAAGATAAAAAATGTGAAGTGTATGCCCAGACGAAGATCATAAGGAAATCCTTTCATGGGGTTAATCGAAGCACAGATCTTCTGGAGTTGGTACACTCCGATATCTGTGACTTCAAATAATTCTCTACAAAAGTTAGGATACAGTATTTCATAACCTTCATCGATGACTTCTCAAAATTTACGTTCATCTACTTGTTGAAGACTAAAGATGAAGTGCTCGAAAAGTTCAAAAAGTTTAGGACCGAAGCTGAACGGCAAACTGGACAACAACTCAGGAGATTAAGAAGTGATTGAAGCGGAGAGTATCAGTCTCATGAATTCACATCATTCTGTAAAGAACATGGAATCATCAACCAGACTACTACTCCATATTTTTCTCAATCCAATGGAGTAGCAGAAAGGAAGAACAAAACGTTGACAGAAATGATGAACTCAATGCTGTTGACTGCGGGTCTTCCAAAATGCTATTGGGGAGAAGCTGCATTGACAGCCACTTTTATTCTGAATAGAGTGCCATATGCAACTTCTGATATCACTCCTCATGAACTATAGTTCAAAGACATACCTAACTTGAATATCATTCGAGTATGGGAGTGTCTGGCATATGTAAAGCTCCCAGATCTGTAGATTCAGAAGATCGGGACAAAGACTATGAAGACGATCTTCCTGGAATATACCGAAAAGAGTGATGCTCGAAGATTTCTTGATATAGAATCAAATAATATCATTGAATCTCGTGACGCAGAATACTTTAAAGATAAATTTGCAAGGCAGAAGAACATTATCCTTGCGGACATTTTGGAGAATAATGAGGGTGCGCAGGAAATTGATATTTCCAATGAGAACGTAGTCCAAGAAGAAGAAGTTGTTGAAGAAACACCTGTTGAACCAGAACTCACAGAACAAGTGTCTAAGCGAGTGAGGAAACCAAAAAACTTTAGAGATGACTTTGTCACCAATCATGTGGAAGCAGATTCACCTATGATGAGGCGATGAAGAACAGAGATGATATTTTTTTGGAAGGAGGCGATCGACAATAAAATTGATTCAATCACCTCCCATAACACTTGGGTGTTGGTTGATCTTCCTGAAGGAGCGAAACCGATCGGATGCAAATGGATCTTCAAGAAGAAGATAAAAGCAGATGGAACCATTGACAAGTTCAAGGATAGGCTAGTAGCCAAAGGGTTATCTCAGAAGCAGGAGATCGACACGTATGCTCCACTAGCCCGGATGACCACCATCAAAATATTAATTGCTCGCACAGCAATACATAAGTTGGTGATATATCAGATAGATGTAAAGACAATATTCCTGAATGGCGAGCTAACTGATGATGTTTACATGCAAGAGCTAGAAGGATTTATCGTCAAGGATCTTGAAGACAAAGTCAGCAGATTGGTGAAATTTTTGTATGATTTAAAATAGGCTCCAAAAAATATGGCATAAGAAGTTTGACAATGTTATAAGGTCAAATGGCTACAAGGTCAGTAAAACGGACAAGTGTGTTTACACGAAGTTCTCTGATGGAAGAGGTGTAATTGTTTGTCTCTACGTAGATGACATGCTGATCCTAGGTACGGATATGGACTGTGTCAAGGAGACAAAGAAGTTCATCTTGACCAAGTTCAGTTTGAAGGACTTGGGGGAAGCTGATGTTATCTTGGACATCATGATCATGCGGACGGACACTTGACTGGCGTTGTCACAGTCCCATCATATTGAGAAGATGTGTCACCCTCAGATTTTGTTATATGTATTTTGGTATATGTGTACGTATCTCGGACCCGTATTTTGACTTGTCCTAGCTGGCTAGTCTTGGATTTTTGTATTGGCATGGGTTAGTTAGCATTTCATGGTTCGTATGGTTTATCTTGGAACCCAACAACCCCTTCTCTCTCCTTATTCACTTCTTCATTTACTCTTCTTCTTCCTCCATTAACACTCTTCACCTACCAAGAGCTTAGGCAAGTACAACTTGCTTCATGGAGGAACTCAATTTTTGTTGTTCCATTGTCTTCCTCACGAGATTCTAAGACATTTTAGTATTTATTATTTTTAATTTCCATGGTTCATTTTATGTAGATCTAAGTTTTATCATATTTTGATCTTCACGATTTTCATCTACTAACTTGGTTATTTTCGGAGGTTGAAAACTCCATGTAGTAGGAAATTTGGATTTTTGCACGAGTTGGCTTTTGAATAGTTGGCTTTCATCGAGCCTTGGCCGAAATGGGGTTTCTTGAATTTTGAGACCCATGGCTGCTTGTCTCGGCCTTGGAGAAAAGATGAGCCTTTTACGCATATGTTTTACGTGCCAGCAGAGTGTTTTTCCCTTTGACGCACACGTTTCACGTGCCAGCGTAGTGTTTTTCCCTTTCACGCACACGTTTTAACGTGCCTGCGTGTCACGCCCCAGAACCAGAATACTGGAGAGCGGGGGCAGACATAGCCAGCTACGTATATTGAAATAGAAACCACCTCGATATACGGTCACGGTTGTCTAGATATATGAGGGTTTACTACAAGCCAACAGTCTCTTATGGTCATGAACAAGCCTAATGTCTCAATCACAAGCAAGTAAGTAAGGTCGCAAGATGTATGATCATTAAATATACAATAATAAGGCGTCCCAAATATTACATATTCAGCTGATCATGAAGCTAGTCATTACAAAATGTTAGGACTAGCAAGAGTTAAGTCATACATGATCAACCCTAGGATTTGTTAATCATGTTTACAGCCCGTAGGCAGACAGTAAGTAAAGTGCATCAAGCTAACAAGTGCTCGTCGGCTAAACGCCTCAAAAGAATAACTTTATAATAGAGTGAGCGAAACAAAATAGAAAATCCACTCGTAGCCCGAGTTCCTTCTAGTCGCCACCATTGAGCTGGAAGCTTGGTAGATCCTCGGGAGCTGCTCCGAAATCTGGCCACACAAAACCAGCTGGGTCAACCCCAGAAAGAGCAAGTGCCACAAGGGGGCCACAAAATAAGAACAAAAGCCAGCAATCAGCACAAGAAAATCTAATATTAAAATTAAAACTTACGAAAACATGGCAGGGTGATATACGACGAGATAACCATGGAACTATTCCGATAGCCAGGTTACAACCCGTAAACCAAACAAGGATCGGGCTTGTAACCCTTCGTCTGAACAGAACTTGGTTTCCCACCATTTATCGGCAAGATAATAATACAAGAAATCAAGACAGGGAGCAATCTTGTACTAGATCAAGACATGGCTAAACTGGTTATACCTCATTCAATCAATCATGGCCAAGCAGATACTACGGCTTACTACTTTAACTAACTAGGGTTATCACGGGCCTAATTACTAACAAGATGCAGTGAGATTGTTCCACAGCCACAAGCCCTGCAGACCATCCAGGTTACCCAGGTCGAAAGTTAGGGGTTGAATTCTGGTGGGTACATCGCCCGGGAGACAAATGTACCCTTAGGTGACTTAGAGGGTGCAACACGCGACGGTGTGCTGGAAATGTGCCCTACTCGACGGCAGGCTACAGATCCCAAGAGCGCCCAGGTAACGGGATTGCCTGTAGCTGTGTCATCTCTTCATGACTACTGAGTTATTCTAGTTATTAACCTTAATCCATTTTAGTAGGTACTCATGACCGTGGTACTCAGGAGTCCCATCCTAGACATGATGCAAGACAGGACAAGTGGATTTAACAAGCAAGCAAGAAAGAACTACCCATGGTGTCAAGGCAAGTCAAGTTAAGTTAGCCGTCGCAACAGCATTAAGATAAATCATGTCAGGGTACTTGTTAGGAGTGCGCCACGACGGGCCACTATCATGTTATGCTAGTTCTTTGTCATACCATGCCATGTACAATAGTCATTCCAAACATATTAAGTAAAATCAAGTTCATGACAAAAGGCGTAAGGATATAAAATGGGCATAAAATATCTAATAAAATATTAATATACAGGGCTATAGAAGAGCCAAGCTTAAAAAAATAAGACCAAAACTCCAAGAGCCAATGGGTTAAGCAAGGGGTCAGGGTGCAGCGTACGCACAAGGGCACGCACAGCGTACGCACAAAAGCACGCACGCAGGAGAGCTAAAGTACGCACGCAGGAGAGCTGCGTACGCAAAAAGACACGCACGTAGGAGAGCTGCGTACGCACAAAAGCACGCACGCAGGAGAGCTGCGTACGCGAAAAGTCACGCACGCAGGAGAGCGGCGTACGCGAAAAGTCACGCACGCAGGAGTGCTGCGTACGCGTAAAAACACGCACGCAGGAGAGCTGCGTACGCGAAAAGTCACGCACGCAGGAGAGCTACGTACGCGAAAAGTCACGCACGCAGAAGAGCTGCATACGCGAAAAGTCACGCACGCAGGAGAGCTACGTACGCGAAAAGTCACGCACGCAGGAGAGCTGCGTACGCGAAAAGTCACGCACGCAGGAGAGCTGCGTACGCGTAAAAACACGCACGCAGGGGAAAGGATCTTCTTCTCCATGGCTGAGAAGAAGCTCTCATGGCTTCCAAAACTTCAAAATCTCACAACTTGGCCATCCGAACTCCAAATCCAGATTTCCAAAGTTCCAACCAGGGTGGAATTGAACTCTCTTCCACATGGAAACATCAAAACCCATAAAAATCCAACCTAAATAAATCAAAACCATGCAAAACCGAAAATAGAGAAAACTTAGATCTAGAACAATGGAGACTCCAAATCACAAAATGCTAAGTTCTAATGTTGATCACCATGTCCTAATCTAGCAAATGGACAAATAAAAGAGGGTTCTCATGTGGTGGCAAGGTGCACTTGCCTATGGGTGGGTGTTGTGTAGAGGAAGGAGAAGAGTGTTGTGTAGAGGAAGGAGAAGAAGAAATTAATGGAGGTTTATGAGGAGAGAGAAAAAGTTGGTGGAGTTTTAAAGAGGGTGGGATGTGGTGTGTTGAGGGTGGAGCATAGGCTAAGGTGTTCCAATACACATAAAACTGAACCAAACCAACCCAAGCAAATTAAAACCGAGCCATGCCAAAATCTGAAATACGAGAAATACCAAAATTCTACAAGTTGAGAAAAATAAAAATATATGCCAAAATCCAGATACGAGTATAAATACAAAATACGGGAAATACGGGAAATGAGGGTGACAACTCTACCCACCTTAAAAGAATTCCGTCCTCGAAATTTAATCAAGGAGCTAGAGATTGTCACGACAAGCTACATTAAGCACAGACAAGTTACATTAAGCAGTTCAATCATACATTCATACAATGCAAGCAAGGAAGAGAAAACGTAAGGCATAAGAAAGACATTATACCTCACGAGTCAAACAGGTAGGGATATCGCGATCGGATGTCGTCCTCACGCTCCCACGTTGACTCACCTAGAGAGTGACGACCCCAAGCAACACGGACTAATTTAATAGTCTTGTTCTTAAGTATCTTCTCTCTCCGGTCCAATATAGACACGGGCCTCTCCTCATACGAAAGGTTGGTACCAACAACCAATTCTGAATGGTCTAGGATGTGGCTCGGGTTCGGAATATACCGTCGTAATTGGGACATATGGAATACATCATGCACCTCACTTAGCGACGGCGGAAGAACGAGACGATAGGATACATCTCCTACTCGCTCTAGAATATCGAACGGCCCTATATACCTAGGACTAAGCTTTTCCCGTACGCCGAAGCGAATGACGCCGCGGTTAGGCGAGATCCTAAGAAATACATGGTCGCCGACAGCAAATTCTAAGGGACGCCGATGAGCATCGGCCCAGTGGCGCTGGCGGTCCTGGGCAACTCGGAGGTGATCTCTGACCTTCCTGACCACTTCAACCGTCTGGGAAATCAATTCGGGTCCGAGCATCTGCCTCTCTCCGACATCGTCCCATGCTAGCGGGGATCTGCACTTCCTGCCATAAAGAGCCTCGAGGGGTGCCATCTGGATACTGGCCTGATAACTGTTGTTGTACGAGAATTCTACCAGGTGCAGATGATTCTCCCATGAACCACCAAAGTCAAGGGTACAGGATCTCAATATATCTTCAAGAGTCTGGATTGTGCGCTCTGACTGACCATCCGCCTACGGGTGATAAGCTGAGCTGAATTGAAGACGAGTCCCCAAACTCTTCTGCAAGCTGCGCCAAAAGTGTGATGTGAATCTTGAATCCCTGTCCGAGGTAATGCTGACTAGCACATCGTGAAGCCTGACGATCTGCCTAAGATACATCTCTGCTAACTGCGCCGTCGACTGTCCAACTCTGAATGGAAGAAAGTGTGCCACCTTGGTAAGCCTGTCCACAATTACCCAAATAGCATCTCTGTCGGCCGGAGATCTGGGCAATCCGGTCACGAAATCCATGGTCATATGTTCCCATTTCCATTCTGGGATCGGTAAGGGTTGAAGAAGTCCAGCGGGCCTCTGATGTTCAGCTTTAACCTGTTGTCAAACCAAACACCGAGAGACAAACCGGGCTATCTCCCTCTTCATGCCATTCCACCAGAAATACTGACGAATATCACGGTACATCTTCGTACCACCCGGATGAATAGAATATTGAGAACTGTGGGCTTCTGCCATGACTTCCTGTCTGATATCTCCACTGGGTACACAAAGACGAGTGCCATGCCGAAGTGTACCGTCTTCATGGATACATAACTCTGGCCTTCTTCCTGCTTCACACTCTGCTCTGAGTCGCTGGATCTTGGAATCTGTTGACTGCGCCACCCGGATTCTCTAAACTATGCTGGACTGAACCTGTAGGCTGGCCATCAATGCCACGCTGGTTGGAAGAACCACTTCAATTCCCATCTTCTGAAGATCTGCCAATAATTCTGGTTGCGCCGTCAGGAGATAAACTCCGGCTCTCCTGCTCAATGCATCTGCTACAATGTTGGCCTTCCCGGGATGATACTGCAAATCCATATCATAGTCCACCAGTAGCTCGAGCCATCTTCTCTGCCGCATATTAAGGTCCTTCTGGGTGAAAACATACTTCAGGCTCTTATGATCAGTAAAGATCTCCACTCTATCTCCGTACAAGTAGTGTCTCCACAATTTCAAAGCAAATACTACCGCTGCCAATTCCAAGTCGTGGGTCGGGTAATTCTTCTCATGATCACATAGTTGACGTGACGCATAAGATATTACCTTCCTATGCTGCATCAAGACACACCCCAATCCTCTGCCTGAAGCGTCGCAATAAACTGTGAATCCTCCGGTCCCATCCGGAAGGGTGAGAATGGGAGCCGTTATCAAACCTCGCTTCAACTTCTCAAATGATCCCTGACACTCTGCTGTCCAAACAAACGGCACATCCTTGCGGGTCAACTGGGTCATCGGCGCTGAAATCCTTACGAAATCTGAAACGAACCGCCGGTAGTAGTCAGCCAATCCAAGGAAGCTGCGAACCTCTGCCACTGAGCTGGGTACCGGCCATGACTCGATAGCCACAATCTTCTGGAGATCCACTTCCACTCCTCCTCGGGTAATGATGTGACCCAAGTATGAAATGCGATCGAGCCAGAACTCGCATTTACTGAACTTGGCGTACAACTGATGCTCTCTAAGCATCTGGAGGATGACTCTGAGATGCTGCTCATACTCTGCTTCACTCTTGCTGTAGACCATGATGTCATCTAGGAACACGATCACAAATTGATCCAAGTAAGGCATGAAAATGCGATTCATGAGGTCCATGAATACGGCCGACGCATTGGTCGCTCCAAAGGGCATAACAAGGAACTCCCAATGTCCATACCTCGATCTGAATGCTGTCTTCGGGATGTCCTGATCTCTGACTCTGATCTGGTGGTATCCCGATCGCAAGTCGATCTTCGAGAACACTGAAGCCCCTCTGAGCTGATCAAACAAGTCATCTATCCTTGGAAGAGGGTATCTGTTCTTGATTGTCACCGAATTCAAGGTACGATAATCAACACATAGCCTGGACGTACCATCCTTCTTTTTCACAAGAAGCATCGGGGCTCCCCAAGGCGATCCACTTGCACGGATGAATCCCTTGGTCCTCAGTTCTTCAATCATCTTGTATAAAATTTCCAACTCTGAAGGCGCCATCCTGTAGACTCGCTCTGATACTGGTGCTGTCCCGGGAATCAAGTCTATAGTGAACTCAATCTCCTGCTCCGACGGCATCCCTGGAAGCTCCTCTGGAAAGACATCTGGAAACTCTTCAACTATCCGGGGTAACTGCATTGCTGCTACTGCCATCCACAATGCTAGGGAAGATGGCTCCACTGTGCCTCTGGAAAACGAAAACTCTGGCTCGCCGGGGATACTAAAGACAACTTTGCCAATATGGCAGTCTATCCTAGCATACTGGTTCCTCAACCAATCCATGCCTAGGACTACATCATAGTCGGCCATAGGAAACTCTATAAATCTAGCGGGGAACTCCCTACCGCTAACTACGATCCGACACGAGGAAAATACTCGATCTACTCCCACAAGGCCATTACCAGTAAGTATATTGAGCCTCACTGATAATGACTCGGGCTCCAATCATATCCGTGTCGCGAATCGTACAGACATAAATGAATGCGATGCACCAGAATCAAATAATACAGATGTTGGAGAGGAGTTGACGAGAATATTACCTGCCACAACCTCACCTGGTGCAACTTCTTCTTCCATGGCCATCATCATGGCCTGACCTTATCCTCTGGCTGCTGGTCCCCTCTGCTGGAAACCTCTCTGCCTATTCTGGATCTGAGCTTGGGCTTGTGCATACTGTTGGGGGTATTGTTGCTGGAATGCCTGAGACTGAGGCGGCAAGAGCCTCGAAGACTGATACTGCTGCAGCTGAACTGGTGCTGGGGCCGGTCCTCTCACCGAAGAGCTAGAAGGGTTGGATGCTGATGAACCACCCCTATTCGGGCAAGCCCCTATCCTATGATCTGCTGCTCCACAAGCCAGGCACAATCCTTGCGCCCTGCGACAGTCTGCCACCACATGCCCTGGCTTCCCGCAATGTGAACATCCTATTGCGGAAGTCTGCTTCTGCTTCTGCTGCTGCGGGTACGTCGGGGTCGAATGCTGAACCGACGTTACTGAGGCCGCCGGCCGCAGAGTTCCAATGGTCAATCCCCTAGCTGCCGGGGCTGGAGCTGATGATTGGTGCATCTGACTGTGGGATCGCTTCCTACCTCCGGTCCTATCCACGATCCTCTGGGAGGTATACTCATGCCTCCTAGCTGCTCTCAAGACTGCATCGAACGTCTGGTGCTCGAACTGCTCAACCGCCAACAAGATCTCCAAATGCAGTCCCTGTTGGAACCGCTGGGCCCTATCAAACTCGGTCGCCACCAAGGTGGGGGCAAACCTACTGAGCCTAGAAAACTCCGATGCATAACTGTCGACTGTTCTGTCTCCTTGCTTCAAGTTGGTAAATCTGGTCTGCAGGTCGTACCGAGCCACAGCATCGAAATACTTCGTCTGGAATCTCTCTCTAAATACTGCCCAAGCAATGGGTGCCACTAATCCCATAGCTTGCGCCGCCCACCAACTGCGAGCCAAGTCCAACAACTGTAGGCGTACCACCGCCACCTTCTCATTCTCGGGTGTCCTAGCTGCTTCCAGAATCACCTCGGTATCCTGAAGCCATGCATCCGCAGCAATCGTATCCTCGCTGCCGTCGAAGAAAGGAGGGTTCAATCGCTTGAAGCTGTTTGCCGCCTGGTTCCCTGGATGTCTGCCTCCGGTCAAAGCATCCTGAACTGTCTGGTGCAGGGCGTCGCTTCGACGATCCTGGGAAGCTATCAAGGATCTGATGAGGCCTACTAAGGTACCATCATCTGGCTCTGCGGGCTGGACGGACCGAACTGGTGACTCTCCTCCAGTAGGCACAACTCTGGAGGCGACTCCGGAATGCTGGGCTTGATCTCCGGGTTGCTGCTGGTCCACGGGAGGTGCTCCACCTCGCTGATCGGCAGGGTCAGGTACAGTGCCGCTGAGGAAGACGACACAGGGAAATAATAAGGAAGGACCAGGACAGATCAATGATACAAGCATGTAATCAGGGCAAGAATTTCAGGGATTTAAAAATACGGGCGGAGATCAAGGGCGAATACTGATTGAGACATGTATTCGATAAACCCTCATATTTCTTGATTGACAAGACCTGCATGGGCCACCACATAAACCATGTCACGCCCTAGAACCAGAATACTGGAGAGCGGGGGCAGACATAGCCAGCTACGTATATTGAAATGGAAACCACCTCGATATACGGTCACGGCTGTCTAGATATATGAGGGTTTACTACAAGCCAACAGTCTCTTATGGTCATGAACAAGCCTAATGTCTCAATCACAAGCAAGTAAGTAAGGTCGCAAGATGTATGATCATTAAATATACAATAATAAGGTGTCCCAAATATTACATATTCAGCTGATCATGAAGCTAGTCATTACAAAATGTTAGGACTAGCAAGAGTTAAGTCATACATGATCAACCCTAGGATTTGTTAATCATGTTTACAGCCCGTAGGCAGACAGTAAGTAAAGTGCATCGAGCTAACAGGTGCTCGTCGGCTAAACGCCTCAAAAGAATAACTTTACAATAGAGTGAGCGAAACAAAATAGAAAACCTACTCGTAGCCCGGGTTCCTTCTAGTCGCCACCATTGGGCTGGAAGCTTGGTAGATCCTCGGGAGCTGCTCCGAAATCTGGCCACACAAAACCAGCTGGGTCAACCCCAGAAAGAGCAAGTGCCACAAGGGGGCCACGAAATAAGAACAAAAGCCAGCAATCAGCACAAGAAAATCTAATATTAAAATTAAAACTTATGAAAACATGGCAGGGTGATATACGACGAGATAACCATGGAACTATTCCGATAGCCAGGTTACAACCCATAAACCAAACAAGGATCGGGGTTGTAACCCTTCGTCTTAACAGAACTTGGTTTCCTACCATTTATCGGCAAGATAATAATGCAAGAAATCAAGACAGGGAGCAATCTTGTACTGGATCAAGACATGGCTAAAGTGGTTATACCTCATTCAATCAATCACGGCCAAGCAGATACTACGGCTTACTACTTTAACTAACTAGGGTTATCACAGGCCTAATTACTAACAAGATGCAGTGAGATTGTTCCACAGCCACAAGCCCTGCTGACCATCCAGGTTACCCAGGTCGAAAGTTAGGGGTTGAATTCTGGTGGGTACATCGCCCGGAAGACAAATGTACCCTTAGGTGACTTAGAGGGTACAATACGCGATGGTTTACTGGAAATGTGCCCTACTCGACGGTAGGCTACAGATCCCAAGAGCGCCCAGGTAACGGGATTGCCTGTAGCTGTGTCATCTCTTCATGACTACTGAGTTATTCTAGTTATTAACCTTAATCTATTTTAGTAGGAACTCATGACCGTGGTACTCAGGAGTCCCATCCTAGACATGATGCAAGACAGGACAAGTGGATTTAACAAGCAAGCAAGAAAGAACTATCCACGGTGTCAAGGCAAGTCAAGTTAAGTTAGCCGTCGCAACAGCATTAAGATAAATCATGTCAGGGTACTTGTCAGGAGTGCGCCACGACGGGCCACTATCATGTTATGCTAGTTCCTTGTCATACCATGCCATGTACAATAGTCATTCCAAACATACCATGCCATGTACAATAGTCATTCCATACAGGGCTATAGAAGAGCCAAGCTTAAAGAAATAAGACCAAAACTCCAAGAGCCAATGGGTTAAGCAAGGGGTCAGGGTGCAGCGTACGCACAAGGGCACCCACAGCGTACGCACAAAAGCACGCACGCAGGAGAGCTAAAGTACGCACGCAGGAGAGCTGCGTACGCGAAAAGACACGCATGCAGGAGAGCTACGTACGCACAAAAGCACGCACGCAGGAGAGCCGTGTACGCGAAAAGTCACGCACGCAGGAGAGCGGCGTTCGCGAAAAGTCACGTACGCAGGAGAGCTGTGTACGCGTAAAAACACGCACGCAGGAGAGCTGCGTACGCAAAAAGTCACGCACGCAGGAGAGCTACGTACGCAAAAAGTCACGCACGCAGGAGAGCTGCGTACGCAAAAAGTTACGCACGCAAGAGAGCTGCGTATGCGTAAAAAACACGCACGCAGGGGAAAGGATCTTCTTCTCTATGGCTGAGAAGAAGCTCTCATGGCTCCCAAAACTTCAAAACCTCACAACTTGGCCATCCGAACTCCAAATCCAGATTTCCAAAGTTCCAACCAGGGTGGAATTGAAATCTCTTCCACATGGAAACATCAAAACCCATAAAAATCCAACCTAAATAGATCAAAACCATACAAAACCAAAAATAGAGAAAACTTAGATCTAGAACAATGGAGACTCTAAATCATAAAATGCTAAGTTCTAATGTTGATCACCATATCCTAATCTAGCAAATGGACAAATAAAAGAGGGTTCTCATATGGTGGCAAGGTGCACTTGCCTATAGGTGGGTGTTGTGTAGAGGAAGGAGAAGAGTGTTGTGTAGAGGAAGGAGAAGAAGAAATTAATGGAGGTTTATGAGGAGAGAGAAAAAGTTGGTGGAGTTTTAAAGAGGGTGGGATGTGGTGTGTTGAGGGTGGAGCATAGGCTAAGGTGTTCCAATACACATAAAACCGAACCAAACCAACCCAAGCCAATTAAAACCGAGCCATGCCAAAATCCGAAATACGAAAAATACCAAAATTCCACAAGTTGAGAAAAATAAAAATACATACCAAAATCCAGATACGAGTATAAATACGAAATACGGGAAATACGGGAAATGAGGGTGACACTGCGTAGTGTCCCCCTTTACGCTCACTCATTTGCGTGCCAGCGTAATCTATTCTACGCCGAGTTCATTCGAGCTCGACGCAGGGGCTACCCCCGCTCGCTCGAGTGCTCGTGCGCGTAGAGTCTCGCTCGAGTGCTCGCTCGTGTAAACCCTCCAACTCGTATAGAGTCTCGCTCGCGTGCAACCTTGCTCGCGTAGATCTATCTTTTCCTTGGTCTTGTCCGCGTAAAGCTAAATTATGCTCGGGGCCCCTTGCCCTAGCGTAGAGTCTTAAGCCCCTTGGCGTATCCCGTTTGCCCTTTTGTTCTTGCACCTTTGTCATGAATTTGATAATCACGAATTGGTTAGTACGGTCGGAATGATGAATGTACACGACATGGTATAGCAAGTAATTAACATGGCATGACATGACATGGCATGACATGACAAGTAAGCATGATGGAAGCTATTGAATGTTGTTACGGCGGCTAGCATGACATGACAAGAATGAATGACCTGGACACCGTGGACGATTGTGTTTGTACAAATGAACCAGTATTGTCTTGTATCATGTCAAGGGCATGGACCCCTGAGTACCACGGTCAGGGGTACCTACTTAAACTGACTAAGGCTAATAACTAGAATAATCCAGTAGTCATGAAGAGATTTCCCAGCTACAGGCGATCCCGTTATCTGGGCACCCCATCATGGGATCTGTAGCCTGCCGTCGAGTAGGGCACATTTCCAGCACACTGTCATGTGTTGCACCCTTCAAGCTACTTAAGGGTACATACGTTTCTTGGACGACGTACCCATATGGACTCAACCCCTAACTGCGTCCGGATAACCTGGATGGTCTCTAGGGCTTGTGGCTGTTGGAACAATCTCATTGCATTTTGCTAGTAACTAGGCATGTGATAACCTTAGCTAGTTAAAGTAGTTAAAGTATCAAGCCATACGTATTGCTTGGCCGTGAATGTTGGATAGAGTCTACTCAGTCTAAGCCTTGTCTCGTTTCAGTACCTGTCTATCTTGGAACATGATTACTTATGCTTACCTTATCAATAACTGATCGAAATAATTTCTTATCTTATTGACATTTATTGACCTATTTAGATTTTATGTCTCATTTATCTTCTTATTGTATGCTCTGATATGCTGGTTTTAGTTCTTAAGTGAAGCCTCCTTTGTGGCACTTGCTCTTTCGGGGATCTGACCCAGCTGGTTTTGCTTGGCCAGATACCGGAGCAGCTCCAAAGGATCTTCCTACCTTCCAGCCAGATGGTGACCACCAGGCGTAACCTGGCAACGAGTGGGTTATATTTTTGGCTCTTCCATTCTATTATAAAAGTATTCTTTTGAGGCGTTTAGCCGACGAGCATGTGTTAGCTCGATTGTATTTACTTACTGTCTACCTACAGGATGTAGCATGATTAACAAACCCTAGGGTTGATCATGTATGACTGAAACTCTTGCTAGTCTTCACATTTTGTATGACTAGCTTCATGATTATCCTGATATGTAATGTATGGGACGTCTTACTATTATATATTTGGTGCTCTGACATTTTGTAACTGCTATTACTTGCTTGAGATTGAGACAATAGGCTTGTTCATGACCATAATAGACTGATGGCTTCTAGTTAAACCCTCATCTATCTAGACAGCCGTGACCCTATAGCGAGGTGGGTTGCACTTCAATATACGTAGCTGGCTATGTCCGCCCCCGCTCTCCAGTATTCTGGTTCTGGGGTGTGATACGGTTTAAGTGGTAGCCCATGCAGGTCTTGTGAATCAAGATATGTGAGGGTTTACCGAATAGATATCTCAATCAACACTCGCCCTTGATCTCTGCTAGTATCCTCTAAACTCCTGAAATCTTGACCTGGTCACATGCTTATATCTTTGATTTGTCCTGGTCCTTTCTTATTGTTTCCTGTGTTATCTTCTTCAGCGGCATTGCTCCTGTTCCTGCCAATCAGCTGGAAGGAGCTCAACGAGTACCCCGCAATAAGAGGATCAAGCTAAGCATTCAGGAGTAGCATCCTCAGTCATGCTTCCCGGAGGTCCAGAACCCCCAGTACAGCCAGCCCAGCCTGCAAGGCAGGATGATGAAGTCTTGGTTGGACTCATCAGGGAGTTGCTTACATCACAGGATCGTCAAGGTGATGTATTGCACCAGACAGTACAAGATGCTCTGAACAGAGGTAGTCATCAAGGTAACAGTACGGCCAATAGCTTCAAGCGCTTGAACCATCCCTTCTTCGATGGCAGCGAAGATGCTATTGTTGCAGATGCTTGGCTGCATGACACTGAGGTCATTCTAGAAGCAGCCAGGACCCCAGAAGGCGAGAAGGTGGCCGTGGTGCGCCTGCAGTTATTGGATCTAGCCCGTAGCTGGTGGGCGATGCAGGCCGTTGGATTAGTGGCACCTATTGCCTTGACAGTATTCCGTAAGAGATTCCAGACCAGTACTTTGATATTGTAGCTCGGTATGATCTACAGATAAGGTTCACTAATTTGAAGCAGATGTGCAGGACGGTCGATGGATATGCGACCGAGTTTTCTAGGCTTAGTCAGTTTGCTCCCACCGTGGTAGCGACCGAGTTCGACAGAGCTCAGTGGTTCCAGCAGGGACTCCACCTGGAGATTTTACTGACGGTGGAGCAGTTTTAGCATCAGGCTTTCGATACAGTATTGAGAGCAGTTAGGAGGCATGAGTATACCTCCCCGAGGATTGTAGACCAGACCGGAAGTCAAAAGCGGTCTCATGGCCAGATGAACCAGTCTTCAGTACCAGCCCCGGCAGCTAGGGCTTTGACCATTGGAGCTCCGAGGTGGACGGCTTCCATTACGTCGACTCGACATTCGACCCCGGCGTATCCCTAGCAGCAGCAGAAGCAGTCTTCTGTAATGAGTTGTACTCATTGTAGAAAGCCAGGCCATGTGGTATCAGAATGTCGCAGAGCACAGGGTTTGTGCTTGGTTTGTGGGGTACCGGACTACAGGGTTGGGAACTGCCCGAATAGGAGAAGTTCATCTTCTTCGACCTTTTTTAGTCCCTCGGTTAGGGGGCCAGCCCTAGTACCAGTTCAGCAACAACAACACCCGTTTCCGAGGCCCTTGCCGCCTCAGGCCCAAGCATATCAGCAGCAGAACCCCCAGCAGTATGCATAAGTCCAAGCTCAGATCCAGAACCGCCAGAGGAGACCAGCACCCAGAAGAGGGGACCAGCACCCAGAAGGCAAGGTCAAGTGATGGCTTTGACCGTGGAAGAGGAGTTAGCATCAGGTGAGGTGGTGGCAGGTACTATTCTCGTCAACTCCTTTCCAGCATCAGCGTTATTTGATTCTGGTGCATCGCATTTATTCATGTCTACACGATTCGCAACACGAATAGGACTGGAGCCTGAGTCATTATCAGTAAGGCTCAATATACTTACTGATAACGGACCTGTAGGAGTAGATATAGTTTTTTTATCGTGTCGGATCATAGTTAGCGGTAGAGAGTTTCCCGCTAGGTTGATAGATTTCCCGATGGTCGATTATGATGTGGTCTTAGGGATGGATTGGTTGAGGGACCAGTATGCTAGAATAGATTGCCATATCGGCAAGATTACTTTTAGTATCCTTGGTGAGCTAGAGTTTTCATTCTTCCGAGGCAGTATAGAACCTTCACCTCCAGTATTTCGAATGGCAGTCGTAGTGGCAGTTTGATTTTCCAATGTCATGGAAGAGTTTCCCGATGTTTTCCCCGAGGAGCTACCAGGTATGCCACCAGAGAGAGAGAGATCGAGTTCACCATAGGCTTGATCCCCGAAACCGTACCAATGTCAGAGAGAGTCTGCCAGATGGCACCGTCAGAATTGGAGATCTTGTATAAGATGATTGAAAAACTCATGACCAAGGGATTCATTCGTGCTAGTGGATCGCCTTGAGGAGCCCCGATACTTCTTGTGGAAAAGAAGGATGGTACGTCCAGATTATGTGTTGACTATCGTACCTTGAACTCAGTGACAATCAAGAGCAGATATCCTCTCCCGAGGATAGATGACTTATTTGATCATCTCAAAGGGGCGTCTATATTTTTGAAGATTGACTTGCGGTCAGGATACCACCAGATCAGAGTCAGAGAGCTGGACATCCCAAAGACGGCATTTAGATCCAGGATGGGCATTGGGAGTTTCTTGTTATGCCCTCTGGAGAAACCAATACGTCGGCTGTATTTATGGACCTCATGAATCATATCTTCATGCCTTATTTGGATCAGTTTGTGATTGTGTTCATAGAAGACATCCTGGTCTACACCAAGAGTGAAGCGAATCATGAGCACTCAGAGTTGTCCTCCAGATTCTCTGAGAACACCAGTTGTACGCGAAGGTCAGTAAATACGAGTTCTGGCTTGATCGCATTTCATACTTAGGTCATATCATCACCGGAGGTAGAGTAGAAGTGGATCCTCAGAAGATTGTGGCTATTGAGACTTGGCCAGTACCCAGCACAGTTGCAGAAGTTTACAGTTTTCTTGGCTTGGCCGGCTACTAACGGCAATTTATTTCAGACATTGTACGAATTTCAGCACGTATGACCCAGTTGACTCGCAAGAATGTGCAGTTTGCTTGGACAGCAGAATGTCAGGATTCTTTTAAGAAGTTGAAGAAAGTCTTGATGACGGCACCCATTCTCATGCTTCCAGATGGGACCGGAGGATTCTCAGTGTATTGTGATGCTTCGGGCAGAGGTTTAGGATGTGTTTTGATGTAGCATGGGAAGGTAATAGCTTATGTGTCACGACAACTTCATGATCATGAGCGAAATTACCCGACCGACGACTTCGAGTATAGGGCCTAAAAATCAAGTTGCGCCATGAACCTACTAACCAGTGATCAAGTTGCACCCCAAAAATCAAGTTGCACCACTGATATGAAGCTTAGAGAACAAACTGTGCCACTGAATATGATGCGCCATATATCAAACTGTGCCCAGTCTTATTGTGCCAAAATCTACGTGGCGTCTGACGTTTAATAGCCATCATTACCTGACAGCACTGACAACATAGTGAACGAGGAAAATTTCTTCGAATCCTACGAATTGTGTCGCTCGAGGAGATTGGGTTGACAGTTGTCCTGTACCCGACCATGCGCATCTCAATCACATGATGTCATGCGTCTAAATACAGTTAGTATACGACTTATAACTGAATGAAAGTTGGCGCAACAGAAGGTTGGCGTAACCCAATGTGGCGTAATCCAGCCTCGCACACATCAGAATAACTGCTAAAATAGTTATTTCCTGAACTCTATAAATAGAGTTTCCAAACATTGTTAAAGCATCAGATACACGCAGAGAGAGAGAGAGAGAGAGATCAAGAACTCTTGCAAAATTGCTGCTGCATTCCCAGAGGCTATTGTCTTCAAGTTCACATAGTCCAAGGGATAAAGTGATCGTCTTCTGATCAGATTCCTACAGTTGTACTTCTCCAAAAATCATTGTACTCTTGTACTCTTTTCTTAGTTTGTAATAAAACTTTAGTTCTTTGTAAACAAAATGGCGACTCTACTAGAGACGACTTTCTCCTCCGACGAGAAGGTGACAACTCAATGTGATACTGCATCGATCGGCAAGATGCAGAAGACTCTGGTTGTTCAGGTCAACCAGACAGCCTACGAGAATATGATTAGCAACAAGAGCAACAAGTGCACTGTGGCTATCGCCAAGAATAGGACTGTGTGGACTCCTAAGTCTCCTCCAGTTGCTGTCGCCCAGGCGCAACTGTAGCTTCCCTTCCCGAAAATTTTGAAATTATTTTTATTATTTATTTTATTGAAATGGTAATTTTTAGAATAATTGTATGAAGTTCTAGGACCGAATAAGATGGGGTATGATATATTTATCAAAAACTCGTATTGGTCATTTTAGTTGATTAATATTGTTATTGTTATCATTATTATTATTATTTTGTTATTCCTAAATAATATAATTGATATTCGTTTATTCTGATATTTTATTTCCAAATTAATTATATGTACATATGTGCATATTTTATGAACCATACACAAGGAAATATCGTTTAGGTTTTGACTATAGAATATTTATTTATATATATGTAGGGTTATATTGTCATATGGTTATACATTCATATATACACTTTTTTTTTACATTCATATATATATATATATAAATGTATTATATAAATGTGTGTAAATTGCATGTATATATAGATATATTATACATATATGTATGTTTGTATGTATATATAATATATTATATATATGTATATATATATATATATATATATATATATATATATATATATATATATATATATATATATATATATATATATATATGAATATATAAAAAAATACATGATAATTAATGAAAAGAAAATTACAACCAGCCAAGCTAGCCCAGGCCCAGCCTGGCTTGGCCCAACCCAGCCCGGGTCCGGCCCATCTATTCCACCTACTCAGCTCCCCACAAACATGAAGCCAGGCCCGAGCAAACCCCCCCATTCCGCAAGTCTAACCCGATGGCTCTGTTATAACACAGCGTGCATATAAGTATCTAGTGTAAGAGATCGAGAAAACCGAGAAACCCCACGCGCCACCCCATCCCCGTGCGCGTCACCAGGGCCACCGTGCACCACCTTCGGCGCCGCCGCAGGCCACCAACGGCCGCCGGAACAGCGCGTGCGTACGTGTAATGACAGCAGCGGCCTACGGTGTCGGGCTCTCCTTTGCTGCGGCGGTTCGTCGCGAGCAATGGACCGCTTCGCCTTTCGTCTTTTCTGGTATGCTCCCAACCCAAATGACTCTACATTCCATTAATTAGATTAGAATAGATCATAGTAAAATCCTGGGGGAAATCGACTTGAAGTCGAGAGAAAAATATGTTGAAAACTGAGTATTGGAGCAGTCCCGAAACCCGTTTTGGAAGGCAATTCCTAGCCGGCCCATCGAAATTTTCTAAAATCTTTCTGAACATGACCATAGACAATATATAGGACACTAAAATGCCGTTTACAATTTTTAGTTTCATCTATTCTATGTAGAGATATCTCGATTCAAAAATCAGGAAAACCTGTCTTCGAAATTGTAAAAATTCAGTAAAACTCATCCACACGACGTGCGTCCCGCCAATCCGGGCGACGTGGTCGCGAACCGAAAGTATCGAAAGCTACTAACGGCTTCATGGTCTTGTGGGCTTTGACGGAATTCAAATTGGTCGCATGTGTGCGACGAATTTGATGCGTATCCGTCGAAATTCACCGTATCGGCCTCTGTGCAAATTTCCCAATTACTTCGTGCACGCTCGTCAGATCGAGACAAAACTTGCGCCAACAGGACCGTATCATTTTTCTAGTCCTGTATGCCAAGTTTGGACCAATCCTGAGACAGTCGAATCGGAATGCCGTTTCGCGGGCCCCACGGTCCGACTCAACGGGCAATTTTGTGCACGGCCCGTCGAAATCCAACTTTGGACATACGGTTGGGTTCGTATCGAAAAACCGGACCTGTTAACATGTAGTTTGATGACTTTAGAGACCATTAACTCGGGCACACTTTTCGGTGCAAAGCGGGTCCAACAACGGACATTATTTTTGCCCGAAATTACCGTTTTGCCCCTGTGTCCAGAATTGGACATAAGGACAGGCAATCGTAGCTAATTTGACTATTCTGAGAATATTGGTACTATTCATTTCAGCATCTGGAGACTTCTGCATGTGTTGACTGATTGTGGCTCATTGAGTGGTATAGTATTATTGGTTTCTCCAGCTAAGGACCTCAGGCAAGTGCACTTTCTGATTGCTTTCGATTCATAGTAGTCTTTTCATTTCATGTCTATACATATATCTTGCTGCTTGTTGACATGCTCGTCACACGGAGTAGTCGAAAGGAGAAATATCTTAGTAGACATGTGCACTACCCAAAAATATCCCCAAAATGTCTATTCTCGAACGATAGCAGCTGCACACGACACGTACAGTGAGCCGGATTTACCCCCTAGCCGTTCACATATCGAAACAGATATTTCACACTAAATAGGTAGTTGTCTTTTATTTTTCCTATTTTCTCCACCGTGCCATGTCATCAGTACTTTCTAGTTTTCATATCTCATATGTTATTTTTATGTCTTGTTAATTCTATTATGTTTTCGCATTGCCGTCGGTTTGTGTACTTGTTCTATTCCTGACTGGAAACCATCATTTTTCAGGTTAGCTGTGGCTTCATTTAGCTTGGAAGATTCGGGTGTACTTGCAGATAGAAACCTAGAAATAGATAGCAGTTGTATTCAATTTTATTAATTGTAAAATCTTGTATTTTCTTTAATTAAAAAGTTGTAATAAATTTAGAAATGTGAATGAGCATCAATAAAGTTTATTTTGAGCATTTATTTCTTGCGGGCTTGACAGCGTTCTACCGCCGACTCTGCGGCGTAGGCTGGCTTGGACACGTCTCGTATCCGAAAAAGCGGGTGCGGGTCGTGACAAGTTTATGTGGTGGCCCATGTAGGTCAGTCTTTGCAAATTATGCGAACTCGCGGTAGTACTATATTAGTCGTACTGCTGCGAGCCTGCGTCCAGAAAATTCTCATTCACAACTAGGATTAAAATGATTTAAGATAATGACTAGGACTAGGAGTCCCTTGTTCAAATTGACCGTTGGGTAGTTAAGGTTATTAGATAGGCCATATAATTTAGATAGCTTGTTAGATCCCTATCGGTACACTCTTACTTTGATATGACGATATGATCCCATGTGGATATACTTATCGCTTGGTATGTTAGACTTGCCTAGAATTAAGGAGTTAATTTTGATTTTGATAAACTGTTTAATTTTCTTTTGCTCCATTAGATATAAACATCACATCATGAGTTAGGATTGCCTATTTAAATTTTATTTTGCTGTAAGAAACTGGTTTATAATTTTGATTCTGTTATTCGTGTACGAATCTCGAGTTAGATTTGATTTAAAGTTTTTTCCTCAGCCATTTAAAATATATATGAGATATAGATCAGGATGTTTTTACCTCACCTTGTCTTCAAATTTTTTTTTTCGACCAGTCTTTTGCTTTAAGGATTGAGACTTACAGGCAGGTGTTTACGCTTTCTACCATAGTCAACTAAGTTGAATCCCTAGCAGTTCTTTGACGTTCTTAGGAATATAGTTGGAGCATTTTACCGACTGCGATGACTAGACAGCAGCGCACTATCACCTATTACCTGAGATCGGAGAATGTGGGTTCACTGCAGCCAGCAGCGCACTGGCGAGGCACAACCTATAGAAATAAAATCATTCCGAAGAATCATAATCTATGGAACATTGCTAAAACTATGTTCTCGTCGACCCCTTTAGATCTTAGATACCCTTGTGACAATATAGAGTAGAGTACATGATAGCTTATCACACCTGAATCACGGAAGCAAGGGTTTGTCACAGCTAGAGTATATAGGCGAGGCATAATTCTCGGTAAAATGACTTCAGACATGATTACAAGTTTAGGATACTATAGAGAATAGAAAAATGTCTTGTACGTCCCATAAGACCCAAGGCCAATAATAGTAGAAGTTCTGTCGCATGTCTCCCTACCTCGCATTATGTGGTCATTGTGACCTATCGACGAGGTAATTGACTGACACTAATAGGTTTACTTAGAATATAGAATTCAGAAGTCCATAACCTATTAGTCGACCAAGGCCTTATGGATTGGTAGATAGTAGGATGACTGTATAAGCAAGAACACCAGGTAAGCTTTTGATTCTCTCAAAACTCAAACTACTTATCCCTCCTTTCAAAAATCTCGCATACTTGTATTTTGACTATCTTGACAAATGCTGCTATTACAGCCTAGTTTTTTGTAAGCTTGCTCTTTTATCGAGTTTGATTCGAGACATATGTTTATTGGGATGCCTGCTAACATATTGTCTAATCAGAATCATTGTATTACGGTCTGATCAACCATAATGCATTTGGTTCGCTCTTCATCTAATTACCCTACGTGGATTGAGATGTAGATGTCTCTAGGATCTCATTCGCGACTACTTTGACAATTCCTCTTGAATTGTACATTTGCATTTGAATTGCGTAATTGTATTCGGTGACACCTCTCTTGAACTCTTCATTATTTTTGTCTTTCACTGATTTGGAAAGACGAAAGCTTATAATTGGTAGAGAGATACAGGGTATCCCCATGGCTTTGATGGTCGTATATACAAGTGCAGCTACCATCGGCCAGCCAGTGACTGGAACCTTGCCTTGAGTTACTCGTCCTCCCTTCGACACTAAACCTACTATCATGATCTTCTAGTCATTAGAGTCCGAGAATGATTAGGATCCTTCCCTTGATCAAATGCCAACCTAGGAGACTACTTATTCTCAAGAGACCAAATGTTGTGAGCCTCTAATTATTTGTTGAAGCTTGCTTTAACTAGAACCCTTGTGACAATAGACTGGTAGGTTTGACACAAATAGGAATTTGCGACTCGGCTATTAGAAATCTTTTCATGTGATGTGCCTTAGAGTTGATTACCCCGTCGATGACTCTTGTATACCATGGGCATGTAGATTATTCTATTTTATCGACCGTGTGCCATGGTACACACTCGTTCTCCATTTATTAAGGAACGATCCTTGGCATGACTTATATCTACCGTATCCGTTATGTCGTGCCTTATTCTTTGATAATAAGAGTCGAGGCACAACATTTGGACCTTGAAATCCTCTTAACCTCTTTATTCCTAAAACCATATCCTTGCATCTAAGGTGGGTAGACTGTAAGCCTTCTAATGTTTTGAGATATACGAATATTATCGATTGATTAGAATGATTTCCATTAAGATGATAACTAGTGCCCTATGGAGTCCCACTTTCCATTTAGATCATTTTGTGTCCCCGGCCGTGTCCTTAATATTCGGAGCACGAGACCAACTGTTATCTTCCAACAAACTTTACATGCAAGATCTAGATGAGTCCACCTTCATCTAGGTATATAATGTCCACTCAAACCCGTCCCCTGTACTTTATTTTGTGCTACGAATTTTAGGTCAAGAGGACTAGCTATAACCTTTACCACAATACCGGTATACTTCCCGACTTCCACTAGAGCCTCAACCTTGACTCAATTCCTTCGACCCAATGTGTGGTGGTGATCTCCTCGAAGCCCACTACGCATATGCCACTAATGTGCCACCCAATTGAGGCCTCATGTGCTACTTAAACATAAAAGTCACTGAAGGTGCATTTTTGGGCTTGAGAGACCTAGCTAACCAAACTGACGGGCAGCTAGCTCAACCACTTGGGTTGAAATCTATTCTAGGATACCCTAATCTAGTAGGAATAGTTTTATCATTGGAATCTTGTCCAGCCGATGTAGATTGAAATCTCAGGTTCACCCAGCCAGCGAGTGATGTCCAAATAGAGAACCCATTAAAACTCAGTAAAATCCATCCATGCATACCATTATTTTTGGACTATAAAAACCCGAACTGTTTGAACCATGTCACTGTACCTATTATGTATTCTCCACCTCTTAGAGTGTGATGTCATTCGTAACCCTCGTTCCATCTACCTGGAATTTGCGAGACGATCTTATAGTGCACGTTTATCCCTTGCTCGTGTATTTAGATAACCACGGAAAAGATCACAATCTTGATTTCTCAAATTCCGCTCCATTATAGAACCTTATTTGAATTAGAATTTCGAGAACGAGACTTCTGTATTATACGGGTTGCAGGCCACTCTAAGAAGCAAAGGGTTCATTGAGTTAACAAGTGACTGGACGAGAGTAGCCCAATTTTGCAAATAAGGTAGTGGATCATAAATACCATTTCTATATGTAACATTGGATACTCTCTACCGCTCTTGAAACGTCATACTTGCTCTCGATTATTCTTTCATACCTTCCTGTCCTTCATATTTCAGAATGAAGAATGGTCATATTATTAGAATTTATCAACATTTCTTAGCTACTTGTGTAAGTTTGTTGCTCGTTAAATTTTGGGTTGCTTGATAGATACGAGAGGATTATAGATACCATATGCCTTGATATTTGTTGGTAGGATTGTTAGCAACCAGTTAGAATATTTTAAGATTTAGTTTGAGGAGTAGTGTGACCAAAGGTGGGTAGAAGTCCTGAAGGCTATATGGCTAGGAGAAGCACACAAACTATTTTTGGGGAATTAAAATTTAAGGAGATTAAGGAAATAGTAGACTTTGATTTTAGAAATAATTACGAATTAGAATTTCGAGGGCGAAATTATTTTTAAGGTGGGTAGATTTGTAGCTCCCCTTCCCGAAAATTTTGAAATTATTTTTATTATTTATTTTATTGAAATGGTAATTTTTAGAATAATTGTACGAAGTTCTAGGACCAAATAAGATGGGGTATGATATATTTATCAAAAACTCGTATTGGTCATTTTAGTTGATTAATATTGTTATTGTTATCATTATTATTATTATTCTTATTATTTTGTTTTTCCTAAATAATATAATTGAAATTCGTTTATTCTGATATTTCATTTCCAAATGAATTATATTTACATATGTGCATATTTGATGAACCATACGCAAGGAAATATCGTTTAGGTTTTGACTATAGAATATTTATTTATATATATGTAGGGTTGTATTGTCATATGGTTATACATTCATATATACACACATATATATATGGAAGTATATATAACTATATATATATATATAAACGTATAATATGGGTATATAAAGGTATGGGTATATATATAAACGTATAATATATAAACGTATAATATATAAAAAAAAATATATAAACGTATAATATATAGTCATAGCTGCATTAATAAGGTCTTAGACTGAATAAATAAATATATAAAGGTATGGGTATATATAATATATATGGTAGTGTGTATATATATATAGGTATAAATAAATATATATATAAATGTGTATTTGTATGTATATATAAATGTATTATATAAATGTGTGTAAATTGCATGTATATATAGATATATTATACATATATGTATGTTTGTATGTATACATAATATATTATATATGTGTGTATATATATATATATATATATATATATATATATATATATATATATATATAAATATATATATATAAAATATATATATATATATATATATATATATATATATATATATATATATATATATATATATATATATATATATATATATATATATATATATGATAATTAATGAAAATGAAATTACAACCAGCCAAGCTAGCCCAGGCCCAGCCTGGCTTGGCCCAACCCAGCCCGGGCCCGGCCCATCTATTCCACCTACTCAGCTCCCCACAAACATAAAGCCAGGCCCGAGCAAACCCCCCCATTCCGTAAGTCTAACCCGATGGCTCTGTTATAACACAGCGTGCATATAAGTATCCAGAGCAAGAGATCGAGAAAATCGAGAAACCCTAATCCACGCCGCACGCCACCCCATCCCCGCGCACGTCAATAGGGCCACCACGCGCCACCCTCGGCGCCGTCGCAGGCCGTCGTCGGCCGTCGGACCAGCGCGCCCAAGGGGGTAATGACAGCAGCGGCCTACGGTGTCGGGCTCTCCTTCGCTGTGGCGGTTCGTCACGAGCAATGGACCGTTTCACTTCCCATCTTTTTTGGTATGCTCCCAACCCAACCGACTCTACATTCCATTAATTAGATTAGAATAGATCGTAGTAAAAGCCTAGGAGAAATCGACTTGAAGTCGAGAGAAAAATCTGTTGAAAACAGAGTACTGGAGTAGTCCCGAAACCCGTTTTGGAAGGCAATTCCTAGCCGGCCCATCGACATTTTCTAAAATCTTTCTGAACACAATCATAGACAACATATAGGAAACTAAAATGCCATTTACACTTTTCAGTTTCATCTATTCTATGTAGAGATATATCGATTCAAAAATCAGGAAAACCTGTCTTCGAAATTGTAAAAATTCAATAAAACTCATCCACACGACGTGCGTCCCGCCAATCCGGACGACATGGTCACGAACCGAAAGCATTGAAAGCTGCATAACGGTTTCGTGGTCGTATAGGCTTTGACGGAATTCAAATTGGTCGCGTGTGTACGACGAATTTGATGAGTATCCGTCAAAATTCACCGTATCGACCTCTCTGCAAATTCCCTAATTACTTCGTGCATGCTCGTTAGATCGAGATAAAACTTGTGCCAACAGGACCGTATCGTTTTTCTGGTCCTGTATGCCAAGTTTGGTCCAATCCTGAGACAGTCGAAACGGAACGCCGTTTTGCGGGCCCCACGGTCCGACTTAACGGGCGATTTTGTGCACAGCCCGCCGGAATCCAACTTTGGACATACGGTTGGGTTCGTATCAAAAAATTGGACCTGTTGACATATAGTTTGACGACTTTAGAGACTATTGACTCTGATGCGCTTTTTGGTGCAAAGCGGGTCCAACGACGGACATCGTTTTTACCCAAAATTATCGTTTTACCCCTGTGTCCAGAATTGGACTTAAGGACAGGCAATCCTAGCTAATTTGACTATTCTGAGAATGTTGGTACTGTTCATTTCAACATCTGGAGACTTCTGTATGTGTTGACTGATTGTGGCTCATTGAGTGGTATAGTATTATTGGTTTCTCCAGCTAAGGACCTCAGGCAAGTGCACTTTCTGATTGCTTTCGATTTATAGTAGTCTTTTTATTTCATGTCTATACATATATCTTGCTGCTTGTTGACACGCTCGTCACACGGAGTAGTCGGGAGAAAAATATCTTAGTAGACATGTGGTCTACCCAGAAATATCCCCAAAATGTCTATTCTTGAACGATAGCAGCTGCACACGACACGTGCAGTGAGCCAGATTTACCCCCTAGCCGTTCACATGTCGAAACGGATATTTCACCCCACATAGGTAGTTGTTTTTTATTTTTCCTATTTTTCTCCACCGTGCCATGTCATCAGTACTTTCCAGTTTTCATATCTCACATGTTATTTTCATGTCTTGTTAATTCTATTATGTTTTCGCATTGTCATCGGTTTGTGTACTTGTTCCATTCCTGACTGAAAACCATCATTTTTCAGGTTAGCTGTGGCTTCATTTAGCTTGGAAGATTTGGGTGTACTTGCAGACAGAAACCTAGAAATAGATAGCAGTTACATTCAATTTTATTAATTGTAAAATCTTGTATTTTCTTTCATTAAAAAGTTGTAATAAATTTAGAAATGTGAATAAGCAGCAATAAAGTTTATTTTGAGCATTTATTTTTTGTGGACTTGACAGCGTTCTACCGCCGACTCTGCGGCGTAGGCTGGCTTGGACACATCTCGTATCCGAAAAAGCAGGTGTGGGTCGTGACAGCAACTTGAGTGCTCAGTGACCAAGGTGCAATCCGCCTCAGTGGCTCAGACACATTCTGCTGCCCAGGCACAATCCACTCATCCTGCTGCCCGCGTACAGTTCACCACGCTCTTTACTGCCAAGGCACAGTCGGTTCATGCTGTTGCTGAGGCGCAGTCTACCCATGTTGCTGTCAAGGCGCCATCAGTGGCCTATATTACTAGGGTGCAATCCGTAGCCCGTAGTGCTATGGCGCAACCCAAGCAATCAGTGACTCAGGCGCAGTTTGCTGCTCTGGCGCAACCCAAGAGAACTAGTCTTTTGGCTATTCCCTCTTCCAATTCTCAAGTTCTGAACTTGGAGAAGCAAGGTGCTAGCACTAGACAGGACAAATGGAAAGGTCCTCTGACACTTCCTCAACTGGCACAACATGTGCCTAAAATTACTCAACAGCAAAATAGAGAAAAACGGTTCTTAGCTAACCCTCTATAAAATAAAGGAAAGCACCTTGTGGTCTTTTCTTAAACTTTCCTGGTCTATGACTCAGAGGAAGACACATCAGATTCTATTCCTTTAAACAGAGGTCTTCGAATCTCTGATATCGAAAAGAATACTGACCAAAGAGGCATCTTACCTACCCCTATAGGGTCTGGTCAATATCTTCCCACCTTGCAAATTTTAAGATCTAAGCAAAGAAAATTGAGGGTATCACAAACAGAGACACCTGGAGCAGAATTTTCTGATTTACGTGCTTATCTCAATAGGCGTCGACCAGTATCAACTTTGGTGAAACGTAAGAACCCTATGCCAAAGGCCAATCTGTATCAGAAGCCAAAGTTTGAAAAGAAGGATCCAACCACTTATGCTAATGAGTTTAGTACATCTTTGTACACTCAGGGAACTAAACACCTGAAGAATAAGAGACATGTTCCTAACATCATTAAGGAATATGTTCCTCCGACTTCTTCTCATCCTGTAGTGGTAAGTGATCTCCGGGAACGTCTTACGCAAAAACGGGAGGCTGCTGGACTATCTCCTTCACCTCTAAATCACTCTTCAAATCGCCACTTCCTTCATGAAGTCGTCATCAACTGTTGCTGCCAATCAGCTCGACGATATGTCTTCAATCGTCTGAACTATACTTGAACTCCCGAACATATAATAAACGATGAAGAAGAGCTAGTATATGCTTCTGTCAATATGACTTCTCAAGGCACTGGGGTGTGAAACGTCCAAGACGTAATGCATCCCGCAATCCCAGTCAGCAATACTTGGATCAGATTCATGCATCCAGTAAAGGTGTCTTTCAATACACCAGATCGACAAATTGACATTTGAACCAAGGTGTCTTTAATCAAGAAGATCTCCCCATCGCTCATGTAGGAGAAGACACTTTTTCGGAGTTTGATGCAGATAGTGAAAGTTCTGAACAAACTATCTCATCAATAGCAGCAAGAGAAGTGACGACATATACTATTACGGAAGATCAAGATGCCTCTACTTCAACCAGTCAGGAGCAACGAATAGTTGCACTAGAAGACAAATTGAAGACCATGGCTGAAATGGTTGCAAGTATGTACACTATAATCGTGGCTCAACATACAGTGCCACCGATTGTAAACCCAGCTACAAATTCTAAGCTTATAGCATCTTCTGTACCTGTTAGTCTGGGGGTGCCAACTCCTCAGGTTGCTTCTGTGCCAATACAAGCTGATCCCAGTCAGTCTAGTACTGGGGGTAGTAATTACCACGTTGTTCCTCCTCCTAACACTTCTAACCAGTCCACTAATTCCCAAACATCAGGGGATGCTAATGAGGCTGTAAAACTCTTACGCACTCAGTTTGAGGCCTTCAAACAGAAGGATGGCCTACAGAGACTGGGCATAAAGTAACCGTATCCTACAGATTGGAAGGAGCTTCCATTCCCTCCTAAATACAAGCTTTCAACCATTATGTTGTTTGATGGCAGCACCTCTCCAAGTCAGTACATCAATCACTTTGAGGTGATGACTGACCAATTACAGCCAAATGATGCTCTCCTTATCAGAGTGTTCATCGGTTGTTTAGCTGTAGCTTGCCTGATGGTTGTATAACTTTTTTGCTGGTTTCAAGCAAATGTTCTTAGAATGATTTTATGAGGGAGTTAATAACATGACAATGTCTACCCTCATTAAGATTAAATAGAGGCACAATGAATCCACGAAGAGTTTTATTGAAAGATTCTGCCGAGAGGCTATCAAAATGCCTTTAGGAACTCCATCTGCTGTAACAATAGACACTTGCAAATCAAACTTGTTGCCTATTATCAGAATGTGGACAGGATCTATACAATTCCATAATTGGCCATCTTTCATTGTGAATACCAAGACGGCAGAGGTCAATGCCGAGAAGTTCAAACAGTTAGGAGTTCAGATGACTCATCCTAACCAAGATGAACATTCTACACCCGGGGGTAATAATCGCCAGAATAACCGCAAGGGTAAAGAAATACTGGCCATCAATCTCAAAGGCAAAGAATCTTTGGTTGTCAATGTTACTCAGACAACATCCACTCCATCAGCACCACTACAGAAGACACCTCGTCCAAAAGAAGAGTATTCTTTTGATGAAGATGATACTTTAAGTATCTTTGATTGCTTGATCAAAAGTAATAAGCTTCAGCTGCCAGAGGAAAAACGGCCAGAAGAAGTGGGTAAAATCGATTACCCTAAATACTGTGTTTATTACAGATTTATAGGGCATCCAACCAGAGCATGTTACGTGCTCAAGGGAAAAATCCAGGAGTTAGTCAACTCTGGAGCAATTACTCTGCAGCAAGATAAGAAGACAGTGACTGCTAATGTGGTTTCTCTACAATTTGGTGATTTTCCACCACAAATTGTACAAGATGGTGTTGTCCCCATTCCAAGGACTACTCTTGAGATCGTGAATCTCCCACCTCCTCAAAATAAAGGTCTTGTTCCACTATCGACTGATAGAGGATAAATCATGTGTATTCATCCAGATCTGGTAGCAGAGTTTGAAACACGTTCCTCTTCTAAGCAAAAAATGTACTCCTAATATAAATCTAAGAACTGTAACATGGTATCCTTTGAACCAGTAACAGAAGAAGAAATTCTAATGGACACTAGATCTGGAAAACCCTACCTTCGGGAATATCCTAAAACAAGCGAATCCTATTCCATCTCCTGATGCTCCTCCTTTATCATCTTCTCCTGCTGAGAATATACCATCTACATCCTTGTCGGTGGTTGAACAATCTCCTCCTAAACCGACGTCAGCAGACAAGGAAAAGCAACCTATTCGTTTTGACAAAGCATTGAAAAAGTCCTCGTCTCTTGGACTTGAAAAGCCATATAACTTTGACATATTGGCTCAATTGGCCAATACTCCAGCAAGATTGTCAATCTTTGAACTCTTATGTCTCTCAAAAGAAACTCGAGAGACGTTAAGTGAAGCCTTAATGCAGGCTGACGCTTGTCTTACTCTTCTCAAGAAGTCTGAAAAGGAACCTATCAGTTGTGCACATTGTCATAGTGTATTTAAATTAATGTCCAATATTACTTTTACACAAGATGACATGTTGTTAGAAGACAATCGTCATGATCGTCCTCTCTATTTCACGGGGTATGTGGACACCATGAAAGTTGATCGCATTTTGATTGACCCAGGGTCTGCACTTAGCATCATGCCGAAGTCCTTGCTGGATGCATTGAAGATCCCAGTACATAACCTTTCTACAACTATCACTACCATCCTGGGGTTCAATCAAGGAAAAAGTGAACCTTTGGAGAAGATACGCCTACAACTTCAAATTGGCAATCTTCATACAAAGGTAACTTTCTATGTTATTGACAATAATGGCTCATACAATGCTTTATTAGGAAGACCATTCCTCCATAAACACAATATTGTACCTTCTACTCTCCACCAATGTTTCAAATACGTGGATGGTAATGGAGAAGTCCAAAAAGAGGTTGTAGATCTGAATCCTTTCAAAGGAGTTGAAGCATACTGCAACGATTCTCGCATGTACAAAGAAAAATTCATGAAGGTGGTACTAGCAATGGACACAGATGAAGAACAAAAAAGTATGCCGAATGATACTCTGGTGATCCCGGTCAAAGGACGCACCTCATGTCCTCAGTCTTCCAAACCACTTCTATCTATCTTTCTTCCCATGAGAAGCAGCCTAAGGGTAGTAGTCGGGAACAAAGGGAGCTCACCTCTTCTGAGCCGCTTGTAATCGACCTTCGTCGTAAGAAGCTCCCTCCTCCTTCTCGTTCTTCTTCTCCCTCTCTTGTCATCAATCTGACTAAGCCTGCTAAGGCTAAAGTTTCTGTTGTAAATGATGGTGTAAAAATCAATAAAGCATCTTCTTTGCAGTATACTGATGTCTCTTACTATACTCAGTGTTATTTGGATATATTAGATAGCTTTAAACCACTTACAATAGAAGTCGTATCATCTTTGCGAAATATGGTATCACTGGATTCAATACAAGAGTCGTACTTCTTAGTACCGTCTCGAAAGAAAGATGAAAATCCTATATTCTTCAACAAAAAAGAGGAATCAAAAATCATGCTCTATAATGATAATAGAGATAATACAGAAAGGCTACAATTATGCCGTTATAGTCCACAATCCAAAGCAATCATCCGTAAAAATAGGCTATGATTTCAGAAAAGGCCTCAACAACGGTAAAGGGAGGCGAACTCCTCTTGGTATTGTTGTTCCAAAAAGAAAATCACAACAATACCACAGTAAAACGAAGCGAGGACTAGGTTATGCTTCACCACTTCCAACTCCAGAACCTTCTGAATTTGATGAAGAAAAACAATCTAACTCTTCTGATTCTATCTCATGGGATTTTGATACCAGCATTGGTCATATTCATAGGGTGATAGTATCTTCTAACATGGTGTCTGCCGATTTCTTGGAAGATGACGAAGATGACATTGAGGAAGCTCCTGAAGTGGACCCTTGGGCACAAAGGATGGACAATCAGTGGAAACTTCATTTTGAATAACGAGAGCCACCTACTGAGGATCAATTAGTCCAAATCGATATTGGAGAGAAGGGCGTATCACGACCAATCTTCATTAGCAAAAATCTCTCAGAGGATGATAAACAAGAATTAATTTACCTTATTTGTGAATATATTGATGTCTTCGCCTGGAGTTATGAAGATATACCGGGATTAGATTCTCAAATTGTAACTCACAAGCTTAATATCTTGCCGAATGCCAAGCCGGTCAAACAACAACAGCGGCGATTCAAGCCGGAAATGATGGATGCAATTGATGATGAAGTCAAAAATCTTATAGCTTACGGTTTTATCATAGAAGAACAGCATCCTGACTGGGTAGCCAACGTTGTACCAGTTCTGAAGAAGACCGGGAAGGTTCGAGTTTACATAGACTTTCGGGATCTCAATGATGCTTGCCCTAAAGACAAATTCCCTCTCCCAATTACTGATGTCATGATCGACAATACATGTGGATTCGAACGAATTTCTTTCATGGATGGGTTTTCTAGATATAATTAAATTCGGATGAATCCTGAAGATGAAAAACATACTTCGTTTCGTACTCCTCGTGGAGTGTACTGTTATACAGTCATGCCGTTTGGTCTGAATAACGCAGGTGCAACTTACCAGCGGGCCATGAGTACCATCTTTCGAGATCATCTACGAAAGACTGTCGAATGCTAAGTTGACGATATTGTTGTCAAAAGTCGTCTAAAGGAAGATCACATTCAAGATTTAAGAACTATTTTCAATCTAATGTGCCAGTATCAACTCAAAATGAACCCCACTAAGTCTTTCTTGCGTGTCTCTAGTGGCAAATTTCTCGGCTTCGTCATTACCTCTAAGGGTATACACGTTGATCCCGAGAAGATCAAAGCCATTCAAGAGATACGTCCTCCACGCAACTAAAAGAGCTACGAGGATTCCAAGGTCGACTTGCGTACATCAGACGGTTTATTTCGAATTTATCTGGACGTTGCAGACCATTTACTCAATTAATGAAGAAAGGTGTATCTTTCATTTGGACAGAAGAATGTCAACGAGCATTTGATGACATAAAGCGGTATTTAATGAGTCCACCGGTTCTTGTACCACCGATCTCAAAAATAACCTTCTTAATTTATGTCCGGGCAATGGACCATTCATTGGGAGCTTTACTGGCTCAGAAGAACAAGGAAGGTCATGAACAAGCCATCTACTACCTTAGTCGAACAATGATTGGAGCTGAACATCGTTATAGTCCGGTAGAGAAAGAATGTTTAGCCTTAATGTTTGCTGTTCAGAAGACAAGACATTACATCATAGGTCAAACTATTCATGTCATATCCCCGGTCAATCCTCTTTGAGTCTTATTGAAGAAGCCAAGTACACTGAATTCTAGGCTTGCCACATGGGCCATATTATTAGAACAATATGATATGGTTTATGTTCCTCAAAAGTCTGTGAAAGGCCAAGCACTGGCTGAATTTTTAGCAGCTCATCCTGTCCCTGAGACATCTAAACTCTATGATGAGATTCCGGATGAAACATTAGAATCAAATATGATATAAGAAGAATTTTCTACCTGGAGGTTGTTCTTTGATGGAGCTTCTAGAATTGGACCTAGAGGTATTCTTTTTGCTGGAGTGAGAATTGTTCTCGTATCACCCGATGGATTAGTTATTCAAAGGGCTTATTCTTTAGACGAGTCGTGCTCTAACAATGTGGCAGAATATAATGCCTTGCTCATTGGACTCCAATTGGCCAAACAATTGGATATTGAATATCTCAAAGTATATGGTGACTCTAAACTGATTGTTAATCAGTTAGAGACATATATGAAGTCCAACATCAAGATTTGGTACCATACCATGAAGCAGCAACCAGGATAGCTTCTTCATTCAAAGGGTTCTTTATTGAACATATACGTCGCACATGCAATACAGAAGCTGATTCTTTAGCTAACCTAGCTGCGGTATTGGCAGTTCTAGTCAAAAGACAACAAATTGTTGTTATCTCTAATAGAGAACTATTTTGTGTTGAAAACAACCACAATATTGAATTCAATAATCTAACTGAAGTTAATATCACTTGCGAGGACTGGAGAGCACCTTTCAATGATTTTGTAATACATGACATCTTGCCAGAAGATCCTAAGGAAGCTACAAGTATCCGTCGCCGATCGCTTTGATTCTACTATAATCATACTACTAAAACTCTCTATCGAATAATGTTTGATGGGTTACTTTTGAGATGTCTCGCTGGTGATGAAGCAAAGCAGATATTACGTGAAGCTCACGATGGTGTTTGTGGAGCACATCAACCTTGTCCTAAACTACAGGATCGTATTCGACGTATGGGCTACTACTGGCCCTTTATGGTATCAGATGCTATTGACTATGCAAGGAAATGCCGTACATGTCAAATTCATGCAGATTTCATCCATAAACCGGCGGAATTTCATCATCCGACTGCTGCTTCATGGCCTTTGGAAGCTTGGGGCATGGATATAATTGGCCCTATCAATCCTCCTTCATCTAAAGAACATCGGTTCATCTTGGCTATAACCGATTATTTCTCCAAGTGGGCAGAAGCTATACCTTTGGCTGAAGTAAAAACTAGAAGTGTCATCAACTTCATCAAACATCATGTGATATACAGATTTGGTGTCCCTCGCCGAATCATCCATGATAACGGACCACAATTTATCAGCCAGAAGTTTAATAGATTCTGTGATGACAATAGAATCAATAATGTTGCCTCTACGGCCTATAATCCTGCGGCTAATGGGTTGGCTGAAGCATTCAACAAGACCATTATCAAACTCCTTAAGAATTTTGTCTCTATTAACAAACATAATTGGAGTGATAAACTTAGAGAATGTCTATGGACATATCGCACTACTATCCATAACCCCACAGGTTACACACCATTTTCCCTAGTATATGGATGTGAAGCTGTCCTATCTCTGGAAATTCAAATCCCTTCATTGAGAATCACCATTGCTAACGAGCTTACTACAGAAAATAATGATCGTCTTTGGCTTCAAGAATTGGAGGCACTCGATGAGAAAAGGTTATTAGCTCAACAGCACATCGAACTTTATCAGGCCCAGATTTCAAAAGTCTTTTATCGCAAAGTCAGAGTGCGAACATTTCAGAAAGTCGAGTTAGTTCATACAGTCAGACGTCCTATGACTATGACACATATGAGCAAAGACAAGTTCGAGGCAAAATGGGAAGGGCCATATGTGGTAAATAAAGTTTTCTCAAATAGAGCCTATCAATTAACAGATATGGAAGGCACAGTTGCTATGATGCCTATCAATGGCAAATTTCTAAAGAAATATTATGTATAAAAGCAAAATATACTTTATTCTAGAGACATCATGTATATAAAAGTTTATTTTTTATTCAAAAGCAGAATGGAATTACATAATATTATGGACATGGAGGAGGCCCCGATCCTTCATGATTAAATATATAGTTTGCCAATCGTTCAAACATTTCATTGCTGGAACTCACAAAAAACTTGCAAGCAGCTATCCTCAATTCTTCTTCTTCGGCAGTTTTCCCGGGTTCCACTAGCTCAGCAATCAAGTCCCGTCTTGGGACAGGAGCAGTTGAGCCTTCACCCCTTTCTTTCTGAGGAGGCACTGGAGGCTCAGCAGGAGGCATCTCGGTCTCTCCTTCAATCTTCGGGGTGAGCAAATCTTTGGAAGATATTTTTTTACAAAAATAAAAGAGATTGATGATATCTAAGAAAGTTTTGTTCTATTTATAGACAAAATAACTAAATAAGTCAATCTCGAGAACTGATGCGACTTTTAGAAAGAAGTACAACTGTTCGTTCATTTATAATTGTTCATTCATTTATAACTGACCATTCATTGTCCTTTCTTCAAAAAAAACTGACATGATGGTTCATTCGTTTCTCTTCCTCGAAAGTTGCAGTGATTGATCATTCATTCTGTGTCATTTTTTCGAAAATAGAAGTGACTGTTCACTTTTCATAACGAGAGTTCACATTCTCCCTGCTTCTGAATTCGGTTTATTTACACCAGCAACTTGTCATCTCCATACTTCTCCTTAATTCTATTTTCATTATCACCATATCAAAATAAGATCATAAAAGAAGAGAAAATTATTCTTTATTCCTTCTTTAAAAATATAGATACATCTTAATGGAAATCTATTACATCTCGAATTTTTATTCTAAATATAACATGAAGGTCTATTACATCTTTGGATCTTCTTATTTTATTTGTGCCAGTTCCTTGTCGTCTCGACCTGAAGCAACGAGCTAGACAATGGAATCAACTCTGGTATTCTCTCTCAGAAATACGAGAGGAGAACCACTGAGTACAGCAGCTCAAAGATGAGCTGCTATTAATACAACTGGTGGAGAGAAGATGGCCCGCCAGGGGAAATAGAAACGAGATCACCCTTGTGATACGATTCCTAATTCTGTCTCTCCACCATCCAACTCTCATGTATAAAGGCTCTTCTTACCATCTGAGGAAGACCCTTCTGGAATATAGAGAGTCCTGAGCTGTCTGATCTGAGTGTCAGAATCACATGAGCTGTTTGATATGGGTGTCAGAAAAATGCTCTCCATAGCATCGAGGTCACTAATGCCAGTTTTGAAGAAGCTTGCCAACCAAACTTCTGCAAATAGAAACAAAAAAAAAGAAAAGTCAGTAGAATCTATCAAAACTGCGTGTACATCGACAGTGTGCTGATCAACAGGCACATATCAGCAATGTGCGCCTACTCTCAGAAGAACAGACATGCATCAACCATGAGCACCTATTCTCAGAAGCACAGATGCGTACATCAATAGTGTGTACTGATCAGCAGGCGCATCTTAAATAGCGCACATCGATCAAACATGTGCACATCAGCAGTGCGTACTTTTAACTAAAGCTAAGCACTAGACCAGAGTGCGTGCCTATTCGCAGAAATAGATAGCGTATATCAACGATGTCTACAACATGCAGATCAATGCTTATCTTCAAAAGTGGCGTAAAAGAAAAATATTCATACCATTGGTCCTTTGTTGAGACTTACCATTTTTTGAAGGCATAGCATGCAAACGAATAGCACCGGGACGGAGTGGCGCAAGTGAACTTATAAATATTAAGACCTGGTGTGAAGCCATTTGTTTTGAGAAAGTATGAATGACTCTTTCATTTCTGGCTGTCCTTTTAAAGGTGTTAAAGATGAAACATGCGCGTCATTCTAGGAGCCTATTCTTGGAAATAAACTAAACAATAGGTGATGGAAGCCATGTGATGACTGCCATGTGTCCCTCAACGAAACAGTAAACATTAAATTAACTAAAGGAACGCATCTACATGCGCCATTTGAAATTACAGCCACATAATATGTCAGAAATTTTAGATTTCATTGCATAAAAGATGGGTGGACCCCTACTGACAAGGACACAAGAAAAGAGAATAAAAAGTTGTTGTGCAAAAAAAATATTATTCCTTTTTCTTGTCTTTATCTGTCTGACGAAGAGCGGCGTCCAATTCTTGCATGTTGAGAATTCCCGAGCGACGCATCAGATTAAGGAACCCCTCCGAATCGTCGTGCTCTTCAGAGGATGGCCCACCACTTGAGCAATTGAAGACGGTTGGGTTTAACCCGAAGCTGTCTAGAAAGTTCGTCGCCCTCAGTGCCGGGTCAGCCTCCCATAAATAAGTCGAAGGCATGACGTCGGGTTTCATTTCAGGAGACTTGATTTTGGTGACAGCATTGGCCTCCATCTCCTTCTTAGACGCCATCGAAATTACAGAAGTAAATAATAAAGTATGAAAATCAGCCCCTACATATATAGAACCAAATTGACTCTTCATATTCCTCAAGGGAAACTGAAAAATCGTCAATAAAACTCAGGAAGATGAAGAGGAGATCGAGTGTTTTCGAGAAAAAAAATTTAATTATGACGACCGGGCATAGACTGGCTCAACTTGACTCAGTCAAAACTTTTATAAATTCAAAGTATAGCAAAACTTTGAAATATTTTAAGTTTTGGAAACTTTGAAGGGGGTCTTGTAGGGCCTAAAAATCAAGTTACGCCATGAACCTACTAACAAGTGATCAAGTTGCGGCCCAAAAATCAAGTTGTGCCACTGATATGAAGCTCAGAGAACAAACTGCACCACTGAACAGGATGCGCCATATATCAGACTGCGTCCAGTCTTATTGTGCCAAAATCTATGTGGCGTCTGACGTTTAATAGCCATCATTACCTGACAACACTGACAACTGAAAACACAGTGAACGAAAAAAATCTCTTCGAATCCCGCAAATTGTGCTGCTCGAGGAGATTGGGTTGACGGCTGTCTTGTATGCCTTGTGAGTTGCACCTAGGCATAATCCAGACAAAATCCTTAGTTGCACCTAGGCGCAATCTAAATGACTTCTGCTCAAAAGCTGCCACGTGTCCAGGCGCAGCTCAATCAGGCACAGTTTTACTCATTGGCTGAAGCTCGCGCAACCTGATAAAGTTGAGACAATTTTTATTTCTAAAGTAGGATGACGTGGCGCACATGCCACTAATCTCTCAAGACGTGTCTACTATCTTGTACACAACCACGCGTATCTCAATCACATGATGCCACGCGTCTAAATACAGTTGGTACACGACTTATAACTGAATGAAAGTTGGCGCAACAGGAGGTTGGCACAACCCAATGTGGCGTAATCCAGCCTCGTACACATCAGAATAACTGCTAAAACAGTTATTTCCTGAACTCTACAGTTATTTCCTGGAGGCCCGCATCTGCTAGCATTGTGGTTTGGAATATATTCTTTATCAATGGCCCACCCTTTCTTTGAACCTTATCAATGATCAAACTTACAGATATGAACTGAGTGCTCTGTAAATAGAGTTTCCAATCATTGTTAAAGCATCAGATACACGCAGAACGAGAGAGATCAAGAACCCTTGTAAAATTGCTGCTGTATTCTCCAGAGGCTATAGTCTTCAAGTTCACATAGTCCAAGGGATAAAGTCATCGTCTTCTGATCAAATTCCTACAGTTGTACTTCCCCAGAAATTATTGTACTCTTGTACTCTTTTCTTAGTTTGTAATAAAAATTTTGTTCTTTGCAAACATGGAGCTGGCAGCAGTAGTGTTTGCACTTAAGCTTTGGAGGCACTATTTGTATGAAGATCGGGTAGAGATTTTTACCGACCACAAGAGCCTAAAGTATGTGTTTACCCAGAAGGATCTCAACATGCATTAGAGGAGATGGCTAGAGCTACTCGTGGATTATGACATTAACCTGCAGTATCATCCTGGGAAGGCCAACATTGTTGCAGATGCATTAAGCAGGAGAGCCAGAGTTTATTTTCTAACAGCACAACCAGAGTTGTTAGAAGATCTTCAGAAGATGGATATAGAAGTTGTCCTTCCTACCAATATGGCATTGATGGCCAGTATGCAAGTTCAGTCCAGCATAGTTGAGAGGATCAAGTTAGCTCAGTCAATAGATTCTAAGCTTCAGCGGCTTATGACAGAATGTGTCACAGGGCAAAGACCAGAGTTATGTATTCATGAGGATGGTACACTTCGACATGGGAGGCATCTTTGTGTACCTAGTGGTGATATCAGACAGGAGATCATGGCAGAAGCTCACAGTTCTCAGTATTCAATTCATCCGGGCGGTACAAAGATGTATCGTGATATTCGGCAGCATTTTTGGTAGAATAGCATAAAGAGGGAGATAGCCCGGTTTGTCTCTCGATGTTTAGTTTGCCAACAAGTTAAAGCTGAACATCAGAGACCAGCTGGACTTCTTCAACCTTTGTCGATCCCAGAATGGAAATGGGAGCACATTACCATAGATTTTGTAACTGGATTACCTAAATCTCCAGCTAGAAGAGATGCTATCTGGGTTATAGTCGACAGACTCACCAAGGTAGCTCATTTTCTTTCTTTCAGGGTTGGTCATTCGACGGATCAGCTTGTAGAGATGTACCTTAGGCAGATAGTCAGGTTGAATGGAGTACCAGTCAGTATTGTATCCGACAGAGATTTGAGATTTACCTTACACTTTTGGCAGAGTCTTCAGAAAGGTTTGGGGACTCGTCTTAAGTTCAGTTCAGCTTACCATCCGCAGACATATGGTCAGTCAGAGCGCACGATCCAGACTCTTGAAGATATGTTACGGTCATGTACACTTGACTTCGGTGGTTCGTGGGAAGATCACCTGTATCTCGTGGAGTTCTCCTACAATAACAGTTTCCAGGCCAGTATCCAGATGGCACCCTTTGAGGCCTTGTACGACAAAACGTGCAGATCTCTGCTAGCATAGGATGATATAGGCAAGAGGCAGATGCTTGGTCCAGAGATGGTTATACGGACTATTGAGGTGGTCAGGCAAGTTAGGGATCATCTTCGAGTTGCACACGATCGCCAGCGTCATTGGACCGATTCTCATCGGCGTTTCCTTGAATTTTCAATCGGCGACCATGTATTCCTTAGGATCTCGCCTACCCGTGGCGTCATTCGTTTTGACATACGAAAAAATCTTAGTCCTAGGTATATAGGGTTGTTCGATATTCTGGAGCGAGTAGGTGATGTGTTCTATCACCTCGCTCTTCCACCGTCGTTACATGAGGTGCATGATGTCTTCCATATATCCCAATTGCGACGGTATATCCCGGATTCGAGTCATGTCCTTGATCATTCAAAATTAGTTGTTGATACCAACCTTTCGTATAAGGAGAGGCCCGTATCCATATTGGACCGAAGAGAGAAGATACTCAAGAACAAGACTATCAAGTTAGTTCGCGTTGCTTGGGGTCATCACTCTTTGGATGAGTCAACGTAGGAGCGTGGGGATGATATTCGATCACGATAACCACACCTGTTTGACTCATAAGGTATAATGTCTTTCTTATGCCTTATGTTTAATTCCTTGCTTTCATGAATGATTGCTTGATTGGTTCCCTAGTTATAACTTGCATGTGATTAGTATAACTTGCTCGACATCTCTAGACTCTTAATTAAATTCCGAGGACAAAATTTTTTTTAAGGTGGGTAGAGTTGTCATCCTCGGATTTCGTTATACATATTTTGGTATACGTGTACGTATCTTGGACCCGTATTTCAACTTGTCCTGGCTGGCTAGTCTTAGGTTTTTGCATTGACATGGGTTCGTTAGCATTTTATGGTTCGTATGGTTTATCTTGGCTTTGGCATGCATCGGGTTTAGTTGGGTTCGACTTGGTCTGGCTCGATTTGGGTTAGTATGTAAACCCCTACCTACCACCATCCCTCATTTATTAACCCAACAACTCCTTCTCTCTTCTCATTCACTTCTTTATTTACTCTTCTTCTTCCTCCATTAAAACTCTCTACCTACTAAGAACTTAGGCAAGTGCAACTTGCTTAATGGAGGAACTCAATTTTTGTTGCTCCATTGTCTTCTTCACGAGATTCTAAAACATTTTAGTATTTAGCATTTTTAATTTCCATGGTTCATTTCATGTAGATCTAAGTTTTATCATTTTTTGATCTTCACGGTTTTGATCTACTAACTTAGTTGTTTTCGGAGGTTGAGAACTCCATGTAGTAGGAAATTTTGATTTTTGCACGAGTTGGCTTTTGAATAGTTGGCATTCATCGATTCTTGGCCGAAATGGGGTTCCTTGAGTTTTGAGACCCATGGCTGCTTGTCTCGACCTTGGAGAAAAGACGAGCCATTTACGCACACGTTTTACGTGCTAGCGTAGTATTTTTTCCTTTTACGCACACGTTTTACGTGCCAGCGCAGTGATTTCCCCTTTTACGCACACGTTTTAACGTGCCTGCGTAGTGTCCCCCTTTACGCTCACTCATTTGCGTGCCAGCGTAATCTGTTTTACGCCGAGCGAGCGGGGCTACCCCGCTCGTTCGAGTGCTCGCGCGTATAGAGTCTCGCTCGAGTGCTCGCTCGCGTAGACCCTCCAGCTCGCGTAGAGTCTCGCTCGCGTGCAACCTTGCTCGCGTAGAGCTGTCTTTCCTTTGGTCTTGCCCGCGTAATGCTAAATTATGCTCGAGGCCCCTTGGCCTAGTGTAGAGTCTTGAGCCCCTTGGCGTACCCCGTTTACCCTTTTGTTCTTGCACCTTTGTCATGAACTTGATAATCATGAATTGGTTAGTATGGTTGGAATGATGATTGTACACGGCATGGTATAGCAAGTAATTGACATAACATGACATGATATGGCATGACATGACAAGTAAGCATGATGGGAACTATTGAATGCTGTTGCGACGGCTAGCATGACATGACAAGAATGAACGACCTAGACACTGTGGACGATTGTGTTTGCATCATGTCTAGGACATGGACCCCTGAGTACCACGGTCAGGGGTACCTACTTAAACTGACTAAGGCTAATAACTAGAATAATCCAGTAGTCATGAAGAGATTTTCCAGCTATAGGCGATCCCGTTATCTGGGCGCCCCATCATGGGATCTGTAGCCTGCCATCGAGTAGGGCACATTTTCAGGACACTGTCATGTGTTGCATCCTTCAAGATACTTAAGGGTACATACGTTTCTTGGACGATGTACCCACATGGACTCAACCCCTAATTGCGTCCAGATAACCTGGATGGTCTGCAGGGCTTGTGGCTGTTAGAACAATCTCATTGTATCTTACTAGTAGCTAGGCCTGTGATAACCCTAGCTAGTTAAAGTATCAAGCTGTACGTATTGCTTGGCCGTGAATGTTGGATAGAGTCTAATCAGTCTAAGCCTTGTCTCGTTCCAGTACATATCTATCTTGGAACATGATTGCTTATGCTTACCTTATCAATAACTGATCAAAATAATTTCTTATCTTATTGACATTTGTTGCCCTATTTAGATTTCATATCTCATTTATCTTTTTATTATATGTTCTGATATGCTAGTTTTAGTTCTTAAGTGAAGCCTCCTTTGTGGCACTAGTTCTTTCTGGGATCTGACCCAGCTGGTTTTGCATGGCCAGATACCGGAGTAGCTCCAAAGGATCTCCCTACCTTCCAGCTAGATGGTGACCACCAGGCGTAACCCTGGCAACGAGTGGGTTATATTTTTGGCTCTCCCACTCTATTATAAAAGTATTCTTTTGAGGCGTTTAGCCGACGAGCATGTGTTAGCTCGATTGTATTTACTTACTGTCTGCCTACGGACTGTAGCATGATTAACAAATCCTAGGGTTGATTATGTATGACTGAAACTCTTGCTAGTCTTCACAATTTGTATGACTAGCTTCATGATCATCCAGATATGTAATGTATGGGACGCCTTACTATTGTATATTTGGTGCTCTGACATCTTGTAACTGCTATTACTTGCTTGAGATTAAGACAATAGGCTTGTTCATGACCATAAGAGACTGATGGCTTGTAGTTAAACCCTCATGTATCTAGAAAACTGTGACCGTATAATGAGGTGGGTTATACTTTAATATACGTAGCTGGCTGTGTCCGCCCCCGTTCTACAGTATTTTGGTTCTGGGGCGTGACAAGATGATCACACGCTACGAATGTCAGGATCTTCTAGTGATCGATACGCCTTACATGTGTGACCTGAAGCTGAAGCTAAATTCGAGGAAAAATGTCAGGCAGCTGGAGTATGCAAGCATTATCGGGAGTTTGATGTATGTTGCCACTTATCCTGACATAGCTTTCGTTATAGGAATGCTGAGTCGAATCAAAAGCAACCAAGGCATTGAGCACTAGAAAGTTGTGAAATGGGTAATGAGATATCTCAAGAACACTCAGACATATGCATTGTACTATAGCGAAGATCCGCCAGTAGTAGAAGGCTTCAGTGATGTGAGCTGGTACTCAGAGGTGGAGAGCAAGAGATCCACAGGTGGATTTATTTTCTCCTTGGATGGAGCTGCTATATCATAAAAGTCAAAGAAGTAGACTATGCTCTCTCGTTCCTTCATAAAATTTGAGTTTTTTGCACTTGATTCCGCAGCAGAAGATACAAAATGGCTTCAGAAGCTCATGTATGATCTTTCATTGGTTGGGGCACAGATACCGGCAATACCTATATACTGTAACAACTAGGCGACTGCTACAGTGGCATCGAATAACCTCTTCAACGGAAAGAAGAGAACTGAGCGGCTAAAGTACAAAGCATTGCACGATCTCATCAAGAGAGGTGTCATTGTAGTAATTGATGTTCGCAGTCAGGAGAACCTGGCGGATCCATTCACAAAGGGTCTCAAGCGCCAGCTGGTCGAAGACACAACGAGTAAAATAGGCTTGAAGGCATTCTGATATTATATTATTGTAATCCTATCTATAGTTTCATGCTATTAGTTCAAAGAGAAATCTACTAGGCATGTAGCTTTTGGTTCAAGGGAGGACCACTAACTGGGAAGATATCAGAAATAGTAGGTATATGTCCTCTGTGACATGGAAGGGATACGGACCCACAGCCACTGTAGTCTACTATATATTTTCTACAGAGAACGGATCTTGTGTTGAGGATGGCATAAACGCCTTAATAATTTTTCAGGCAGAGTGAATGACTGTTGTACTTTACAGGAAGCATGGTAGCACAGCACTAGAAGGAGTGTTACAACTCCATTATGCATTAGGATGACTCTACCATGAGGTTCCCAGATAGCTAGGGATAATGCCTCGATTTTGTAAGCCAAGTCACGGCGGCGTAGAACCGCATATAGGCAAGTAGCCTAATGTTGTATGATGAAACTAAAGAGTTGTAGACAACACTACAAAGGGGACGGTTGTCACGACCCGCACCCACTGTGAGGGTACGAGTACGTAACAGCGCCCAGCCTACGCCGTAGTGTCGGCGGTAGAATGCTGTCCTAGGTCAATCATCTAACAATATATAAGGTACTTGTACAGTATATACACTCCGAATGGAGGTGACATAGCAATACAGTCTCAGTCACATCTAAGGTAGAATACGATAAAGATACATAGATATGAATAGAAAAAAATCCACAAAGGTACAATCCAGATAAAAACTAAGTGTCTATGATAACATCTCCACAAACATCCAAATGAAGCAACTCCCAATATATACAATAATGTATCAATGAGAAAGACGAGTAAGAGTCTAAGCTATCTATACTAAGCATGGGTGCCATCCTCAGCAGCTACCTGAACCTCCCCAGGGGTCCAGGTCGCGAGTGTCATCTAGGCAGGCTCCAAAGTAAGGGGTGCAGGGTTCCTCGTCATCCTCTGTAAATTTTCAACAGGTCCAGTCAGGACGGGAGCGAGCACAATACATCTCACACAGATCATAACAGGTTAGAGAATATAAACATGCAAGAGAGCACGATACATGAAACTGAAAGAAAGTACATGATGTAAACAGAAAGAGAACTGTAATAGAAATATCTACTATAAGTAGAGAGCTACCAGTGATTAGTGATTTAGAGTACAAAGTCGACATGTGAACGGCTTGATTTGTACATGACTATACTAAAGAGGCGCACATGGCTATACTAATTTGGAATTGTTCACATGACTATTTATACTCCCCTATACCCCAATCAATACACAAGGATCCAGACAAGTTATGTTACGTACATGCTTTTCACATGAAGCCCATAAATGGGTGTACATGAAGTATACATGAGAGCTCATACATGAGTGCACATGAAGTTCACATGGGGGGCCCATAAATAGGTGCACATAAAATTCACATGAAGGCTCATAAATGACTGTACATGAAGTATAGCTTATACATGAGAAACATGACCGATCATGAGAGCACATGAGAGTACACGAGCATGCATGAACGAGCATGAAGCACATGAGAAACATGAATAACATGAGAGCGAGGAATACATGATGTACATGAAACACATGACACGATTTATCCGATGCTCCCAAGGGGGATAACATCTCAATGTAGGGATCCACATAGTACCAATCCGTGATAATATCGTGACAGCATCGAATAAGGTAAACTAGATCTGGAATATAATTCTATGCAAGTTATGAAATGATCAGAGAATGTACTCGCCTGGTATCTGAATGTCTGAAGTAAATGTACTGTCCGAGATGAGGTACCTGACTCCTATTTAGAGCAACACAAGTCAAGATGTATACAGGGGATAATAAATGTAATCTATTATGCATCTGCATGCTGTCTAGGTCAAACTAGACCAAAGTAAACTCTCGGTCAACTCTAGTCAACTAGACTAGTCAAACTAGGTCAAGCTGAGTCATACTAGGTCATACCAAGTCACTGGGCGTCAATCCAAGTCAAACGGGGTCAAAGGTTGACTTACAGTTGACTTTTGGTCAACTGGTCAACCCTGGTCAACTCTGGTCAACTCTAGATCAATCCTAGGTCAAACAAGTCAAATGTTGACTAACAGTTGATTTTCAGTCAACTGGTCAACTCTGGTTTGGTTTTGGGTTAATTCTAGGTAAAGTGTTGACTCGTAGTTGACTTTGGTCAAAAAGTCAACTCTTGGTCAACTGGAGTCAAAACTAGACTAAACTACCCATATCTAACCATTACCTACCAAGATAACCTATTTCTAACCCCATCTTAACAAATCAAAACCCTTTCTTAGACTTTACCCTAAAATTCTACTTATACCTCTAATACAAGATACTAACCAACTCTAACATATAACTTCTAACCATCTATTCTAACTTAGAAACCTAACACAACTAACATCCACTAACTAATATCTAACCATAACATATATGTATATATTGTAGGAACGATATAGTAAAGCGTAATACTCTAGAGGGGGGGTGAATAGAGTTGGCAGCGGAATAATGCTAATTAAAAAAGTTAGCAACACAATCACAGTATATAATCACAGATGAAAATAAAGTAAAGGCAGAGTTCAGAAAGCAAACGCAAAGACAGCGATGTATACTGGTATCCCTCTGTTGAGGACTAATCCAGTCGGTAGAACTCTTGCTACCAGTTTGAATCCACTATAGGAAAAACTGCAAGTTTTCTTACGAAGTCCTTGCAACTTCTACAAAGCGAGCTTTGATACGAAGAACTCGTCCAACTTCAAATGTGAAGAGGTATTCTTCAATCAAGCCTTCTGATTACAATCTCTCAGAAACTTCTAGACCGTACCGCACTGGCAAATCGACTAGAGGATTGTAACTGGCTTGGGATCTGAAAATGAAAGCTCTAGAAAACTCTTTGGAAGGCAGAAAGCTTTTTAGATAGAGAGAAGATTGAAAGTGAATGAGTGATTTGAAATGATCGAAATACTTCTCTATTTATAGGATTTCCAAAGGGAGAACTCTGTCAGAATTCGGGCAGAATTCGGGCAGAACTCGATGAGCAAATCTCGGTCAAATCCGCAACTGCAGGAGGACCAAGTTCCAGAGAATTCAAAATCAAAACGGCCACCAACCGAACTCTGGCCGAACTCTGGCCGAACTCTGGTCGAGTTCTGTCAGGGTTAGGTTAGGGTTTAAAATAGGTTTTGGTGATTTTTGAAAACCTTTTTGAAAACCTTTTTGTAAACAATTTGATAGGTCATTTTAAAAACATTTTGAACTATTTTTGGGAATAGCCTATTTGCCAGTACGACTCGGTGTACAATGTATTCCTAGACTCAAATAAAAAGAAAATTACATTGCATAGGAAATACAGACTCAAGTAGGCAAACAAATCTTCAGTCTTGAACGAAGTGAATATCCAATCTTGCTTATGTCCAAGAAGCTGAGAATGTCCCAACAAGCTTTGTATATCCAGACAGAGTTTTGATCAATTATTAAAATCAGGTTGACCATATGACCAATGGGCCAACAATCTCTCCCATTTTGATAATTGACAAACTATGAATGATATAACAATAAGCTAGTTCGAAAAAATATCAAAAGGTGAAAAATTGTTCATAACCTGTATTCAACTAAAAAAATGTTAGATCATTTTAATTTTCTCCCCCTTTGTCACTTAGCAAAATAGTTGTACAAGAGACTCCCCCGCATGAAATGCAGAAGACTCCCCCGCAATCAATGCATAAGTAACAAATAGTGAGAAAACAAAATAAAAGATACAGTAAATAATTAGAGATATAGCATTACAGGCATGTAATATTTCTATAGGCATGTAAAAAAAATCTCAGGCATGCTATTTCACAGACAGTTTAAAAATGAAAAGCAATATAAGAAAATAGTGCTAAACAAAATGCTGAACTAAACTGAGATGTCATAAATGAAACATCATAAACATGTCCATGAAGATAAAAGAAATACTGATAGCAAACTACAAAGTACTAATCAAAAAGTAAATGATAAAAACTTGGAATGTCGGAGCATTTCCAAGTATACAGTAGAATGTCACTAGTAATCAGATCAGATCTCATCATCACTATCCTCATCAATATCATCAGCAGCACGGCCAGCATGACCGGAAGTACCAGCGCCAGTAGGATGAGTAGGGGCGCCAGCATAGAACTCGCCAACATAATCTCGAGGAGCACGATACCAATCATAGGCGTTACCGGACTGGAAGTAGGCATGGACAGCCTCATCCTCACAGCGGTAAACCGAAAAAGCTGGATCTCGAGGGATGGAAGCGGCAGAGTGACCAGTCTGTGCAAAACGCAGATCGGCCAAGGAGTTTGCCATCGCCTGGTAACGGGTGACATCGCAGAACTCACGCTCGTGAGCCATGTCCGTCATCGAGACGTGCAAAGCAGATAGGTGCTGATGTATGCCCTCAAAAGTCATGGCATACGGCTGATGTGGTGGAGATGGTGCAGTAGGAGGAGCAGGAGGTGGAGCTGAAGCAGTCCGGCTGCGACGAGAAAGCTGGAGTAACTTGGGCTCAGAGTCCTGAGTACAAGTCGATAGATCGATGTCGAAGCGCTGAAAGATACGAGGGAGAATCATCGCGTAAGAGAGATTTCGATCTCTTGTACGACAATGTCCCATCATCTGAATAATAGTCTTGGGGACGGAAAAAGGAATCCCCTTGATAAGATGATACATAGCGGACAGCTCAAGCGAAGTCACATCATCCTTGGAAGTGGATTTAGGAAGTAGAGTAGAGTAGATGATGCGATGCAATTCGTAGTTAAACAAGTTAAGGTTGTTAGCCTTAAACTTTCCAGAACGTACTCTGTCAGGTGCACAAAGTTTCGTTTTGAAACTCGTGAGTGTAGTGCCTTCGGGAAACTCGAATTCCGTGATATCAACTAGCGGTTCACCTTCATTGGGAATCCCAAGAATCTCCGCTAGGAGGACATCATTGAACTCAATATCTATGCCTCCAACACGTGTGCTCACGTCAAAAGTGTTAACTACGAGATTGCAATAGAACAATCTAATGGCATTAGTAGCAATTGGGAAGCACAGTTTAACAAGCAAATGTAACCCTAATGCCTCAAATAAGTAACGATGGTCAGGAAATACCGTCCATTTAACCGGAGCGCCGCTGCATATGGATCGGGTGGAAAAGTCACCGTACCATAATAAAGCTTGATCGAGGGTTTGAAAGAAAAACCTATCGAAAGCACCGTCGCTCTTTTGGACTGGCGAAAACAAAGAATCCGTGTGAGGATTCGAAGAGGACCCTTCCTCACTAGGAGTAGTCTTCTTCCTCTTAGACGGATTAAATCTAGGTGCCATAAGCACAAATTTGAAAGTGGAGAAAGAGAGAGTTATACCTCACAAAAATTAGATATGTTGTAGAGAAGGATGATCTCCGCACGATTCCAAAGTTTGGAAGGATTTCACCAAGTAGATAGGGAGCAATGGGTTGGTGAATACCTAGGGTTTGGAGAATTTCCGGGCGGCTGTAGCTGCTGGTTGGAAATATGGAAGCAATGGAAGAGAAGGAGCTCTCGGGTTCTGGATATATACGCAGATACCCTCAACCGAACTCGGGCCGAATTCGGTCAGAGTTCTGGCCGAATTCGCCTAGGGTTCTTTCAAGTTGATTTTGCTACTTCTTTTTCATTGACTCGTTTCAAATATTTAATTCAAAGATTAGTTATTTTAGCTTTCAAATAACATAATTAATAATTTTTTATGAGTTAAATATCGTTACACAGCAGCTGTCTCAGATTAGCTGTAGGAGTACTGTCCCAGCTGGCGGAGGTTCACCGGGGAACTCTTAAATACCGCTTCGCTTCAACCGTAGTTGTGGTGACAGACAGACTCTTTGTTAGCTTGTCTCTAACACAGTTTTTGCATAATGATATAAAAACATAAAATAAAATCAATTAATATTATTGACGTCCAAAATTCCTAATTCTCGACGTAAATAATTGAAGCGATCTTCCGCTAGAGGTTTAGTGAAGATGTCAGCTAATTGATTATCAGTATCTATGTATACAAGGTTTATATCTCCATTTTGATGATGATCTCTAAGAAAATGATGCCGAATCTCGATATGTTTAGTACGAGAGTGACATACAGGATTCTTAGTCAAATTAATGGTGCTAGTGTTATCATAGAAAATGGGAATATGTGTGTAAAATAAATCAAAGTCTTCTAAGGTTTGTTTCATCCACAAAATCTGAGCACAACAACGTCCTGCGGCGATGTACTCAGCCTCTGTTGTTGATAAGGCTACAGAATTTTGCTTTTTACTAAACCAAGAGACTAGAGCCTTGCCTAAGAAATGACATGTACCGCTAGTACTTTTTCTATCAACCTTGCATCCAGCAAAATCTGCATCCGAATAACCAATAAGGTCAAAGGATTTGGATTTGGGATACCACAAGCCGACAGAAGAAGTGCCTTTAAGGTATCGGAAGATACGCTTAACTGCGGACAGATGTGATTCCTTTGGGTTAGCTTGAAAACGTGCACACAAGCAAACACTAGACATTATATCTGGACGACTAGCAGTTAAGTAAAGTAAACTACCAATCATACCTCGATACTTACGTGTGTCGACTGGCTTGTCTTGTTCGTCAGAATCAAGCTTTGTTGAAGTTGCCATCGGAGTGCCAATAGGTTTGACATTGTCCAGATCAAACTTCTTTAGCAAATCTTTTGTGTACTTGGCTTGATTAATGAACGTCCCATTGTCGGTTTGTTTGATTTGCAATCCGAGAAAGAATTTCAGCTCTCCCATCATGCTCATCTCAAACTCATTCTGCATACACTTAGAGAATTCTTGACAAAGAGATTCATCAGTGGATCCAAATATGATATCATCAACATAGATCTGAATTAAAAGCAGCTTGCCATTAAAAGATTTAATAAAAAGTGTAGTGTCAACCTTTCCTTTTGTAAAACCGTTGTCAAGTAGAAAAGAGCTTAGACGATCATACCAAGCACGAGGGGCTTGTTTCAAACCGTATAAGGCTTTCTTCAACTTGAAAACATGGTCAGGATTTTTAAAATCCGTGAAACCCGGAGGATGTGCTACAAAAACTTCTTCTTTTATAAATCCATTTAGAAAAGCACTTTTTACATCCATTTGAAAAAGTTTGAAATCATGAAAACATGCAAATGCACATAACATACGAATGGATTCTAATCTCGCAACTGGGGCATAAGTCTCATCGTAGTCGATACCCTCTTCTTGATTGTATCCTTGAGCTACGAGTCGAGCCTTGTTACGAGTTACTAAACCATCCTTATTTAGTTTGTTTCGGAATACCCAACGGGTGCCAATGACCGGATGATCAATAGGCTTGGGAACAAGTTCCCAAACTTGATTCCGTTCAAATTGGTTCAATTCCTCTTGCATGGCATCTATCCAGAAACTATCACTACATGCTTCATCAATAGATTTAGGTTCTAGCTGTAAAATAAATGCAACACTAGAAATAATATCTCTACTGGATGATCGAGTGCTTACTCCTTTGGTAATGTCACCAATTACCAAATCTTGTGGATGATCAGCTGTGAATTTTAACCTTTTCGGTAGACTCTGTAGGTAGCTGGTTCCTGGATCTCTTCTAGGGGGTTCAGCTTGTGCAGAGCTTGGTTCAGGTTCAGCTGATGTTGAGCTTAATGTAGGCAGATCTTCATCACTGTCATCGAGTGTCATTTGGTTCATTTCATCAAAAGTGACGTTGATTGACTCTTCGATGATCATGGTACGTTTGTTGAAGACTCTGTATCCTTTGCTCTTGGCCGCATAACCTAAAAATATACCTTCATCGGCCTTTTCGTCAAACTTTCCCAAATTGTCTTTAGTATTAAGAATAAAGCACTTACAGCCAAATATCTTAAAATATGAAACTGAAGGAATTCTATCAAACCATAACTCAAATGGAGTCTTCTTCGATTTGGGTCGAATTAGAACTCTATTGAGCACAAAGCAAGCTGTATTGACAGCTTCAGCCCAGAAGTATTTGGGTAGGTTAAATTGATTTAACATTACTCTGGCCATTTCGGTTAGAGTTCTGTTCTTACGTTCCACAACTCCATTTTGTTGTGGAGTTCTAGGGCAGGAGAACTCGTGTATAAAACCGTGTGTGTCACAAAATTGCTCGAAATTAGCATTCTCGAATTCGCCTCCATGATCGCTTCTAATACGAGTGATCATGTAACCTTTTTCATTTTGTACTTTCTTACAAAAGGCGACAAATTCGGATAATGCGTCATTCTTGCGTGTCAAGAAATATACCCACGTGTATCTAGAAAAATCATCTACAATTACAAATACATATAATTTACCTCCGAGGCTAGCAACTCTGCTAGGACCAAATAAATCCATGTGTAGCAATTGTAGAGGTCTAGTAGTACATACTGAGTTTACAGACTTGAATGTGGATCTGGTAGCCTTGTTCTTTTCGCATTGGCTGCATACCGAATCCTTCTTGAATGTTATGTCCGGTAAACCGCGTACTAACTTCTTTGTGGATAATCTTGAAATTGTATCCATGTTTGCATGACCGAGTCTTATATGCCATAAATGACTCTCATCACTTTTGGCCATTAAGCATCTACCTGAAATGTTAGCTTCTTCCAATAGATAGAAAACATATATATTGTCTTCCCTGATTCCTTCAAAGATAGTACTACCAGTTGAGCTATCAACTATAGTACATTTGTCTTTGCCAAAGTTGATACCATAACCATGATCAGCTAGATGACTTATGCTGAGCAGATTATGTTTCAACTCGGTAACCAGACAGACATCTTTAATCACGGGATAGGGAGATTTACCAACATCACCGATACCAATAATATACCCTTTTAAATTATTGCCGAAGGAAACATAGCCTTCCTTCTTTTTCTTCGACAGTGTTGCAAATAGAGTAGCGTCACCGGTCATATACCGTGAGCAACCGCTGTCGAGGATCCATTTGCTTCTAGCATGTGAAGGGTGTTCCACCTACAAAACAGTTTGTAGATGAAACTCTTGGTACCCATTTCTTGTAGGGTCCTGAATTGTTAGCTTTAGGTATCCAAGCATAAACATTTAAATCAACTAGCTTTCTCATTCTACATGCAGATGAAATATGACCAATGAGGCCACAATAATGATATTGTGCATGTTGAGTGTTGAAAGCAGAGTGATGTGCATGGTTGGTAGGTTTAGGTTTTCTAGTATAGAAGAATGCATACCTATGATCATGTTTGGGCTTAACCTTTTGGGGTAAAGGTTTTATATGGTTTGGTCTGACAGTGTTTAGCTTGGGAATGTTCCGAATTTTCGGTAAGTGACACGTGTTAGGATAGGAAGCAGCAGGCTCAGGCTGTTTTCCTAACCTAATTTCCAACCTTTTGGAAGTGTCATATAACTTAGTATAATCAGAAGTGAGTGATTCCATTCTGATTTGTGCAGATTGAAGACTTTTCTTTTCTTTTGAAAGATCTTCTCTCAATTGGTCTATAATCTTATCTTTCTCTTCGGATGACTGTTTAGTCTCGTGTAATAAGAGCTTTATAGAGGAAAGCTCACCAGACTCACTAACACTAGTTCTAACCTCAGCTAGTAGGTCGGTAAGTCTTCCTATTTCTCCTTTGTACTCTTTGAGTACCTTCTTAGCGGTCTGATATTTACTACGCAGTTTCCTGTAGTCAAGCATCAGGTCACTGAAGGCATCTCCTAATTGCTCAAAGGTAAAGTCATCATATGTTTCTACAGGTTCAGTAGGTACCTGATCAACTGCCATGAAGCAGATGTTTGCAGCATCCTCTGAATGTTCATCTTCTGAGTCGCTAGCTTCACTCTCATGCCATATACTGGTGTTGGCGTATTTCCGGGATGTTGATCTCTTCAGGTTGCCTTTTTCATACCTGTTGTTCTTCTTGCTCGATGATGAGTTGGTGGGACAGTCCTTCTTCATATGTCCCTTCTTCTTGCAGCCATAGCAGACAGCATCTTCTTGGTACCAGTTGTTGTTGTTGTTCTCTTTGACTCTTTTCTCATGTCTCATGAATCTTTTGAACTTCCTTGCTAGGAGTGCTTGATCTTCAGCGTCAGATCCACTGCTGTCTGAGTCATCTTCAGCAGCTTTTCTGTGCTGAGCCTTGAGGGCGATAGTCTTCTCCTTTGGTGTAGGCTCTTCAAAATCTTGTAGATCCAGTTCATGAGTGAGTAGCTTACCCATGAGTACTTCAAGTGTCATTGTGGTGAGGTCGTTTCCTTCAATGATAGCTGTAGCCTTCGGAATCCAGTTCTTGGTGAGAGCTCGCAGGAGTTTACGAATCTTTTCGTGGTTACTGTATTCTTTGCCTAAGGAGGACAAAGGGTTTGCAATATCCAAGAACCTCTCGAACATTTGTGTGACTGTTTCATTTGGCTTCATTTTGAACGCCTCATACTCTTGAGTAAGTCTGCTGACTTTTGACTCCTTGACTTGAGTCGTGCCTTCATGTGTAACTTCGAGAAGCTTCCATACACCATTTGTCGTTGTGCATGTAGATACCCTGTTAAATTCTGTTCTGTCTAAGGCACAAAAAAGAGCATTAATGGCACGTGCGTCAAGACTGACCTTTTTCTTTTCTTCCTCTGTATAACTGTTTTAGGGTTTTCCAACTAAAACACCCTCGACATTTATACAAGGTGGCTTTTGATAGCCATCAAGAACAATAGCCCATAAGTCAAAATCAAGAGACTTTAAGAAGAAACTCATCCGTGTTTTCCAATAAGTGTAGTTAGTACCATCAAACAGAGGAGGTCTGTTTGTGGCCTGACCTTCACTTGTGAATTTCATAGTAGCCATGTGATGTGCTGTGATCTAATAAATAATGAATAAATAATAGCACTTTTACCTTGCTTTACCTGTAACACCCGCTTTGATACCAATTGTAGGAACGATATAGTAAAGCGTAATACTCTAGAGGGGGGGTGAATAGAGTTGGCAGCGGAATAATGCTAATTAAAAAAGTTAGCAACACAATCACAGTATATAATCACAGATGAAAATAAAGTAAAGGCAGAGTTCAGAAAGCAAACGCAAAGACAGCGATGTATACTGGTATCCCTCTGTTGAGGACTAATCCAGTCGGTAGAACTCTTGCTACCAGTTTGAATCCACTATAGGAAAAATCGCAAGTTTTCTTACGAAGTCCTTGCAACTTCTACAAAGCGAGCTTTGATACGAAGAACTCGTCCAACTTCAAATGTGAAGAGGTATTCTTCAATCAAGCCTTCTGATTACAATCTCTCAGAAACTTCTAGACCGTACCGCACTGGCAAATCGACTAGAGGATTGTAACTGGCTTGGGATCTGAAAATGAAAGCTCTAGAAAACTCTTTGGAAGGCAGAAAGCTTTTTAGATAGAGAGAAGATTGAAAGTGAATGAGTGATTTGAAATGATCGAAATACTTCTCTATTTATAGGATTTCCAAAGGGAGAACTCTGTCAGAATTCGGGCAGAATTCGGGCAGAACTCGATGAGCAAATCTCGGTCAAATCAGCAACTTCAGGAGGACCAAGTTCCAGAGAATTCAAAATCAAAACGGCCACCAACCGAACTCTGGCCGAACTCTGGCCGAGTTCTGTCAGGGTTAGGTTAGGGTTTAAAATAGGTTTTGGTGATTTTTGAAAACCTTTTGAAAACCTTTTTGTAAATAATTTGATAGGTCATTTTAAAAATATTTTGAACTATTTTTGGGAATAGCCTATTTGCCAGTACGACTCGGTGTACAATGTATTCCTAGACTCAAATAAAAAGAAAATTACATTGCATAGAAAATACAGACTCAAGTAGGCAAACAGATCTTCAGTCTTGAACGAAGTGAATATCCAATCTTGCTTATGTCCAAGAAGCTGAGAATGTCCCAACAAGCTTTGTATATCCAGACAGAGTTTTGATCAATTATTAAAATCTGGTTGACCATATGACCAATGGGCCAACATATATATCTGTCTCTACCTCTAACCAACTAACATATGTCATCTTTAACTAACAATAACAAAGACTAACACAACTAATTATCTAACTTATACAAGCTATTACTATCTAACTTCTAAGATATCTCTAACCTCTACATAGATTCTAACATAACCACTAATATACTAACATATCTATACATACAATATTTAAATTTCTCTCTACTCTACTAACACACACATAAATACATATACCAAATCTACCACCCTTTTCTTCTAACACACCTACACACATCTATATACAAACACACTACCACTCAACCAAAACAGAAATCACTCAACAAACTACACTAGCCTCAAGTCAAATAGGATGGCATGATCCTCCCAACTCTCTCACCTTCACAATTCACACACACTACACTACCATCTATACAACTTCAAACACACACTAGCACATATCCTCTATCAATATCACTTCTCTCCACTAACCACACACATCCTTATCTCATTCAAACACACACACTATACTAACATATATTACATAACAATAATATATATATATACATATATGTACTATATCATACATATTTTTGACAACCTATGGTACCTACATTCACATGATATCTATACTAGGCTCATAGGTTACACAAAATGCCAACGTCGCGTAGTCACTCTTCTACTTAAAATCAATACTGTACCAATTAGGCTTTCACTAAATTCTAGGATTAAAGTATGTTATATCTCATCATGTTAGCTTTTCGAAACTTCAAACGGATCACATTTTCGTGTCCGGAAGCTCCCGAAATCGCGAAAACACCGAAACGCGTTTGTCTTTCGTACAGCTGACACTCAAACAATTCTACAGAAAATTCTATAACGAATTTGGCTTACTAAAATATATATTTGGAAAGCTAACTTCGATACGCTTCTTTTTAAAAAAATGGGAGGTTAATTGGAGTTATGAGCTAAATGTTATGGCATTTCTAAGTTACTCTAGCTACTAAAAATGTGGATAAAAATTATGACGAATTTGGATTGTTTGGACAAAAAATACATGTAGGCCAAAATACTTGGATACCAACATAGCTATCTAAATAAAACTTATTCCAACCATCCTAAATAAGATCAATCCACTCTCTAACCATCTAACACACACACACATATATATATTTATATATATATATATATATATATATATATATATATATATATATATATATATATATATATATATATATATATAGAGACACTAGTTTTATATATATATATATATATATATATATATATATATATATATATATATATATATATATATAACTAGTGTCTCTATATATATATATATATATATATATATATATATATATATAAAGAGACACACCAATCTAAATATAAAATAAATATGATACAATATGATACTATAAAGAACACATTAGGAACAACTCTCTAAAAATATAAATCTGAGATTAAAATACTAATTAATCATTCATATAATATATATATATATATATATATATATATATATATATATATATATATATATATATATATATATATATATATATATATATATATATATATGCATACAAGTGTCCAAAATAGGGGTTTTTCCTACTAGGACACAACCACAACACAAAGGACACTCATATGACCTCCAAATGGACACGTAATGGACACAAATGGAGATACAACCATGGGGGTCATTCCTATGGGTTCAAAATATTCCTATATGCATGTAGAGATGGATTAGAGGAGAGATTATACCTTTCGAGAGAGAGATTCAAAGAAAAATCCTTCCGACACGACACCGACACGTAGAGATTCCAAAAGGACACGAACGAGCTCCGAATTCTTCCAAACTTGGCTAGCACCCTCTATCCATGAAGTATAGGAGAAATAAAGAAGATTTGGTGGAAGAAATGATGGATTTGGAGATGAAATCAATGGAGGTTCATCTCTAAATTAATTTAGGGAAGAACAAGAGAGAGAAAGTGGATGAAAACAAATGAATGAAGGAGTGACTCACTCCTTATCCCCCCCCCATAGGTGACTGTCCAAAAAGGGTGAGGTGTCCCCTATTTGAATGTCCAAAATGCCTCCACCAATCTATTTGATTAAAATTAGGAATGGGTTAAAGGTTGAGGTCATTTTAGTCTAGTTTTAAGTCTCTAATTAAGCTAAACATATTCATAAATAATTAGTCTAACTACTAACTAAAATTAATATCATGTGGACTAAAATTAATATCATATGGGCCATGCCTAACTAGTATGTGGGTCCCACTAGAGTCAAACTAACTCCCGGGTCCCCGTTTCAAGTCGGATTGAGTTGAAATTCGAACCCGACTCAAATAACCCCAAAATAATATCATAAATAATAAAATAAATTTCAACCCCAAAATAATATCATAAATAATAAAATAAATTTTAAAAGTATTCTAAATTATAAAATGACAAAAATACTCCTGTTTCTGAAAACTGGAGGTGACAACGGTGTCCTCATGTTATAGTAATACGATACCACAAAGAGGTATCCAGGTAGGGTAAAGCCTCAGCTACGTAAGCTATGTTGTCGTAATGTAACACCGCAAGGAAGCGCAAGGCTTCATGCTGGGTAGTTTGGAACTACAGGGAGGCTTGTGACCTCATGCTACAGTAGTATGGTACTACGATGAGGTACCCAGGTAGAGATAATGCTTTGGCTTTAAGCCATGTCATAGCGGTGTAGCATCACAAGGAAGCGCAAGGCTTTATGCATGTTTTTTTAATAAATAACTCACCTAGAGTGTTTGAACAGAGATAGCAGGCCGTCTCTTGAGGGTAAACTTGCAGACGTATACCGAAACCAGGCTAGCATACGGCCTTTAATGTGCAGCCAGAAGAACATATGACTATATTGTGTGAGTGGGAAGAATTGCAGCCATGGTACAAAATTTAAGGCTTAGTCAATTCTTGTATCATACTGTTATTTGACTCATTTCAAGTCGTCAGCGACATCTATCCTAATGCATGATGGATAGTCACTATAGAGAATACTCAAATCCATATATTGAGATATATGGGGATTGTTGGAGCTTTTCTTGGACATGTAGAGAGAGGCTGCTCTCATTACATGCCTAGTTTTTAGTCCCACATCGAAAATGCACCATAAAGTGTATCTTAATGTATACATGGTGTGGTATGGAGGTATGCACATGGGGTGGTGACCATGAGGAGAAAACCATGTGGGTGATTTTACTAGGAGGTAAGGATAAGGCTCTATATTAAAGCATTAATACTTTTTGTCATGCTGTTGGAATTTATTTCTTAGGAGCTAAGTCCTGTAGGGGCTTAGCAACTCGGACTCAGACTCGGACTCGGGCTCATGGGCTCATGAGGCATAATGTGACATTTTGTTGGCACACTTTCCACTTAGTACGTCAGCATCGTCGCTAGGCGTATAGTATGCTTTAGTTGTATTTGTTGTGTGAGCCTCTACGCTGCCGATCGTGCGTTCGTTCGCGCTGATCGTTTGTACGGCCAGTTAGCACAGACCGTTATGTCACAACCCGTACCCAATATAGGGACACGAGAAGTGGGTACGTCCAGCCTATGCCATAGTGTCGACGGTAGAACGCTGTTCTAGGTTGCTAACTAAACAACTCATACAATATATATAATGTACCTGTCAGATCTCAACTCCGAAGGGAGGACAAGTATAAGATATAATGCAACTCAATCATAGTCTAACATGATAAGATAAGATAACATAGAAATCTAATAAATAAACTAAACTCAAACAACAACAACTTGAATAAACTTCTAAATAACAACATCTCAAACAATCTCGAATACAACTCAATCTCCACTTATTACAAAACAAGTTCTAAAAGAGAAACTAAACCATAACTAGTAATCTACTCCAAGCTCTACTGGTCCTCTAGGCTAGCTGTCAATCTCCAGGTCCAGTCGGGACAGAAACGAGCACAATACATCTCATACAGTTCATATTATGACAGGAAATATAAGCATGCTATAGAGTGCGATACATGAAACGCTGAAGAATATACATAAGGTAAAAAAGATGACTATAAGGAAATATCTACTATAAATAAAGAACTATCAGTGGCTAGTGAGGTAGAGTACAAGATAGACATGTGAACGGCTTGAATTTGTACATGATTACACTAAAGAGTTTGTACATGATTACACTACTTTGGAATTGTTCATATGACCATTTGTACTCTCCCGTACCCCAATAAATACATAAGGATCCAGAGAAGTTATATTATTGTACATGATTTCACATGGGGGCCCATAAATGGGTTCATATGAAGTATACATGAGGGGCTCTATGAACGTGAGAGTACATAAATCACAAGAGTGCACATGAATGATGAAAGCACATGAATATATGATGTACATGAAAAGCACATGACATGACGTATCCCAATGCTCCTGAGGGGGATAACATCTCATGAAGGAATCCATATAGTACCAATCCGTGTTAACAACGTGACAGCATCAAGTAAACTAATCTAGAGCATAAATATAAATCCTAACAAGTACGAAACGGTCAGAAAATGTACTCGTCTATTATCCTGGGCAACCGATGTATAGCGGTGTCCGAACTAGAGTCACAGAGTCTTATTTAATGAGATACAGGTTACAAAATATTAATTGAATTATACAATACATTCTATATGATTCTAGGTCATTCTAGATTAAAGTCAACAATTGGTCAACTTCTAGTCAACTAAGTCAACATCTAAGGTTTGGTCAAACTCTAGTCAACTCTATAGGGCTATCTCATAATTCTAACCGTAGGCTAATATATACTATGGATACCATATGCTATAACAACTATATACATATATACATACACTTCACATATACAAAAGCCAATAGTTCTTCCTGTTGACACAAAATCACAGTCAACCAAATATTGATATAATTGACTACATGATACTTGTGATAATTCAATACCATGAAGACTACATCCAGTACAAGTCAGACGATAGCTCGGATTTGCAATACAAGTTATTATTTTGAGTCTGTATTTTACAATTTTATTGAGTCTAAACTTATGTAAACTGAGCTGTGCTGAGCATCTGAGACTTAACCTATACCCATGCCCAAAATCCAATAGCTCCACACATATCCAAATAAGCCAATTGGACCCATGACCCATTCTATGCTCTGGAGACAGAGTTCGGGCCGAACTCTGCCTCCACATAGAGTTCGGGCCGAACACTGCCTCCTAAAAATCAGCACCCTAATTTTTAGGGTTAGCTGGTTGCAAGTTGTCCAACGGCCAATTTTTTGAAAATTTCAACCAGAATTCTGGCCGAATACTGCCTACCTGGTATCCTATAAATAAGCCATGAATTCTCTCATTTTCAATCATCCAATCTTCTCTTCTCTTCTCTCTAAAGTTCTATACAAGCCATACCTTCTCATCTACTAGCCACAAGCTCCCTAAGCCTCAAGTGCTCAGTACTTTTCAGTCAGGAGTTTGTGCAAGAGTTCAAGAAGTCGCTTGGAAATTTCCAAGCATCGCCACTGTGATCTTTGTAAGAAGTTGACGTGCTCTTCTGAAGAAAAGGCACGGGATGTAACTACTATTTCACAAATAGTAGATTTAATCCTGAGCTAGAGTTCTCAGGCCTGGACTAGTCCTCCACGAGGGAAACCAGGTTAAAAATCGGCTGTGTTTACGTATGCTTTCTTGCTCCTTATTTATTTCCGTATTTACTCTGATTACTTTCAGCTTGTGAAAGTGTTTAATTTTTAATTGGCTATTATCGCTATAAACTCTATTCACCCCCTCTAGAGTTGCCATCTGTTCCTCACTTCCTTCTCATAATACAACCACATATATATATATACTATTATATATATACACCCATATCCAAATATCTCCTATATCCAATACTCTGGCCATTACGTATATCAGCTATGGCTCAAGCCCAACTCTACTAACCACTTACACTAAGGTATCCATATAAGCCAATTATATGAATACAAGATATGGGTCTAAGTTAGGATGTAGTGAACATAGGTCTAGACAGAGCCAATTAGGTCTGAAACAAAGTATTAGATAGTGAACTAATAAGGCTAAAGACTGGACTAAGGGTAGGGACATCATATGTTGAAAGGTAAACAGTTTAATAAAAAGTAGGACAGTAATTGTGAACTGTAGATAGATGCATGTGAAGGCAATATGTATATGCAGGCAGGTGAATCTGAGTGTATCAAGTAGTAGTGAGTGAAGGTGTGTTCAATTGTAATCATGTGACGCAGTGGGTAAGTGAATGTACCCATGACTGTACACTTAGCCAAGGACTCAGGAATAATACCACATTACACTGGCTTATGCAAGTGTCTCCTGATCATAACAGATGATCAAACATGACTGAGCAATATGCTTGGACAGAACCATCTTGCTAAGGCAGAATATAGAGAGAGATACAAGACTGTATCATGAAGGAATGTAGGACAATATGAGCATGACTGAACTAAAATGCATATATATGGGCAAGGCATCAATCAAGGGAATATGGAATACTTGATCTCATCTGAACTAATACATGGTAATATGGATACTGATACATTCATCTCTAAACATAATATGGAGTCAAATTGACTGAATTACACTCAATGTAAACTGGTTCAAGGGATTTGGGTCTGCCGATGGAAGTAGGATACCTATACTACTGCTATTCAAGGACTGAACCCATATGGATTGAGCATGAAACTAAGGGCTGGAATTAGATGTTCAAGGATTAGAACATACTACACCACCATTACCTAAACTCGAGTTCAACACCTCACTCTAAGGATTTGTAACAACATGATTAACTGACCATAGGTCTTAATCCAATAGTAGGGACAAAACAATTAAGGAAATTGGGTATTAAGGCTTAGTGTGGTCTGATACAAGGGACCAAAGGGACTGTACCACTTAGCTATATGTATAAGTAAAGACAGAATCTTGAGTTTACCCAAGAAAAGTTATGGACATTCAAGAACATGACTGAACTATGGGATATGAGATTAGTGAACTAATTATGGCTCAATATTATTCCATATGGACCGACACTCATACAATTGGTACCAATCCAACTGGGTTCAAGCTAAGAGGTAGGGCAATGAGTGATTGAATACAAGAACAGATGGACAGATGCAAGGATGCAGGAACATGCCTTGGTCAGTGACATATTATGAAGTGCAAGTGTCAAAGACATTGCAATTGCAGGCAACCTAAGTGCAGGACATGTGCAGATGCTATGAATGTCTTGGTAACTGCAGCAGATAAGTGAATAAAGTGTCCATGAATGCAGGTACTAAAATGGCCAATTTCAGTCCAGAACATGCAATTGGGCATCAGGTCTTACTAGAAGGACAGATGAGGATATCAACTGAATGTAGTGAAGGTTGTGCAGAATGCAAGTATGTAGGGAAGAATCATAATGAAACCTATGGTTTAACAAATACAGGACATGAGCAGTGGCTAAAGGCAGATGCCATAAGATGTCCAGGTTTGTATGTACAACTTGTGGGTGTATACTGTTAAGGAGTATGCTCAATTGAGTAATAAAGTATTAAGTGAGGGTTAATATGTGCAGGTGTGGTTGTGTCTGATATTAAGCCATTAGAGGGGATGTGCAGTAGTTATATTTAGTATTGGTTCCAACAAGTGTGCAGCAATAGGATATGGTAATGTGTCAAGAGTGAACATGTAAATGTGTGTGTAGCATGCTAGGTGAGGTGCAGTAAATGTTCAGACATGAGTGCATCAGTGTGAAAGAGAAATACAGTAAAGTAAGTGTGTGCAGTGGGAAGCTAAGGTGTGCATGAGATCTAAATGATGCATTGGCAGATATGGTAAGGCCTTGCATACAAGTATGCAGTTCGAATAAGCTCTGATACATAGACAGTATCAGAGAAGGTAAGTGGTAAATGAGAGATGCTATAGGGCAGTAAGGCATGTAGTATGAAGTGAGGTGTCAAGTGTCAAACAGTATCAAACAAAATGTGTCCAGAGTGTCAAATGTATAGAGTGTCCAAAATGCCAAGCCCAGTGTCCAAATAAAGTGTCAAGGTGTTTAGTGTACAGGAAATCAAATGTATCACAGTGTAGCAGAGTGTGTCGATCAAGTGTTTGACAAATGTGTCATAACAATATGCTGTAGAGCAGCAGCAACATGTCAACCATGTGTCCAACATGAAACAAGTGTCATTGTGTCCACAAAAATGTGTCCAAGTGAATAATAAAATGTCGAGCCAAGTATCAGATTGTGAGTGTGCGTGCGTGTGTCGACTGAAATCTGTGGCTCGAATAACTCCTCAAAATCAATAACAACCCGAGCCCAACTATTCCGGCCACATGTCAGTCAAAGCCCCATCCTAGAATAGTAGGTAGCACCTGAATTCATGTCGTGTCCAGTGAGCACTGGACACGCAGTAGCAGGGCAGTGCTACAGTCGCTGCACAGGGTCACACACACATCCCCATGTCCATTTCGATACAGAAATGGACACAAAAATCAACTCAGTCTGACACCATTGAAATCCACACATGACCAGCTATCCAAAACTATAATTAGCTTAGAAATTGGTGAACAAAACATCCTATGGGGTATTACATCGAATACTTGAGACTCATATCCGATACTCTTGCAATACGTACCCCAAATGGATTCAAATTTGAACCATACTTAGCCTAATGCTAGGGGGGCCTAAATGAATGCATCTATAATAAGAAATCTGGAATTTAATAGGTTTAGAGGCACTTATCAATTGGGAGTTGGAATCCCAATGAAAATCCTCTTGCAAAGCTCTCCTACCAAATCTAATGGTCAAATTGCCCCAAATCCTTCCTAGCTAGCCAATAGAGACCTCCTCTACTCGAGGGGAGTAGTTTGCAATTGGTTTGGATGAATTTGGAGTTGATTTGAAGAATGGGGGAAATTTAGGGAAGAACACCAAAACTAGGGTTAGGGTTTCAATGAAAGAGGAGTAAAGGGGGCTAATGATGACTTATATAGTGGTGTGGGGCTATTGTGGTCGGCCATGATGGTGTGGTCTAGGGTTTGGTCAAGTCGCATTAGCCACAAGTCTTTCTATTGTCATTTAGAGGCCCATTTTGAGAAAAGGCCCAAAGTGGTTTGTCATTCTAAGTCAATTCTAGCCTATTCATGCTATTATAACATAATTAGAACCCAACTAATCAAGTCTAGGTCTACTAGCTAGATTCTATGGTCATGGTTAGCCTCTAGTCAAAGTAGTTCTAAGGCTTCACTAGCAAAGACCAAAGTCACAATACACCAAATTAATTAATAGATAGTTCAAAAAGAAACCATAATGACCAAAATACCCTTATGCCAAAGTAGAAATAAATCACCCTAATCACATGGTTAGGCTCTAGGTCAAGTAGTCTCTAGGGTTACACTAGCAGAACACCAAAATGACAATTTACAGATTTAAATAGTTTTTAAAAGAATTAAAAATTACCAAAAATTATATCATGATTTAAATCTCATTATTAAAAGACTAAAATTACAAAAGTTCAAAATTACCCTCATTTTAGAAAAGTGGGTGCTACAAGTCGACGCTCCTTAGAATAATTTCGTCCTTGAAATTAAGAGTGGTCGTATTCTTTCTAGGTCAAACCCTCAACAATTATGGTCTCAGAAAACTTATCTAAATCACACCATATTGTAAGGACAACATACAGGGTCATGACTTGCTATGTCAACCTGGGGTCTCATCTAGCTACACTAATAGTGCTACAGCACAAGGCAGTCGTAAGATATCAAAACATACAATCAATATGGGGTGTATCATTTATCTCAAAAGCCATTCTAAGGTCTAGGCTGGAAATCTTGGTACTTCTTAGGCTCCAGGTGGAACTGGATACTGCTCCCTTAAGATCTCAGCCTGAACTCTCTGTGTCTCTAACACATCCCGGAGAAGTCCAAATATCTGAGCTCCATCAGGAAACAACCCTCCCGAGAACATGGTATATGGTACCACTATAGGAGGCAGAGGAAGACTCTCAGTCTCAGGCGAAACTACAGCTACACTCAAGGACAGGCTCTGGTCATGGGTGCCCTAGTAGTAAGGATAAGGAAAATAATAAATCATCAAGGCTGTAGGGCAGACTAATATCCTATATAAAAACTGGTAGGCATTATAAATAATAGAGGAATCATCTACAATGGGTTAATATTCTAATACCAATGCTAACTATCATCTCTAGGGTATAGACACTCTACAAGTCATCAAATTATTACACTATGAAAGAACTACATATGAATAAGCTCTTCAAAAGTAAAGTATCCCTACTCTTAAGTTATTTGATGATGGAATACAATTTTTATAACAACAGAATGGTATGATAGAGATAATATGTTTAAAAACCTTCTCAAGATACAATCTGATAATCATATGCATCTGTCCAAAATCATGTTACTTAGAATCCTCGGCATGCCAGTAAGCAAGGCTGCGATAAACGGTAGATTTCATAACTGGGGTATGTACCTCTGTAGTCATGTCGTCTATAATTCTTGCTATGCCGACTAGTATAGCTGCGAGAAATTCCAAATCCCATAACCAAGATATGTACATCCGAAGTCAGGCCTCTACGTTTCCGCCATGCTGGCTAATATGACTGCGATAAACTCCAGATTCCATAATCAAGTAGACGTTTTACCATTCCTGTTATTCCCGTTAACATATGTTATCAGAAGATACCGTAACTTAGGCTATAAAATTCATCTCGATAGAAAAATCAAAATCAACAAAGATTCATCAAAATCAAATTCAAATAGCAAGGAGTGAGAGTGAATCAAACAAGAGAAAATAATTTTAAATCAAAGTTCAAATTGAGATTCTCAAGGGTCATCCCAGGAATCTCTCAAGGAATTTTAACTATGATTGAGTATCCTCTCATTCTAACACCTTATTTCCTATATTTTATCGCAGGCTCGTAGCAATACAACTAAGTCGTTACGCTACTACGATATCACAATAATGCGACTCTCGACCTGCATGGGACACCACTAAAAATGTGTCATGACTCGCACTCAGTGTAGGGGAACGAGAAGTGGGTACGTCCAGCCTACGCCGCAGTATCGGCGGTAGAACGATGTTCTAGGTTGCCAACTAAACAACTCATGCAATATATATAATGTACCTGTCAGATCTCAACTCTGAAGGAAGGACAAGTATAAGATATAATACAACGCAATCACAATCTAAAAATGATAAGTTAACACAGAAGTCTAATAAATAAACTAAACTCAAACAAAAATAACTTGAATAAACTTCTAAATAACAACATCTCAAACAATCTCGAATACAACTCAATCTCCACTTATTACAAAACAAGTTCTAAAAGAGAAACTAAACCATAACTAGTAATCTACTTCAAGCTCTACTGGTCCTCCAGGCTAGCTGTAAATCTCCAGGTTACCTGTAATATTTTTAACAGGTCCAGTCAGGACAGGAATGAGCACAATACATCTCACGCAGCTCATATCATGATAGAAAATGTAAGCATGCTATAGAGTAAGATACATGAAACGCTGAAGAATATACATGAGGTAAAAGAGATGACTGTAAGAAAATATCTACTATAAGTAAAGAACTATCAGTGGCTAGTGATGTAGAGTATAAGATAGACATGTGAACGGCTTAAATTTGCACATGATTACACTACTTTGGAATTGTTCACATGACCATTTATACTCTTCCGTTCCCAAATCAATACACAAGGATCCAGGCAAGTTATGTTATTGTACATGATTTCACATGGGGGCCCATAAATGGGTGCACAAGAAGTATACATGAGGGGCTCTGTGAAAATGAGAGTACATGAATCACAAGAGTGCACATGAATGATAAAAGCACATGAATACATAATGTACGTGAAAAGCACATGACATGACGTATCCCGATGCTCCCGAGGGGGATAACATCTCATGAAGGGATCCATATAGTACCAATCCGTATTAACAACGTGACAGCATCAAGTAAATTAATCTAGAGCATAAATATAAATCCTAACAAGTATGAAACGGTCAGAGAATGTACTCGCCTGTTATCATGGGCAACTGATGTATATCGGTGTCCGAACTGGAGTCACATAGTCCTATTTAATGAGATACAGGTTACAAAATAATAATTTAATTATATAATGCATTCTACATGATTCTAGGTTATTCTAGGTTAAAGTCAACAATTGGTCAACATTTAGTCAACTAAGTCAACATCTATGGTTTGGTCAAACTCTAGTCAACTCTATAGGGCTATCTCATAATTCTAACCATAGGCTAATATATACTATGGATACCATATGCTATAACAACTATCTATATATATATATATATACATACGCTTCACATATACACAAGCCTATAGTTCTTCCTTCTCATAATACAACCACATATTTATATATACTAATATATATATATACACCCATATCCAAATATCTCCTATATCCAATACTCTGGCTATTACCTATATCATGTTTGGCTAAAGCCCAACTCTACTAACCACTTACACTAAGGTATCCACATAAGCCAATTGTATGAATACAAGATATGGGTCTAAGTTAGAATATAGTGAACAGAGGTCTGGACATAGCCAATTGGGTCTGAAACAAAGTATTAGATAGTGAACTAATAAGGCTCAAGACTGGACTAAGGGTAGGGACATCATATGTTGAAAGGTGAACAGTTTAATGGGGAGTAAGACATTAATTGTGAACTGTAGATAGATGCATGTGAAGGCAATATGTATATACATACAGGTGAATCTGAGTGTATCAAGTAGTAGTGAGTGAAGGTGTGTTCAATTGCAATTATGTGATATAGCGGGCAAGTGAATGTACCCATGACTGTACACTTAGCCAAGGACTCAGGAATAATACCACATTATATTAGCTTATGCAACTGTCTCCTGATCATAACAGATGATCAAACATGACTGACCAATATGCTTGGACAGAACCATCATGCTAAGACAGAATATAGAGAGAGATACAAGACTGTATCATGAAGGAATGTAGGACAATATGAGCATGACTGAACTAAAATGTATATATACATGGACAAGGCATCAAGCAAGGGAATATGGAACACATGATCTCATTTGAACTAATACATTGTAATATGGATACTGATACATTCATCTCTGAACATAGCATGGAGTCAAATAGACTGAATCATACTCAATGTAAACTGGTTCAAGAGATTTGGGTCTGCCATAGATGAAAGTAGGTGTATTGCCTGTTGTTCGTATTACGTATTTGGAATACGTATACGTATTTTATCTTGTATTTGTATATCTCCTTGGTTTGGTTTGGCTTGGTTATTCTCGGTTCGGGTTGGCTTGGTTCGGTTTGGGATTGCTATTGGTTCATTATGAACCAAAGGGTGAACCCCCTACCTACCACCACTACCATTTATTAACCCCACTTCATTCTCTCTCTTCATTACTCTCCTTCTTCCCTCCATTAATTCTTCACCTACCAGAGAGAGGGAGAGAGAGGTCTAGGCAAGTGCAATTTTCTTCATGGAGGAACTCTAATTTTATTGCTTCATTCTCTTCCTTACATCATTCTAACTTACTTTAGAACTTGGCATTTTCTCTTTCCATGGCTAGATTCTTGTAGATCTATATTTATATTATTTTCGGATTTCTTGAGTTTTGATCTACTTAATCTTGTTATTTTCGAGTTTTGATGATTCCATGTTGTAGAGAATTTCGTTCTATCCCATTTTGACCTATGGAAGTTCGAATTTGGGCTCCGAAAGATAGAGTTATGCAGCTTGGAAGCCATGGCTTATGGTGTACTTCTTCTCGAAAATTTGGAGAAAAAGCAAAGTCCCGAGCCGCATGGTAGCACTTGACCGCATGAACATTCATGCGGCAAGTCAGTTCCAACCGCATGCGCTATTGCCTTGACTTGACCGCATGACAAGTTCATGCGGCAAGTATTCCTTCTCAGCCGCATGACTGAGGCCCAGTCCTTCCTGGTCGCATGGATTTCCAGTAACCCCGAGCCGCATGAACTCAACGCTCGTGAGCCTCATTGACCGCAGTCTCCCAGCCGCATGGGTTTGCTTCCCTTGACCGCATAGTCATTGCTCCCCGCAGCCGCATGGGTTGCTCCTCCCCGGCCATATGTACTTGATTGGTCAGCCAGTCGCATGGACCCATCCCCCTCAGCCGCATGAGTTTCCTCTCCTTCTGACCGCATATGTCTTGCCTTTCTCAGCCGCATGACTGAGTGGATCTCCGAGCCGCATATGACTGATACCCCTTTGACCGCATAAGCCCTTCCCTTTTTAGCCGCATGCGCCTGACCCGATTCAGCCGCATGGGCTGTTCTCTTCCAGCCGCATGAGATCATTCCTGGCCGCATATGCCTTAGCCGCATGGCTCTCCTATAGTGGTGCATGATAATCACGAATTTACTTGATATGTTTGGGCATGATAATTGAGCCTGACATGACAGTGACCCGTAGTGGTGCACTCCTGATATGACTAACCTGACATGACCTGATAGTAGCCCATCGCGGTGCACTCCTGACCAGTAAACTGGACATGTTAAACCTGACATGATTTTCTTGATAAGCTATTACGACAGCTACCTGACATGACATGGCCTGTATAATTAATCTGGACACCGTGGACGATTGTGCTTGTACAAATAATCCAGTCCTGTCTTGCATCATGTCTAGGAGGGAACTCCTGAGTACCACAGTCAGGAGTACCTACTGAAATGGACTAAGGCTAAATAACTAGATTAATACATTAGTCATAAAGAGATCTTCCAGCTACAGGCAATCCCGTTACCTGGGTACGCCTTGGGATCTGTAGCCTGCCGTCGAGTAGGGCACATTTCCAACACACTGTCATGTGTTGCACCCTTCAAGCTACCTAAGGATACATGCGTTTCCTGGATGATGTACCCACCTGAATTCAACTCTAAATCTTTCAACCCGGGTAACCTGGATGGTCTGCAGGGCTTGTGGCTGTGGAATAATCTCACTGCATCTTGTTAGTAATTAGGCTTGTGACAACCCTAGTTAGTTAAAGTATCAAGCCGTAATTCTTGCTTGGCCGTGAAATGATTGGATGGAGTCTAACCAGTCTAGTCTTGCCCTGATCCTGTTCCAGATTGCTGCATGACCAGAATGCTTGTATTTATTATACCAATAAATGGTGAGAATTCCATGTTCTGTTCAGACGAAGGGTTACAACCCCGGTCCTTGTTTGGTTTACGGGTTGTAACCTGGTTATCTGAATAGCTCCATGGTTATCTCGTCGTATATCATCCTGATGTATTTTCTTATTTCCAGTTCTTACTTTATTTATACTCTTGTGCTGATTGCTGGTTTTAGTTCCTAAGTGAAGCCTCTTTTGTGGCACTTGCTCTTTCTGGGGTCCGACCCAGCTGGTTTTGTGTGGCCAGATTTTGGAGCAGCTCCAGAGGATCTACCGACCTTCCAGCCAGATGGTGGCCACTAGACGGAACCCTGGCAACGAGTAGGTTATTTTTGGCTCTCCCACACTATTGTAAAAATATTCTTTTGAGGCGTTTAGCCGACGAGCACCTGTTTAGCTCGATTGCACTTACTTACTGTCTGCCTACGGGCTGTAACATGATTAACAAATCCTAGGGTTGATCATGTATGACTAAACTCTTGCTAGTCCTAACATTTTGTAACGACTAGCTTCATGATCAGCTGAATATGTAATATTTGGGATGCCTTATTATTGTATATTTAATGATCATACATCTTGTAACATTTAGTTATTTGCTTTTGATTGAGACACTAGGCTTGTTCATGACCTTAGGAGACTGTTGGCTTGTAGTAAACCCTCATGTATCTAGACAGCCGTGACCGTATAGCGAGATGGAATCCATTTCATATACGTAGCGGGCTATGTCTGCCCCCGCTCTCTAGTATTCTGGTTCTGGGGCGTGACAGTAGGATACCTATACTACTGCTACTCAAGGACTAAACTTATATGGATTGAGCATGAAACTAAGGGCTGGAATTAGATGTTCAAGGAGTAGAACATACTACACCTGTAGAAACCCTAGAGGGGGGTGAATAGGGTCAAGCTAACTAATCAAGCACTTAGCACAAGCTAATGGGCAAATTAAAAATATAAGTACAAGCGAAGAAGCAATAACAATACCGACACACGATATATCCTGGTATCCTCCCAAGGGAACTCCAGTCCCGGAACTCTCTCCGGCTTTAATCCACTATTTGAGTAAATAGTTACACTCGAGTTTGGATCTGAAGAACTCGCCAACTTCTTACACGAGAGCTTTAATCCGAAGGCCTCTCCGACTTCAACCAAGAGTTTGGATACGAAGATTCTCCAACTTCAACCGAAAGTTTGGATACGAAGACTCTTCAACTTCAACCGAGAGTTTGGATATGAAGACTCTCCAACTTCAACCTTTCACAATAGGTTTTGATCTCCTTATACAATAAGATGAAGATCTTACTTTTCAACTCAATAACTCTAACATAATTTGTGGATGGCAAATGAAAGCTTTGTAGAGTTGTTTGTGGATAGGCTTTGGTGGTTTAGAAATTTTTAGGCTCCAAGCATCAACCTTGAGTGAAGGGGTTCAAGATTATTTATAACCAAAGCATGGAAAAGAGCTCAAGGCAACATTCAGTCTGCGAACCGGCATACCGGCGGTATACCGGTCTGGAATACAACGGCTAGAAATATAGCCGTTGGGATCATTAATTGCTCGGATTTTCGACCGTTGGAATTTCATCGTTACTAAACCGGTATACCATCGGTATGAATCGGTATGTCGTCGGTATGCCAATTTTGTAGACAGAAACTTTCTGTGAACAAAATCGGTATACCGTCGGTATGGACCTGTATAACGTCGGTATGCCGTTTTTTATCGAAAAATGATCATGGGCTAATTTTTACCCTAGCTTTAGATTTTACCATCCATTTCTTGTGTTTACAATTATTCCTAAGACTCAATATAGACTCCAGATATACTGTAGCAGGTGCAGGCTTCATCAGAGTCTTGAAATGATGATGGCATGGCTTGGCTTCTTCCTTTGATAGGTGCTGGCTTTTTCCCTTGGCAACAGCTATCCAAAGATATCCAGTTTGTGAAAACTGAAAACCTTTCGGGGCTTTGCCCTCGAACCCCCGACGAGGGGCGCCGTCCCCTCGACCCCCGCCAGCTGATCGGGCAGCGAAACCCCCGAGTGCGTGGCTCCAGAGATGTCGTCGGGTGGTTCAGAGAAATCTTGTGAGATCCGTCGTCTTTGGCCCACCATGATTTCTTCATTGCATATGTCCACATTGATCTTGCTTATTGCTTTTCTGCATGTACATGTTAGACGAACAAAGTAATATACATAGTAGCAAGTATGATAAGTTTAATGCACATTAGGACAATGCTGAGTTTAAGTATAAGTGCTAAGATGATAGCATAAATGTTAGTGATATCATAATGATTAAAATTAATTGAATAACCAAAATCAAAAACATAGTTTTGATTTTGGCAACCCGATTAAATTTAAGATAGATAAGCTTATACCACTAATATGTAAACCAATAGGCACATATCACCAAAGGTATAAGTATAAGTAGAAATGCTATAGCGATAGTATGAAGATTAGTGATAAAGAAATACTAAACTTAACATATTAACCATATTCAAAAACATGATACAATCATTGGACCAACAATCTCCTCCTTTTTATTATGGCGAATCGGTTAAGTTTAGTATGGATACAATGGATGCATGTATCACTAATTTACAAGAGATATAAGCAATATCATGAAAAGCATACTACTTAGATTACTTATAAATACATACTTAAACTTACTTCTCCCCCTTTGTCATGATCAAAAATAGGCTCTTCCGTACTAAGAGATAAAAGAAAATTAATCTTAAGTACATAAATCAGAGCATAAGGAAGGCATAGACAATCATGATCAAGAAATACTAAATGAAGAACAATGGAAAAAGTGTGTAAAGACAAGTATAGAAACTACATAACAAATGTAGAGTGCCAAATGGAAAATAACTTGTCAAAACACAATATAGTTGGTAAAACAAATAAAATTGAAAACAGTCAATAGATAGCTTTACCAACTTGAAGTCCAAGAAAGAAACTCCAAAACATAATAATATATGAATTAAAACTCTAGTTTTGGAAGGAGGCAATATACCAATTCAAATAAAAGATTTCAATCAAGGATTTCAGTCAAAAGCCCATGAGGATTAGATAATTGCAAAGTAATTGATAAAAAAATACCAAGTGAGATAGTTGAAAGATATAAACTTAATACCAATTGAAATATAAACTTGAAACATTGATCAAAAAGCCATTTGAAAGTCAAAATTGTCCACAAATAAATAATGGAACAAAATAAAGGAATGATCAATGAAAAATAGAACAATTGATATAGAGTAAACTCACTAGTTGCAAAATCTATATGCTTACCCAAGTTCATGCATTTGAACTCAATTACCTTATCATGCTATATGAATACCCTTTTAGATAAACATGAAGGTAAAAGAGAAAAATACTTGAGAAGGAGAAATTCAGTCGACTTGAATGCTCCCCCTCAAAGTATTACCAATATAGATAGACAAGAATTTTAGGTAAGTCCTCAATAAGAAAAGCCAAATCAATTAAGCATATAAGAAAAGCCAAAACAATGAAAGCACAATAGTCATCAAGATAAGATATGAAAGTTAATATTAACAAGATGACTTATTTAATCCATATAAAAGAGAGAGAAATAAAAAGAGACACTTGCATACACTCTCATAAATCCTTCACAAAAGATAATTATCATGACCACAATAATAGGATATGAAATTGAAGAAATATGGGTCCATGATGAACTAGGTGTACCACATATTTAAGGGTATAAATAAATTGAATCAATTGATTTGCTCCTCCTCAAAATATGCGTATATAGTTCCAAAGCACTTATAGCATAAAATATAAAAAAAATTTGGAGGTAAATCAACTATAGATTTTTCCTCCTTGCTCAATGCATATAAGGCAACAATATCGTCAAAAGACGAATAATGTCATCTTTAGTCAAGAGAAGATGTCCAATTAATAGCCGCTAAAGATGAAAAATCAAAATAATATTCCAATTTACCACATATAATCAAAAGATGCCATACATTAGTCTATATATAAGGATCTCATACTTAAATATGATAGATCAATGTATGTTATCCTTTGAGAAAATGTCATCATAAAAAAGAATAAAGTCAATTAAGAACAATCATGATGATAGACAGAATATAGCTCAAAAATAAAATAAAAATAAAACTCAAGCATCATGTCAATGATCTATTTAAGAAAGAATCAACCAATTTATTACTTTACATGGACTACGTATGTTTCACCATATATGTACCCATCAACGGGTAAAAATTCAAACCTCGCTAATGGTAAATAATAAACCATAAAGTTCAAATAGCAAAGGCCCATATGTGGCAAACCATGAGTAGTCAAAGTAGAGTAATAAATTAGTTTGATAATCCCATAATAAGATAATATAGGACTACTCAACCATTAGAATCTTTTATCAATAAAAAATAAACAAATTAAACATGATCCAACAAATCTCATAAAGAAAATCCCAAATCCATATTTATGATAAAATCTCACAAATCAATGAAAAATATGAAAAGAGTCATTCTCATTTAAAAGGTTGCAAATATAATCAAGAAGAGATGTAAATGGTAATATGATAAAATCATGGCTCAAAAGTGAGAAAAATTTAAGAGATACATGCTAATAACTAATATGGAAGGAAGCTAATGGTAAGGAATCACAAACCTCTTTTGAAAAACAAGATCAAATCAAATGTTTGTCAAAATAGTTTTAGAGAACAAGATATACGTATCTAAATTAGAATACAAATTACATCAAGACAATTCATACATCTTGTTTTTGGAAACTAGCATTTCATATATAGATTGAAACGAAAAATAATAGCTAGAAGAGTGAATGTGAACATAGATTATATAGCTTAATAATATAAGCAAGCTACATAACTAATTAAGATTAATGAGGTAAGTCATTAACAAGATAAATGTGCTCATTAAATCTTAAGTCACAAACGCTAAAGATACTTGCTTAAGCATAGAGTTCACAATACATTTTGAATGTTCAAAATAATTTATAGACTCTATACTAAGCAATGATAAGAGCAAGAAGATAGCAAAATACATGAATTACACTCTCATCAAGTTAAGGACAAAAGAGATGTTCATGAAAACACAATAAAATAAATCTCTTTGCCAAGTATTGAGATTAATCCAAGATAATAAAATAATATATCGATCTAGAGAATGCAAAATATTATAGCCATAATAAAATAAGTGTATTCTCTATAAATGGAAAAATCTCAATACAGAAGCTCAAACCATAGTAGCTAAATTCATGAGAAATATGATGTAACAATTACATGTATTTTCATGTGCTACAACAACATCATTGGGCAACAATAATTTTAAGAAAGCATAGTATCCAAGGAATGAGCAATAAAAGATTATTAAGATCAAGAAAGCTAAATGTGCTAAAGATAGTAAGAATCATATTTTACGAAAAAGCTTTCATAGTGCGCTATAGAAATATATAGATGATATAGATTTGAAAATGTGCACTAAAAATGGAGGTAAATATAAAAACAAGACAGCACAAAAACCATGTGATTCTTAAAAGAACTTCCATAAATAGTCAAATGCAATACATAAACAAATATTTTCTCTCACCATCCCAACTTAAACAAATAAATATCAAAATCTAGGACTCTTTTATATATATGAAACTATATATATCACGAATAGGCATACATGAAAATATCAAAAGTCAATGAAGAGCATGTATCCATAATGCCAACCAAAAAGTTAATAAGATATCATCAAAAGAAGACTTTAAGGAAGAAGCTAATTGATTCAAGAAGAATAAATTTGGTCAAAGGAATCAATAGCTAAAGTATGAGATAAGCACAAGTTTAAAGGTAACAAGTATAATTAAATACCCTTCAAGTCAATATAAAACTTTAGCTTAACTCATATGCCCACATAAAGATATTTATACAAAAATATATATCAACATAAGAAATACATGATCTACATGTAAATTAAAATTTAATGAATATAGTCATGTATCCTTAATGAATGTTTGAAAAACTCTCACAAATTCAAAACATATATAAATATGCTTTATTAGGCAAAGACATAATTGATTCTCAAGAAGATAATCAAAATAAAATATGAGAATCAACGATGAATATATTATCCAAGCACAAGGTTAAAATAGAAGTACAAGTGTATACTTGTCAAGTGATAAGAAGCTTGTACTAAACACATATATTCATAAATACAGATTAAGATAAATATGACATATTAAATACAAACCGGCAAGAAGTAACTATTTCAAGAACTTTAAAGACGGAGAGTTAAAATCATATTAACTCAAATCAAAACAAAGCTCCTATGGACTAGAGTGATATGCATGCTTTATAAATAAAGATTAAGAATAACGAGTATGCAAATATAAAAATGTCACACTAATAGAAAATGAATGATAAACTACATAGTGTGAACTAATCATTTAAGTTAAGTAACTAGTCATGCTAGATAAAAGAATTAATAAGAAAATTAACTAAGCATGCTAGTATGATATCTCGCATTGATTTATATAAAAGGCAACTAAAGAATATTAATGTGAGCTAGTAGCAGGACATCAAGAGAAACATGCTAGATTCTACAAATATAAATAATTTAAAGAGAATCGTTTAGCATGTTACCAAAGTGGCTCTAGTGGCCATGCTTGTGTTGGTGCAATTGCTTGGAAGATGACCTTTGAGCTTTGCAACCACCAACACGCTCCTCGGTGCTATGTCCTGATACAAGAAGCTTCACCTACAACATTAGATAAAGACCTTGGTATCCAAATAAACTTGGATCCATATTTATTAGTTTTAGGGACCCATATAGCACTTACTCTAGCATTGGTAGTAAGGGTCCTACGAATAGGGCATGTAAAGCTCATGTGTCCAATGCGAGAGCAATAAAAGCACCTAATGCTAGAGTGTGCACATGTATCAGAATGAGCATGCTTATGAACATGTGACATACTAGAATGATGAATATCTCTAGAGTGAGCATGAGAAGATTTTGTTTTAAGAATATTATGTTCTAATAGCAAATCATCATGCAAACAAGTAAGAGAATCAAATTTAACATTTAAAGCATAATTCTCTTTTTCAAATAAAGCAATTCTAGAAATAAAACCATCATTTTGTTTCTTTAAAGAATCAATAGAAGAATCGTACAAATAAGTTAACACATGCGTTTGACTTTTAAGATCTTCTATAGATGAGGAAAGAGATTTGATTTTCAAGATTAAAGCCTCATTCAAACTCTTTAAAGAAACACATGATGAGTTTTGAGAATCAAGTCTAGCTAATAAATCATTGTTTTCATTTCTCAAAAACTTATTAGATTCTTCTAAATGAACAACCTTTTCTGAAAGTTCTTCATTTGTAGAATGAAGGTCATCAAGAATCTCTAAGGATTGGTTAGCCATGGCTTTCCACTTAGATCACTTCTTGCATTTAGAAGAAACATGATTGTCCATGCTATTAGAAGTAAAACCCTCTTTATCGGAGGAGGAGTAGGAGGAATACGATACCATAGAAAAATTAACAAGGATCTACTCTAAGGATGTTAAGCCTAACAAAAGAGTCCTTGCTCTGATACCAATTGTAGAAACCCTAGGGGGTGAATAGGGTCAAGCTAACTAATCATGCACTTAGCACAAGCTAATGGGCAAATTAAAAATATAAGTGCAAGCGAAGAATCAATAACAATACCGACACACTATATATCCTGGTATCCTCCCAAGGGCACTCCAGTCCCGGAACTCTCTCCGGCTTTAATCTACTATTTGAGTAAATAGTTACACACGAGTTTGGATCCGAAGAACTCGCCAACTTCTTACACGAGAGCTTTAATCCGAAGGCCTCTCTGACTTCAACCAAGAGTTTGGATACGAAGACTCTCCAACTTCAACCGAAAGTTTGGATACGAAGAATCTCCAACTTCAACTGAGAGTTTGGATACGAAGACTCTCCAACTTTAACCTTTCACAATAGGTTTTGATCTCCTTATACAATAAGATGAATATCTTACTTTTCAACTCAATAACTCTAACACAATTTGTGGATGACAAATGAAATCTTTGTAGAGTTATTTGTGGATAGGCTTTGGTGGTTTAGAAATTTTTAGGCTCAAAGCATCAACCTTGAATGAAGGGGTTCAAGATTATTTATAACCAAAGCATTGAAAAGAGCTCAAGGCAACTTTTCAGTCTGCGAACCGGCATACCGGCGCTATACCGGTCTGGAATGCAACGGCTAGAAATATAGCCGTTGGGATCATTAATTGCTCGAATTTTCGACCGTTGGAATTTCAACATTACTAAACAGGTATACCGTCGGTATGAATCGGTATGCCGTCGGTATGCCGATTTTGTAGACAGAAACTTTTTGTGAACAAAATTGGTATACCGTCGGTATGGACCGGTATAACGTCGGTATGCCGTTTTTCATCGAAAAATGATCCTGGGCTAATTTCTACCCTAGCTTTCGATTTTACAATCCATTTCTTGTGTTTACAATTATTCCTAAGACTCATTACAGACTCCAGATATACTGTAGCGGGTGCAGGCTTTATCAGAGTATTGAAATGATGATGGCATGGCTTGGCTTCTTCCTTTGATAGGTGCTGGCTTTTTCCTTTGGCAGCAGCTGTCCAAAGATATCCAGTTTGTGAAAACTGAATACCTTTCGGGGGCTTCGCCCCCGAACCCCCGACAAGGGGCGCCGCCCCCTCGACCCCCGCCCGCTGACCGGGCAGCAGAACCCCCGAGTGCGTGGCTCCGGAGATGTCGTCGGATGGTTCAGAGAAATTTTGTAAGATCCGTCGTCTTTGGCCCACCATGATTTCTTCATTACATATGTCCACATTGATCTTGCTTATTGCTTTTCTGCATGTACATGTTAGACGAACAACGCAATATACATAGTAGCAAGTATGATAAGTTTAATACACATTAGGACAATGCTGAGTTTAAGTATAAGTGCTAAGATGATAGCATAAATGTTAGTGATATCATAATGATTAAAATTAATTGAATAACCAAAATCAAAAATATAGTTTTGATTTTGGCAACCCGATTAAATTTAAGATAGATAAGCTTATATCACTAATATGTAAACCAATAGGCACATATCACCAAAGGTATAAGTATAAGTAGAAATGCTATTGTGATAGTATGAAGATTAGTGATAAAGAAATGCTAAACTTAACATATTAACCATATTCAAAAATATGATACAATCATTGGGCCAACAACACCACCATTACCTAAACTCGAGTTCAATACCTCACTCTAAGGATTTGTATCAACATGATTAACTGACCATAGGTCTTAATCCAATAGTAGGGACAGAACAATCAAGTAAATTGGGTATTAAGGCTTAGTGTGGTCTGATACAAGGGACCAAAGGGACTGTACCACTTAGCTATATGTATAAGTAAAGACAGAATCTTGAGTTTATCCAAGGAAAATTATGGACATTCAAGAACATGACTGAACTATGGGATATGAGATTACTGAACTAATTATGGCTCAACATTATTCCATATGGATAGACACTCATGCAATTGGTACCAATCCAACTGGGTTCAAGCTAAGAGGCAGGGCAATGAGTGACTGAATACATAAACAGATGGACAGATGCAAGGATGCAGGAACATGCCATGGTCAGTGACAGATTATGAAGTGTAGGTGTCAAAGACATTACAATTACAGGCAACCTAAGTGTAGGACATGTGTAGATGCAATGAATGACTAGGTAATTATAGCAGATAAGTGAATAAAGTGTCCATGAATGCAGGTAATAAAATGGCCAATTTTAGTCCAGAACATGCAATTGGGCATCAGGTCTTATAGGAAGGACAGATGAGGATATCAACTGAATGTAGTGAAGGTTGTGCAGAATGCAAGTATGTAGGGAAGAATCATAGTGAATCCTATGGTTTAACAAATGCAGGACATGAGCAGTGGCTAAAGGCAGTATGCCATAAGATGTCCAGGTTTGTATATACAACTTGTGGGTGTATACAGTTAAGGAGTGTGCTCAATTAAGTAATGTAGTGTCAAGTGAGGTTCAACATGTGCAGGTGAGGTTGAGTCTGATATTAAGCCATTAGAGGGGATGTGTAGTAATGATATGTAGCAGTGGTTCCAACAAGTGTGCAGTAACATGATATGGTAATGTGTCAAGAGTGAACATGTTAATGTGTGTGCAGCATGCTAGGTGAGGTGCAGTGAGTATTCAGATATGAGTGCATCAGTGTGAAATAGGAAATACAGTAAAGTAAGTGTGTGCAGTGGGAAGCTAAGGTATGCATGAGATCTAAATGATGCATTGGCAGATATGGTAAGGCCCTGCATACAAGTATGCAGTTCAAATAAGCTCTGATACATAGAAAATATCAGAGAAGGTAAGTGGTAAATGAGAGATGTTGCAAGGCAGTAAGGCATGCAGTATGAAGTGAGGTGTCAAGTGTCAAACAGTGTCAAACAAAACGTGTCCGGAATGTCGAATGTATAGAGTATCCAAAATGTCAAGCCTAGTATCCAAGTAAAGTGTCAAGGTGTTTAGTGTACAAAAAATTAAATGTGTCACAGTATAGCAGAGAAAAGGAAAGTATGTGATGTGTATCGATCAAGTGTGTGACAGATGTGTCATAACAATATGTTGTAGAGTAGTGTCAACATGTCAACCACGTGTCCAACATGCAACAAGTGTTATTGTGTCCACATAAATGTGTCCAAGTGAATAACAAAGTGTCAAGCTAAGTATCAGAGTGTGCGTGTGCATGTGTCGACTGAAATCTGTAGCTTGAATAACTCCTCAAAATCAATACCAACCCGAGCCCAACTATTCAGGCCACATGTCAGTCAAAGCTGTCACGACCCGCACCCTAGAGTTAGGGCACGAGAACGTAACAACGCCCAGCCTACGCCGCAGTGTCGGCGGTAGAACGCTGTCCTAGGTCTCATGCATCTAACAGTATAAGGCTAAGCAGTTTATACTCCCCGAATGGGGGTGACATAGCAGAATGTAAACTCAATCACATCTAAGGTAGAGCATAATGGAAGATAGATAAAATATGAAATCCAAAAGAGATACAGGAGATAGAAGTCTAAGTGTCTAAGATACATAAATTCAGAAGTACATCTCAAAACTCAAATACAGTAATCCACAAAGTAAATACAACTCCCGACAAATGAAATAACTATCTAAACAACCTCTACTATGTCTCCTCTAGGCTAGCAGGCAATCCCAGGCCATCTGTAAAATTTATCAACAGGTCCAGTCAGGATAGGAGCGAGCACAATACATCTCATGCAGTTCATATCATGTCAGAAAATATAAAGCAGGCAATAGAATAAGATACATGAAACGCTGTAAGAAGATGTACATAAAAACATGAGAGATATTTGATAACTGAAAATATATATACATGATAAGTAAGAACTGTAAGTGACTAGTGATTTAGAGTACGAGATGGCATGTAATTGGCTTAGGTTGAACATGATGTACATGAGTGAACATGTAGGACATCAGCCAATAAGGCTGTGTTGTACATGATAAAACATGAAAAGTAACAGAGTGAACATGATGGGTAAATCATATGACCATTTATACTCACCCCTACCCACAATCAATACACAAGGATCTATTCAAGTTACGTTACGGACATGATGTTTTGGTTATACAAGAAACACATGAGGAAACATGAGCGTACATGAAAGAACATGAGAGTACATGAACGTACATATAAGAACATGAGAGAACATGAGTGTAAATGAATAACGCAGAAGCAAGGAATATATGATGTACATGAAACACATGTCATAAAGTATCCGATGCGCCCGCTAAGGGGGGTAACATCCCAAGAAGAGATCCATATAGTACCAATCTGTGATGATAACGTGACAGCATCAAGTAAAAGTAATCTAGAGCGAGAATATAAGTCATGACAAGTATGAAACGATCAGAGAATGTACTCGCCTGATATCTGAATGTCCAAGGTAAAGATACTGTCCGAGGAGAGGTGTCTGGCTCCTAATTAGAACAGCACAAGTCACAACATGTCCAGAAGGGTAATATAAAGTACTACAATGCATTCTACATGAATCTAGGTCAAACTAGGCCAAAGTCAACCCTTGGTCAACTCTGGTCAACTGCACTAGTCAAACTAGGTCAAACTAGGTCATGTTCTAACCCAGTAAGTCTTACTAGGCCTAACCAAGACTATCCTAGCAAGCACACATCAATACAAGACTATACAAGCCAACATACACCCAACTCTATATAGCATGCAATTATTCAATACTCAAATAGGCAAGAATTCACATTGGATATACACTAGTTAATCTATTACTTTAAGCTATATATGTCTACACATATATACACATGCATATATTGGTATTCAATATTAGATCTATAATCATGGCATTTCAAATGGTTATATAAACTTATATATTACAACACAATATGCTAACATATATATAATATACATACATAGCTAAGTTAACTATATTCATAAATACTTATTTAAGAGGCTATGTGTGTGTATGTGAACATGGCAAAGGGGCAAGTGAGAGTTAAATAGGCATACATAGTGTACACATATCAAAGAGTGTCAAAGTATAAGTGAACAATGTGTCAAGTGTGATAGTGTCAACATAGTGTAAGGGGGTACATGAGGTAATATAGGATTTGTGTTAACATAGAATATTACATCTCATTAACTTGTATATTGCATACATTACATCTATTATTACATTACATTCATGCTTGCATTCATTCATCATTCATTATTCTCTTGCACCACTATATGCACCATACATTATATACTATGGAACCTACATATTCATTACAAGCCATACTTATACATGCTTACATTAGATAGGATACTTACACCTCATACATCATTTATTTAACCATTTACTCATGCTTGTATTCTCTATTTAATTACATAATATATATACATTAACATGGGTAAAAATCAAATAGAACATTATATTACACACAAGAGTGCACAAAATGCATATGCCGAATAGTAACTCCTACTAATAATCAATACTGTACCATCTCAGCATGAATTAAAATTTAGTATTAAAATATGTTATATATCTATGTGTTAGCTTTTCGAAACTTTAAACGGATCGCATTTTCGTTTCCGGAAACTCCCGGAATCGTGAAAACACCGAGAACGCGTTTGTCTTTCGTACAGCTGACACTCAAATAATTCTCCAGAAAGTTACAGAAAGAATTAGGCCTATTAATACATGTTTTTGGAAAGCTAACTTCAATACGCTTCTTTTAAAAAAAATGGGAGATTAAACCGAGCTTTGAGCTAGAAGTTATGACATTTCTAAGTTAGGGCTGAAATTAAAAACGTGGATAAAAATCATGACGGATTTAGATAGTTTGAGCCAAAAGAATACACAATATATATCCTAATTATCCACAACAATAATAGCAATAATAATATGAGGAACCACACTCACAAACTTGATTATATAATCATCATGAACCATTTATTACATATATAAATATAGATACACTCTCATTACAATATATATATATATAAATCTATATATGTAACATGAACACATCCACAACACAAAGGACACTCCTATGACCTACAAATGGACACAAAATGGACACAAATGGAGATACAACCATGGGGATCATTTCTATGGGTTCAAAATAGACCTATATGTATGAGAAAATGAAAAGGAGAAGGGATTTATACCTCCCGGTAGATCGAATCGAAGAAAAACCTTCCCGGAGCGACACCGACACGTAGAGATTCCAAAAGGACACGAACGAGCTCCGAATCCTCCCAAACTTGGGTAGCTTCCTCCTTGGCTAGAATGGAGAAGGAAAGAAGAAGATTTGGTGGTGAAATGGAAGGATTTGGTGAAGAAATTGCTAGGAATTGCTCTCTAGGAATTTGGGGAAGAACAAGAGAGAGAAAAATAGATGGATAATGACAAATGGGAGGCTCAACCCTATCCTTATTGTGGCTGGCCATAAAGGTGGTTTGTCCTATTAGGAAAAGTCCAAAAGCCCCTACTAACCTATTCTATGAGTATTAGGAAAGGGCTAATTGGTTGGGGCTAAATTAGTCATTCTAAAGTCTCTAATCACACTAACCTTATCCATAATAATTAGTCTAACCTCTAACTAAAATATTTCTATCATGTGGACTAAAATTAATATCATGTGGGCCATGCCTAACTAGTGTGTGGGTCCCACTAGAGTCAAACTACCCCCGGGTCTCCGTTTCAAGTCGGATTGAGTTGAAATTCGAACCCGACTCAAATAACCCCAAAACAATATCATAAATAATAAAATAATATCAAAATAATTCAAAGAGGTCAAATACAAAAATATCCTTAGGCCAAAAATGATATTAAAATATCATAATCACATGGTTAGGCTCTAGGTCAAACAGTCTCTAGGGTTTCACTAGCAAAACGTCAAAACCACAAGTCATTAATTTAAATAATTTTAAAATAATTTAAAATCACCAAAAATCATATCATGAATTAAATATCATTATTAAACTAATTATAAACACAAAATTTCAAAATTACCCACATTTGGGAAACTGGGTGCTACAACTCTACCCACCTTAGAAAAATTTCGTCCTCGAAATTAAAATGTCCATACTCCCTCTAGGTCAAACCCCCACAATCAAAGTTCCAGATTAAAACAAATCATGTGATCAAAATGACGACATACAGGGTCATGGCATACGGTGGTAGTGAAAGTCTCATCTAGGTATACTAGTCATGCTAACCGAAACGGTCATAGGGTATCAAAACATACAAGCAATATAGGGTGCTAAACTAGAGAAGTTACAGAAACAACAAACCATCAAAACTGTAAGGCGGTCTACCATCCTATATGAAACTGGTACTTATCAAAACAAAATAAAGGCAACTACCAATTATCTGAAAAAGGGTACAAAAAATCAAATTCAAAAATTAAGGAATTGAAAATCACTTGCATTGAAATCCAAATCACAATATATATATACAGAGAGAGCATTAGAGAGGAAAAACTAGCATTATATAATGTTATGTGGTTTGTGTGTGTATGGGTGTATGTGAAATATACATAAAATTGTATATGAGCTATCCTGTTACACTACTCATGGCATATGGGTTAACAACCTACAATACACAACCTATTTAATCATACCATGCATGGCTAACCATAAACATCTATAAGAGGTAGAGATTTAGTTATGTATATACATATATTATAACATGTATGCCTAAGCTCTATATATATCTATACAAGTATGTGATCATAACATAGAGAGAAAATGTTAGGTTACATGACAGCGTATACTAAGTTAGGGTGTGTGTGTGTCCTTGTACAGGGTTATAGCTTAGTATTGAAAGGTTAAACCCAGTTTTAATTCAGTATTTACATACAAAATCTAAAAATAAGCTAACATTTAAACCAGTGTAATATTAACATAATGCAGTCTCAGATTTTACAAATTTAACATAACTTAACCAATTTATCTAAAAATTGAAACTCTGCAGATATCATACATGTGCAGTTATGTAGACAAAACTAATAACATGAAATTTATATTTAAATTACGAATTTAAACTGGAAAAGCAGAAAACCAGAAATATTGGGGTTTTGAAAATTTTAACATTAACAACATATTAATATGTATTTAGATAGGTAAAAAATCAAGTGTAGCATGCATACGTATCAGGCAAGTGTCCACTATGTAAATATACTCATATATTTTCATGTCCCAAAAAAAATCAATTCTACGTTAAGACCAACATTTAGATTCCTACCAAGATCGCAAAATAGGTGATTGACGAAATCAAGGCAGTTTTATTATTATTATTCAATACTAGAATAATAGCAAGAAGGAAATAACGATAAAAGCTGTTTGCTTATTTGCCTAAAAGAAGGAACCATTTTGAAACAAGAGCTAAATATCAAATCTAAGATAAAGTCTAGCAAAATTATCGATTCATTGTATTAAGAAGAAACTCATAGCAAGAAGTTACACAAGCTACTCCTAAGTTAAATAATTAGAAGCAAAACAAAGCAAAACAAATAATAATTCTTTTTGAAGGACTGTATCAAAGTAGAGAAAACATGCTTAAAAATATTTAAGGTACAATCTGATAATCATATGCGTCTATCCAAAATCATGGTACTCTAAATCCCTGTCATACTAGTAAGCAAGGCTACGATAATCACAGAGTCCTTGACTTATGCATATACCTCTAGAATCATGGTATTTAACATTTTTGCGGTGCCGCTAGCTTGGCTGCAAAAACCTTAAATTTCTACACCCGAAAAATATATTCAGAGTCGGACTATATGTCCTCACCATGCTGGCTAATGTGACTATAGAAGACTAGATTCCATAACATAGATGACCTAGCCCATATAATTTCATCTTGTCAGAAAAAATTAAATTAAATCAACAATGAATACCCATAAATCAAATCAAATTTATCAACGAACTTCAAAAATTCAAAATGAACAAAAATCCATCAAAATACAACTCGGATGCAACAGCTATCATCAAGATTCAAAATTCGACAAGCATTCATCAAAATCAATGAATACAACTCAAATTCAACCATAATCCATCAAAATCAAATTTAACAACAGTAAGTAAAAATAAATCAAATCAAGGGAAAAAGAGTTCTCAAATCGAAGTTAAAATAAGATTCTCAAGGGTCGTTCCGGGAATCTCTCAAGGGTTCCTAACTGTGATTGAGTACCTTCAAGATATATCCTATTCCTACTGCAGGCTATAGTGGTACTCAAGTTCGAATACCACTACATAAACTCGACCTGCATGGGCCACCACTAAAAATGTGTCACGACCCGCACCCTAGAGTTAGGGCACGAGAACGTAACAACGCCCAGCCTACGCCGCAGTGTCGGCGGTAGAACACTGTCCTAGGTCTCATGCATCTAACAGTATAAGGCTAAGCAGATTATACTCTCCGAATGGGGGTGACATAGCAGAATGTAAACTCAATCACATCTAAGGTAGAGCATAATAGAAGATAGATAAAACATGAAATCCAAAAGAGATACAGGAGATAGAAGTCTAAGTGTCTAAGATACATAAATCCAGAAGTACATCTCAAAACTCAAATACAGTAATCCACAAAGTAAATACAACTCCCGACAAAATGAAATAACTATCTAAACAACCTCTACTGTGTCTCCTCTAGGCTAGCAGGCAATCCCAGGCCATCTGTAAAATTTATCAACAGGTCCAGTCAGGACAGGAGCGAGCACAATACATCTCATGCAGTTCATATCATGTCAGAAAATATAAAGCAGGCAATAGAATAACATACATGAAACGCTGTAAGAAAATATACATGAAAACAGGAGAGATATTTGATAACTGAAAATATATATAAATGATAAGTAAGAACTGTAAGTGACTAGTGATTTAGAGTACGAGATGGCATGTAATTGGCTTAGGTTGAGCATGATGTACATGAGTGAACATGTAGGACATCAGCCAATAAGGCTGTGTTGACATGATAAAACATAAAAAGTAACAGAGTAAACATGATGGGTAAATCACATGACCATTTATACTCACCCCTATCCACAATCAATACACAAGGATCTATTCAAGTTACGTTACGGACATGATGTTTTGGTTATACAAGAAACACATGAGGAAACATGAGCGTACATAAAAGAACATGAGAGTACATGAACGTACATGTAAGAACATGAGTGTACATGAATAACGCAGAAGCAAGGAATACATGATGTACATGAAACACATGTCATAAAGTATCCGATGCGCCCGCTAAGGGGGGTAACATCCCAAAAAGAGATCCATATAGTACCAATCCGTGATGATAATATGACAGCATCAAGTAAAAGTAATCTAGAGCGTGAATATAAGTCGTGACAAGTATAAAACGATCAGAGAATGTACTCGCCTGATATCTGAATGTCCAAGGTAAAGATACTGTCCGAGGAGAGGTGTCTGGCTCCTAATTAGAACAGCACAAGTCACAACATGTCCAGAAGGGTAATATAAAGCACTACAATGCATTCTACATGAATCTAGGTCAAACTAGGCCAAAGTCAACCCTTGGTCAACTCTGGTCAACTGCACTAGTCAAACTAGGTCAAACTAGGTCATGTCCTAACCCAGTAAGTCTTACTAGGCCTAACCAAGACTATCCTAGCAAGCACACATCAATACAAGGCTATACAAGCCAACATACATCCAACTCTATATAGCATGCAATTATTCAATACTCAAATAGGCAAGAATTCACATTGGATATACACTAGTTAATCTATTACTTTAAGCTATATATGTCTACACATATATACACATACATATATTGGTATTCAATATTAGATCTATAATCATGGCATTTCAAATGGTTATATAAACTTATATATTACAACACAATATGCTAACATATATATAATATACATACATAGCTAAGTTAACTATATTCATAAATACTTATTTAAGAGGCTATGTGTGTGTATGTGAACATGGCAAAGGGGCAAGTGAGAGTTAAATGGGCATACATAGTGTATACATATCAAAGAGTGTCAAAGTGTAAGTGAATAATGTGTCAAGTGTGATAGTGTCAACATAGTGTAAGGGGGTACATGAGGTAATATAGGATTTGTGTTAACATAGAACATTACATCTCATTAACTTGTATATTGCATATATTACATCTATTATTACATTACATTCATGCTTGCATTCATTCATCATTCATTATTCTCTTGCACCACTATATGCACCATACATTACATACTATGGAACCTACATATTCATTACAAGCCATACTTATACATGCTTACATTAGATAGGATACTTACACCTCATACATTATTTATTTAACCATTTACTCATGCTTGTATTCTCTATTTAATTACATAATGTATATACGTTAACATGGGTTAAAATCAAATAGAATATTATATTACACATAAAAGTGCACAAAATGCATATGCCGAATAGTAACTCCTACTAATAATCAATACTGTACCATCTCAGTATGAATTAAAATTTAGGATTAAATTATGTTATAGATCTATGTGTTAGCTTTTCGAAACTTTAAACGGATCGCATTTTCGTCTCCGGAAACTCCCGGAATCGCGAAAACACCGAGAACGCGTTTGTCTTTCATACAGCTGACACTCAAATAATTCTCCAGAAAGTTATAGAAAGAATTAGGCCTATTAATACATGTTTTTGGAAAGCTAACTTCAATACGCTTCTTTTAAAAAAAATGGGAGATTAAACCGAGCTTTGAGCTAGAAGTTATGACATTTCTAAGTTAGGGCTGAAATTAAAAACGTGGATAAAAATCATGACGGATTTAGATAGTTTGAGCCAAAAGAATACACAATATATATCCTAATTATCCACAACAATAATAGCAATAATAATATGAGGAACCACACTCACAAACTTGATTATATAATCATCATGAACCATTTATTACATATATAAATATAGATACACTCTCATTACAATATATATATATATAAATCTATATATGTAACATGAACACATCCACAACACAAAGGACACTCCTATGACCTACAAATGGACACAAAATGGACACAAATGGAGATACAACCATGGGGGTCATTCCTATGGGTTCAAAATAGACCTATATGTATGAGAAAATGAAAAGGAGAAGGGATTTATACCTCCCGGTAGATCGAATCGAAGAAAAACCTTCCCGGAGCGACACCGACACGTAGAGATTCCAAAAGGACACGAACGAGCTCCGAATCCTCCCAAACTTGGGTAGCTTCCTCCTTGGCTAGAATGGAGAAGGAAAGAAAAAGATTTGGTGGTGAAATGGAAGAATTTGGTGAAGAAATTGCTAGGAATTGCTCTCTAGGAATTTGGGGAAGAACAAGAGAGAGAAAAATAGATGGATAATGACAAATGGGAGGCTCAACCCTATCCTTATTGTGGCTGGCCATAAAGGTGGTTTGTCCTATTAGGAAAAGTCCAAAAGCCCCTACTAACCTATTCTATGAGTATTAGGAAAGGGCTAATTGGTTGGGACTAAATTAGTCATTCTAAAGTCTCTAATCACACTAACCTTATCCATAATAATTAGTCTAACCTCTAACTAAAATATTTCTATCATGTGGACTAAAATTAATATCATGTGGGCCATGCCTAACTAGTGTGTGGGTCCCACTAGAGTAAAACTACCCCCGGGTCCCCGTTTCAAGTCGGATTGAGTTGAAATTCGAACCCGACTCAAATAACCCCAAAACAATATCATAAATAATAAAATAATATCAAAATAATTCAAAGAGGTCAAATGCAAAAATATCCTTAGACCAAAAATGACATTAAAATATCATAATTACATGGTTAGGCTCTAGGTCAAACAGTCTCTAGGGTTTCACTAGCAAAACGTCAAAACCACAAGTCATTGATTTAAATAATTTTAAAATGATTTAAAATCACCAAAAATCATATCATGAATTAAATATCATTATTAAAATAATCATAAACACGAAATTTCAAAATTATCCATATTTGGGAAAATGGGTGCTACAAAAGCCCTATCCTAGAACAGTAGGTAGCACCTAAATTTATGTCGTGTCCAGCGAGCACTGGACACGCAGTAGCAGGGCACTGCTACAGTCGCTGCACAGGGTCACACACACATCCCCGTGTCTATTTCGACGCAGAAATAGACACGAAAACCAACTCAGTCTGACACCATTGCAATCCACACATGACCAGCTATGCAAAACTATAATTAGCTTAGAAATTGGTGAACAAAATATCCTATGGGACATTTCATCGAACACTTAAGACACGTATCTGATACTTTTGCGATACTCACCCCAAATGGATTCGAATTCGAACCAAACTTAGCCTAATGCTAGGGGGGCCCTAAATGAATGCATCTACAATAAGAAATCTGGAATTTAATAGGTTTAGAGGCACTTATCAATTGGGAGTTGGAATCCTAATAAAAATTCTCTTGTAAAGCTCTCCAACCAAATCCAATGGTCAAATTGTCCCAAATCCTTGCTAGCTAGCTTATAGAGTCCTCCTCTACTCAAGGGGAGTAGTTTGTAATTGGTTTGGATGAATTTGGAGTTGATTTGAGGAATAGGGGAAATTTGGGGAAGAACACCAAAACTAGGATTAGGGTTTCAATGAAAGAGGAGGGAAGGGGGCTAATGATGACTTATATAGTGGGGTGGGGCTGTTGTGGCCGGCTATGATGGTGTTGGCTAGGGTTTGGTCAAGTTGCATTAGCTACAAGTCTTCATATTGTCATTTAGAGGCCTTTTTTGAGAAAAGGCCCAAAGTGGTTTGTCATTCTAAGTCAATTCTAGCCTATTCATGCTATTGTAATATAATTAGAACCCAATTAATCAAGTCTAAGTCCACTAGCTAGATTCTACGGTCATGGTTAGCCTCTAGTCAAAGTAGTTCTAAGGTTTCACTAGCAAAGACCAAAGTCACAATACACCAAATTAATTAATAAATAATTCAAAAAGAAACCACAATGACCAAAATACCCTTATGCCAAAGTAGAAATAAATTATCCTAATCACATGGTTAGGCTTTAGGTCAAGTAGTCTCTAGGGTTACACTAGCAGAACACCAAAATCACAATTTACAGATTTAAATTATTTTTAAAAGAATTAAAAATTATCAAAAATCATGACATGATTTAAATCTCATTATTAAAAGACTAAAATTACAAAAGTTCAAAATTACCCTTATTTTGGAAAAGTGGGTGCTACACGTTAGCATGGCCAGTTAGCGTGGACCTTTCGCTCGGGCAGTTGGCACGGCCCGTTCGCATGGCCAGATGGTAAGGCGGTTGGCACGACAGTTTACAAACACAGTTGGCGTAGTTGGCGTTAATTGTTATAGCGCATGCGTTGTTGTGTCTGACCACGATCTGAACAGTTATGAAACATTCAAAAACTAGCGGTTACTGCACGCGCCTATATAAGTTCCTCTCTTCTCTCTCATTTGTACAAGCTTCTTATGAAAATCATAATTTAGAGAAAGAGAGAAACATAGATAGAGTTCTGTCCATCCAAGGAGTCCAGAAGAGCATTTCATCAGAGTGTTCCATAGTTCATCTTTGAACTTGCTGGTTCCTGGGAGCTGATCGTCGTGTGGGGCGAATCTAGCTTTGAGCTCTAGTGATTCATTACCCCAGCATGCCTCTTCTTTTTCTTTCGTTCATCTCTTGTTACTTGTATCTTGTTCTGAACGAGATATTCCCTGCTCTAATCAGAAAACTTTCAGTGGCTTACGTCCCTGCTGCTACAAAATTTATTTGTGCCTTATTTGAAGTGTTATATTTGATTGTCTCATTGAATCCTCCAGGATCTCAGTTGTGCACCTTCCTCCAAGTGTTGCCAAAATCAGTTTTTCATCTTAAAATCACGTCCCGGTAATAACATTATTACCATTGCTACTGGAGGTGATGAACCTAGGGATTCATGAGATAACTAATGCTCTAGATGTTGCAGGCAACAAAACAAATGCCATCAAAAGGGTACTATTAGGATTTTGTATCATGCTTTCTTTTTAAGATAACTGTGCCATGGTTGTTTTATGTCTTTGTTTCAAATAAGAAAGTTTGTCATGAGAATTATTAATTTTGTATATAATTGTATAAATAAATGACATTATATTTTAATAATAAATGCCAAAACAATTAATTATCTTGAAACTGATTTAAACAGAAGGTGATATACATAAAATTAATTTTAAATTTTGACAAGCCTTTAAATTATATATTAGATTATACTGAATTTAAATTATGAATCTAACTATATTATACTAAAATGTAAATTTCAATTAGATTTAAAATATAGATTAGATTGAATTGTTAAATTATGAATCTAACTAGATTATATTATATTAGAATTAAAATTAGATTTAAATTATAGATTAGATTCATTGACTAGAATTTAAATTCTAAATTTAATTTAATTAGACTATACTTAGTTTACTTTCTATGACCTCAAGATGTTAACCTTTTTTTATTTAGAAAGTTAGTTGTAGAAAGGCACAAGTCTAGCAAGTTCATGGTGACTATAAATGACAATCATATGAAAGCTAAGAGCAAATGTTGTGATAAATTAGGGAAGTATTATGTATCATTAAAAAAATATGTTTAATAAGGTTGCTGATATATTATTTTTGTTACATAAATTGGTTTTAACATTTGTAAAACGTGTTGCACATGCATTGTGTGTGCCATGACACTAGTTTAAACTATATTTGAATAGATTCCAACCCCCCTCCCACACCCCAAATATATACTAGCATATGCTTAAACTAAGACATGAATTTTCAAACTAAAATTGATGGTATAATGTCACATATATAATATTTATGGACTAGAAAGCAATTCCCCTCAATGATAGAGGATTATCAAACAATTACTATGTCAAAACAAGGACTAATAAATAGATTATACCCTAATAAAGAAAGTAAATTTAATTTTCTCTCCAAATTAACACTAATACACTCTTTTTTCCCTCTTATGAACTTCTTTGTGATGGTTTGGGACTTTCCAAGAATCCCGTAAAGGGGAAGCCTGAAGAAAATACCCTCAATTCTTTGCATATGTTGTATTTAAAATATGTATATCTTGAACGCAACAATTCAACTTGTGTGTTTTGAAACCAAATTTTAGCAATTTAACAACAATCTAACTTTGGACGCAAATACAACAAATCTGTGTATAAAAATTATAATTTTTAATATCATTTAACTAAGTTTTTAACTTTGGACCTACCAATTAAACAATAGAAATAGTCCAACGAACAAACCGAATCAACAAATTCGTTACTCGGTTCGATCTGGTTTCAGTTTGGGCTAATTTCAGTTTGATTTCGGTTTTGGATTTTTCGAATTTTGATTTATCCACTTTTGACTATTTTGATTCGGTTGAAATGGAATAATATTTAGTTTGAATTTTCGAATAATATTTATGTCCAGGAAAACCAGAGCTATATGCCTGGAATTCTGAATGGATTATTGTTGTTTCAGCATGCATAGTTAAAAGTTTTCAAAGTTATATATGACCATTCCAAAATTTAACAATTCTCTCTCTTTGCTCTTTTAAGCTGATTATGCATGCTTGATACATGATGTCCAAAAACCTGGATAACTAGCTGTCCCATGATGTTTGAATAACTGTCCCTTGTTTGAATGTTGTGACAAGCATCTTATATATCCTAGGAGGAAATATATTTACTAATTTATTTAAACTCGAGTATCTTGGATATTTTGAAGTACCTAATCATGTACCTGAATATCTACTATTTAAACGAGATTTGAATTTAAAAAAAATTCCTTACATATTAGCATATGCTTAAATTAAGACATGAATTTTAAAATTAAAATTGAGGGTATAAATGTCACAAATAATATTTATGGACAAAAAACTAACCCCTTAATGAAAGAGAGATTATCCAACAATTACTCTGTCAAAATAAGGACCTTTTTTAATTATCAAGGGGAAAAAAGACTAATAAATATATAAAACCCTATAAGAAAGTAACCTTTAATTTCCTCTGCAAATGTTTCAAAAAATAGTTTCTCTCCAGATTAACACCATTACAATCTTTTCCCTCCTCCTGGACTTCTTTGTGACAGTTCCAGACTTTCCAAGAACCCCTTGAAGGGGGAGTCTCAGAGTATGTGGGTGCTAGGTTTTTATATGTACATTCAGGTTTATTATTGTGGCAAGTTGTTACAAGTATGGGTGGTTATTATTCGGTTTTGGACCAAAAATTGAACCGAACCAAACCGAGTAAGAGATTCCGTTCGTTATGTCCGTTTTAAAAATACTAAAAAAAATTTATTCGTTTTGGGTTTCGGTTTCTGTCCAAAACCTAAAACCGAATAAGACTTGTGCAATCATGTAAATACCCTCAATATGCATATGTTGTAATTAAAATATATATATTTCGAAAGCTACAATTCTATTTATTTATTTTGAAACCAAATTTTAGAAATTTAACAACTAGTATAATTTTGGACGTAAATATAACAAGTGTGTATTTTGAACCAAATTAACAGAATGCTCACCCCTAGAGTGGATTATTGTATATTTTTTGAAACCAAATTTTAGTAATTTAACAACTAATCTAACTTTGGACGCAAATACAATAAACACGTGTATAAAAATTATAATTCTTAATATCATTTAACTAAGTTTTCAATTTTAGACCTACAAATTATACAAAAGAAACAGTCCAACCAAACAAATCGGATAAACAAAATTGTTATTCAAATCGATTTTGTTTCGGTTTTGGCTAGTTTCAGTTCGATTTCGGTTTTGAATATTTCAAATTTTGATTTATTCGATTTTGACTATTTCGATTTGGTTGAAACGGAATAAACTGAACGCTCACCCCTAGTGCCAAGTTGTATTGATGTATAGGAACTTTGAAAATAGGTATGGGGATTCTTTAAACCAAGGGACAGGAGATTCACTCACCCAAAGGCACATCTTTTGTGAAACCCATATTCTAGTAATTAATTATTAAATAGTGTTTTAGCATTATTATTATTATTAAATTTATTATTATTTATTATTATTAGTTTTGGGTGCAAATTATTTCAAAATAATAAATAACATGGATTTTTTTGATTTTAGACCCAGACCCGAGTCCGAGCCCAGACCCAGGCCCGAGTCCAATCTTTTCCTATCCATTTTGGACTTGGTTAATCTTTTAAATTAAAAAAAAAAAACAATTTGGGCTGGTCCCGAAGGACCAGCACTCCTCCCACGTTCACTCCTCCCCACTTTTTCTCCACACATTTCCCTCTCACCCACATCTTTCCCCTTCACTCCTTATAACTCCCCTTGTCCTCCATTTCGCACAGAACATCCCCACCCCACCACCACAAATTCCTTTAATCTCTCTCTCTAATATTTCTCACAGAGGAGAAGTTCTCCCCATCACCTCTCATCCCCAAACTTTCCTTCCCGAGCAAACCCTCTTCACCTAACCCCGCACGCGAACCGTCACCCTCCAACGCCGACGCCGCCGAGCTCCCCTCCGGCGAAGCCGCGCCCATCTCCGGCGATCTCTCCCCCAGCGCGCGGCCCCTCTCTCCCTGCCGCCGCGTCCCGATTTCCCGGTGTCCCGTCGGCCCACGCGAACCCTAGCGCCCCGCGAGCTCCCGCCGATCCCACCCCGGCGGCGCCGACCCCGGCCCGGCCACCCGTTCGCCGGCCTCCAGCGGCCCCTGTGCGACCCTGCCGAGCTCGCCCCTCTCCGCGGATCCAACCGCCGGAACCCTAGCCCGGCCTCCCCGCGCCCGGCCGACCGCCAGCGTGCGGCCCCGTTCCCCAGCTCCTGCCGGCCTCCCTGTCGGCCAACCCTTCGCCGGCAGCCCCTCTGTCCGCGAGCAGCATCCCGCTCCCGTGCCCTAGTTTCTCGGCGACACCGCAGTTCTGTACTGCTGTATTCCGCGGAGTTCTCCCCGCTGTCCAGATCTGTGATCCCGTGCACCCGATCCAGCGTTGTCCGAACGTTGTTTCGGCTCTCCCCAAGTTTTTCCTGCGGCTCCCCGCCAACGGAAATTGGTAATCCCTGTTAATCACAGTAGTTCGTCCCTCCCGTAGAGTTCATGATGAGAATCGGTCCCCGATTTCCCTTTGGGAAATTCGGTTAGCTGCGTTAGCATATTCTGTGATTTTTGTCTGCTGGGTTTTGTGTGTTGTTGGGTTGATTGCGTGATTCCCGGGTGTTTCGGGAAGTTCTGTTGGTTGGGAAATTATTTCTGGTGGTTTGGAAAGTTAATTCGGTGGTTATATTTTTGGGATTATTATTGGTTGGAACAATTGCAGGTTTCTGTGGCACATTTTCCAGTTTTGGGTTTGTCCCGAAATAGAGGAAATGTTGCCCAAATTTTTACAAAACTATATTGATTTGATTTCAAAATTGGTTTTCGGAATAATGAATTTTTAAAACTAAATTTTCGGGCGACGACCATACCGGTCTGTGGGCCCTGGCGAAATGCAAACGCACCGGTCCGACCGGGCGTTGTGGTATTAGCTGGATTTTGATGATGGACCGAGTCTGAGACTCTTAACATTTATTTTAAATTATTTTATTTAATATTTAGGCTATTTATTATAGTTATTTATTTACTGTACTTTATTTAGTAATTTTATCATTTTCTCTTATTTGATGTAAAAATAATTGTACAGGACATAAGCCCATTCTAGGATGTTTAGCTGTGCCCTTGTATTGTGTAGCGTAGATTTTTATTCTCTTTTCTGGGTGGATGTGATCTTGGGTGGTTTTGATTAGACGTATAATCGTAGTTAGAACGTAACTTTATAATTAATTAAGAATTTATTAAATGGATAAAATATTAGTAAATAACTAGTTCATGATTTATCACTAAAAAAAACTGTATTTTTATAAATATTACAAAAAAAATACAAAGTTTTCCAAAGTTAATTGATTTTCGTGTTATTTCCAAATAATCCAATTAACTGGCTTAATCAAACGCACGTAGTTGCGATGTAATCGTTAGCTGTAGATTAATGCAACTTAAAACCTGACTAGGACATTACTACTAGAGATTGCAACTAGCACACTTAGCCTGGTTATTCAAGGTTCTAAGTCGAGTTCTCAACTGTAGGAATTCGAAGATACACCTGACGTTCCTCCTCGGTATTAACCCGTCTTTCCAGTCATTCAATTGAGGCAAGTATAGTTTATGTTAGTTACAGTTATTTATTTAATCGTTTTACTGCATGTCTAAACCACGACTCAAACACGAAACTCTCACCGAGAGTACTGTACTGTAACTACTGGGGACTGGGGAATAGCGTAATGATTATGACCACTACTGTAACAAAACCCAATATCCTTCCTGTAACAAACCCAAGCCGGTCATATGTCATTACCTATTCAAATCACTGATTTCTACTGTAACAAACTTGTTTTAAAAACTGTTTAGAACTGCATGATTCTATTTCTTATTTAACTGTTTAAAATTAGCATGAATTGTACTTTGCTCCCTCCTGACTGGAGACAATATTTTAGGTAACACTGAGGATGACGAGCTATACTATAATAGCTATTATGACCCGGTTCTCTACCCTGCGACGGTACCAGAGCCGTCTCTGGAGGACGCTGATCCTGGGACTACAGAACCAGATGCTTAGTTTTTCTTTTCTGCATTTTCTTCTTTTGGGAGTTTGTAGTTTATTTCAGCATTTCATTTCCAGTTGTATTTCTGAATATTTTATTAAACAAAGTTTCAAATTCCGAGTAGAACAGTTGTGACAAATGTACTTGTGTTGTTGTGAATACATGTAATGGAACAGCTTACTGCCGCCGTCTCACCACGGTGCAGGCTGGGCATGGTCCGGTTCGACCCATTAACTTGGGATCGGGTCGTGACATGTTTTCAGTGGTGGCCCATGCAGGTCCACAACAAACAACAACTTAGGAAAACATACCTAGAAACAATTAGAACACTAGAACATTGATTTGTCACGACATAGGTCCGATTTATATATAAATAAATATTTTTGCTTGATTATAGACCGGTAGGCTACCTTGCTTATGTGTGCGTCCTAAACCTTCCAGAGAATGACCATTGACCAAATCCTACTGGCAATAAGGTGTCATCTCCGGATCATACCCCATCTCCTCAACCAAGCCCAGGGTCCTTTCCCTCGCGGCTGTTTGACCGTCCTCATAGTGCATCCAGTGAAGTTTTCCCTACACTGACGATTCCTACCTCATCTCAAACCAAGTTGCATTTCCTTGGTGGAGTATTCATTTTTGTTGCTCCACCAGTACCAGCAATCATCTTCCAAATGGTTGTCCTATTTCAAGAAATCCTGGAGTTCCAGAAAGCTCAAGATGAAGCCCAGCAGGAACAGAAGAATATCACGAGAGAAGACATGAAGAACGTCATGATGTAGCCTTAGTTATCCCCAACCAAGTTAGAGCAGAACTTTTGTCCTAGGAAGGATACCCTTGAATCTAGAAGATATTTGGGTCCCATCAAGTACTCTACTTTCTGCCAGCCTTGTCGTAAGAAGCTATGGGCTTGTAACTACTGCAAGAGGCCTGGTCATCAGGCCGTTAGTTGCTGCAAGAGATTGGGACAATGTTTGGCATATGGATCTACTAAACATCGGGTAAAGGACTGCCCTTATCTTTCTATCAAACCAGAGCTCATATCCCAGCAACACCTGTTAGGCCACAACCTAGGGACCCTCTTCCTATCCAGCAGACCCTGTCCTTATAATAAGGCATGATGCATACTCGAGGTTCAAAGAAAAGGAAGCAGTTGGAGACTGCTCATACAAGAGCCAGAACCATGAGGAATAGTACCTAGAACCGCTGTATAGCATCATCTTTTTGGAAGTTGTAACAGGATGTCCTTAGATCAATCATAAGAGTTTTTGCTGGAATTCTCCACATGAATAGAAGTTTTTGTTACATCCTTATGGCAGATGTTTTTCTTGATAGTCTCCCCGGATTATCCCAGATCTAGACATAGGATTCACCCCTGACCTAGTCCCCGGCTCTTTCCCTAAATTCTAAAGGATGTTACAGAGTCAACCCGAAGGTGGCCAAGAAGATGAAGGACCAGATCAATGAAGGCTCTAGGATTTATTCAGGGTGGAATTTCACCTTAGGGAACACCTATCTTGTTTGTGCCCAAGAAGGATGGAACAACGGATATGTATCGATTACCAGACACTAAAGAACAAGTACTTTCTACCCGGATCGAGGATCTGTTTGATCTGGTTGTGTGGAGTTAGGGTGTTTCGAAGTTTGACTTAAGATTTGACTACCATCAAATCAAAGTCAGGAAAGAGGACATTTCCAAGACGGCGTTCAAACACCAAGTATGGGAAGTTTTCTTTGGTCAGGACGTTAGACTGACAAATGCTCCTGCTGTGTTCATGAATCTCATGAACAGAGATTTTCATGAGTATTTGAATCAGTTTATCTTCTCCATCGATAACATTCTGATATATTTGAAGACTGAAGAAGAGCATGAAGAACACCTGAGGAAGTTTTGGAAACTTTGAGGAAAAAGAAGTTTTATGGTAAGTTATCTGAACGTGGATTTTTGACAAGGTGGACTTTTGGCCTGTCACGACCCGCACCCTAGAGTTAGGGCACGAGAACGTAACAACGCCCAGCCTACGCCGCAGTGTCGGCGGTAGAACGCTGTCCTAGGTCTCAATGCATCTAACAGTATAAGACTAAACAGTTTATACTCCCCGAATGGGGGTGACATAGCAGATACAACTCAATCACATCTAAGGTAGAGCATGATAAGAATAGATAAAACATGAAATCCAAAATAAATACAGGAGATAGAAGTCTAAGTGTCTAAGATACACGAACCCAGACGTACATCTCAAAACTCAATAAAGATACAGTAATCCACAAAGTAAATACAACTCCAGACAAAAAGAAATAACTACCTAAACAACCTCTAATGTGTCTTCTCTAGGCTAGCAGGCACCTCCAGGCTATCTGTAAAATTTATCAACAGGTCCAGTCATGACTGGAGCGAGCACAGTACATCTCAACATATCATAGCAGGTTAGAAAACATATAACATGCAGTAAAGTAAGATACGAGTACTGAAGAAATGCGGTATGTAAACAGGAAGAGAACTGTAATGTAAATATCTACTATACATAGAGAACTAACAGTGGCTAGTGAGTCAGAGTACGAGATAGCACATGTGAACAGGACAGATTTGCACAGGATGTCGAGGTGCACAGGAATCTACACTACAAGGAATTGTTCACACGACTACTAGCACTCCCCCGTATCCCCAATCAATACACAAGGATCTAAACAGGTTATGTTATTGCACAGGATATCACATGGGGGCCCATATAGGGTGCACATGATAGTATACATGGGGCTCCGTGAACATGAGAGTACAAGATTCACAGGAGTGCACATGTAATGAAAGCACAGGAGTACATGATGTAAGTGAAACGTACAAGCACAATATACCCGATGCTCCCGAGGGGGATAACGTCGCATGTAGAGATCCATATAGTACCAATCCGTGTGACCAACGTGACAGTACAAGTAAAGTAATCTACTGCAGGTAATAATTCTAAGCAGGATATGAAATGATCAGAGAATGTACTCGCCTCGATAACCTGAACAGCTGATAAGTAAAGTGGGTCCCACTGAAGCCACAGAATCCTATTTAAAGCAACACAGGTTACAAGATGTTTAAGTTGTAATAAATGAATCTCTAAAATCAATCTATATTATTCTAGGTTCTTCTAAGTCAAATTAACTCTAGGTCAACTCCGGTCAATAATCTAGTCAAACTAGGTCAAGCGTTGACTTACAGTTGACTTTGGGTCAACTGGTCAACTCTGGTCAAATTGGGTCAATTCTAGTCTAATATAAAGTGTACTTCGTTATTTGTACGTTGAAACTTACGACGCGTAAATCGAGATGAGAAGATTATCGGTAAGGCTGATAATCTTATTATAGTGATCCACGTGTCCAACTTGTCAATTTCAGCGATGTGAGATCACTGGAATTGGCTGATCTCAGTTTCGTTGTACTAATCCCGAAATACGAACATTATATGAATTAATTATTAATTAATTATAAAAAGGTTAAACATAGAGAAATTATCAACAAACATTGTCGGACGATGAAATGAACATCGCCAACGTGTCCAGAATGGTCAAATTAGCTAGGATAGCCTACCCAACGGTCCAATTTAGACACAAGGGCAAAAAGGTAATTTCGGGTCAAAACGGTGTCCGTGTCGGAGCCGTTTTGCACCAAAAAACGTGCAAGAAAACAAGTCTATAAAATATAACAAATTATATGTCCACGCAACCAGAATGTCGATACGAACTCAACGGTATCTCCAGAATTGGATTCCGTTGACCCGATCTCAATTTGGCCCGTTGACTAGAACTTGGGATTCCGGTTTGCACGGAAATACGTGCCGGAGCCAAAGTTCTCAAAACTCAGCAAACTACATGTCAACGAGTCCAGAATGATGATACGAACTCAACGGTATCTCCGGAATTGGATTCCGATGAGCCGATCTCAAAATGACCCGTTGACCCGGATATTGGTATCCGACTTGCACCGAAATGCGTGCCAGATCCAATGTCCACCAAAACCTAGCAAATTATATGTCAACGAGTCCAGAATGACAATACGAACTCAACTGTATATCCGGAATTGGATTCCGATGAGCCGGCGTCAAAAAGTCCTGTTGACCCAGAATGTGGGATCCGTTTTGCACCGAAATACGTGCCCGGGCCCACGTTCTCCAAATCTAACAAATTTTATATGAAAACATGCCAGAACGACGCCACAAGTCTAATGGTGGTCTCAGAAATGAAATCTGGAGTCCCGTGTTCAAAAATGGAATTTTACAAGTTGGAAATTACGAATTCGGACGGCCAACTTTGGCGTCGAATTCAACCAATCAAACAAGCTCACAATGAAACGAAACTGAAGGGATAGTAAGAGGGTTATACCAGCTTCGTAACGGAACTGGTAGCACGCCAAACAGAGCTGCGGTGGAGGAGATACAAGCTGACGAAGTTGGCCCCGCAAAACTGTCCAAATTTAATACAATTTAAACGGTCAAATTGGTGGCCGGTTTTGATGTATCAAACGATAAAATTAACGGACGAAAATTGACAGGGATGAAGGTGGATATACCGATATTGCGACGGAGCAAAGAAATCGCCGATCCAACGGTCGGATCTCCGGAAAAATGCGTGGGAAGTTGCTGCGACGGGGCGCCAAAACGAACTTTATTTCGCGCGCGTCACGACGGAACGTCGTTCAAAACGCACGAATCGCCTATACGTCGCGCCAGGGAGCAAGGCGATGGACCCGGGGGTCACCGGAGGGGCGCCCAGCCTAGGGGAGCACGGCCACGGCGGCCTTGACGCCGGCGGCGGCGGCGGCGAAGCCCGCACGCGCGCGCCACAACGCTGTGCTGTTGTCGCTGTGCTCGCGCTGCTGCGGTGGCTGTTGCACGCTGCTGCGGTGGCTGGCCCGGCCAGGCAGCGGCGGAGGGCTGCGCGCCTCGATGTGGATCAGGCGGCGGCGCACCCCGACGAGGGTGGAGGTGGTGGTTGGTCGAATGGTTGAAGGTGGTGGCGGTTCAAAGGAGAGGAGGAGGAAGAGTTGGAGAGGAGAATGGAGGATGGAGCTGCACTGTGGTGGCGGCGATGGCTGCCCACAGCGGAGGAGGCCAGGGGTGGATGAGGGTGGCCGACGGCCAGTGGGAGTGGTGTCGGGTTTGTATGGGGAGGGGATGCTGCTGTGAAGTTTTTGATGGTGTAGTTTGAAAATGTAGAGAGAGAGAAAGGATAAGAGAGAGTTAATTTAAAAGAGAGAGAGAGAAAGATTCCCTTCCAACAATGAGTTAGGGCCGGCTGCTTGGGAGCTGTGGGTGAGTGTTAATGTGAGGGAATGAGTGGTTAGGATTTATTTGGAGGATCCCAAGGCTAGGATTAATATAGGAAGAAAAATAGGAAATTTTAATAGAGATTTAAATCAACAGGAATTTCCATTAATTATAGAAAATGGGTGGAAAAATACTTGGTATTTTTGGGCAAGAATTTGTGAGGGTGTCCTGATGGAGGGTAACACAAAGCTGGACTGGACTCGGTGGAGCCGGATTGGATCAAAATCGGACATTGTGCAAAAATCGAATTAAAATTAGACGTTGATGATCATGTGTAAATAAGTAGCACATGGGGATTCCAATAAATGGGACACAAGTGGCGGACGGATAGTAGGCTCAAAGTGGGCCATGTCCATAGTTGGGGCTGACAGGTTTTGGTCGACAGGGGACCCACAAATCAAGTTGGAAAATGAATGTGACGCCGTGGCTTGAAATAAAATCGGGTCACGCGTCGGAAAGTTGTGCGAATCAAATGGAGCCCAAAATGACATGAATGAGTGGGAAACGAAGGTCATGGGTGACGAGCGTCTCGAGTAGATCATCAATGAGGAGTTGGTTTCAAAAAAATGACTGGTCTGGCGCTCCCAATTTAAATGTCATGGTAACACGCTGAAAATGATCAAGGAAAAAAAGTGGGAAAATAAATATCAATCAAATGGTCTAAACCGACCCGAAGTTCAGCGAAGCAGAAAGAGCACAAGAGAACAAGTTTGGATGGGACACTATATACCGTCATGAAGGTAATCGTGTCCACTCCAAAACTCGTGAAGAAGATTTTCAGAGTTGAACACCCCTGATACTCCAAATATCGATGGCATGAAAAAGTACACTAACAGATAAATAAATAGAATGAAATATTTAATGAAACCAAACAATCAAAAAAATAAATAAAATGAAAAAAAATCAACCCGAATTTCAGGGTGCTAACATCCTACCCACCTTATAAAAATTTCGTCCTCGAAATTAAAATATCCCTACTCCCTCTAGGTCAAACCCCATAATGAAAGTTCTAGAACTTAAATAAAACATACCATCAAAAGAACGGCATACTGGGTCATGGCATACGGTGGTAGTGAAAGTCTCATCTAGGTATACTAGTCATGCTAAAACAAAACGGTCATAGGGTATCAAAATACACAAGCAGTCTAGGGTGTTAAAATAGAAAGATACAGAAACAACAACCATCAAAACTGTAAAATTGTCTACCACCCCATATGAAAACTGGTACACATAAAAAAAATAAGGGAAGGTAACTACCAATCATTCGAAAAAAAATACTATCCCTAGAAAATTAAAATCACAAGTTAAAGAATCGAAAGTCACTTGCATTGAAATCCAATCACAATATATATACAGAGAGAGCGTTAGAGAGGAAAAACTAGCATCATGTATATGGGGATATGTGAACAGGTTCATATGGTTAGATAGTAGGCGTGTACGTGAATATACATGAAAGTGTATACTAGGATTTGGGTTTCAAACAATAGCTATCCAGTTACACTAATCATGGCATATTGGTTAACAATCTACAATACGCAACACGCAACTTATTTAATCATAACTTGCATAGCTAACCATATATATAAAAAAATAGAGAATTAGCTATGTATTTATATATATTATAACATGGATGTATAAAAACTATATATATCTATATAGATACATGTTCATAACATAGAGAGGAAGATTAGGTTACATGACAGGGTATACTAAGTTAGAGTGTGTGTGTGTGTCCATGTACAGGGTTATAGCTTAGTATTGAAAGGTTAAATCCAGTTTTAGTTCAGCATTTACAAAAAAAAAAAAAAAAAAACTAAGTTAACATTCAACCCATGGAAAAATATGAACATAATGCGGTCTCAGATTTTAGGGTTTGAAACATCACAACAATCTCAATGGTCCTAACACATCCTAACATGATAGAAAAGAAACCCTAACACACTATTCATACATTTATCTACGCATACAGTTCAATATTACATATTAAATCTGAATTTTAACTAAACATGGAAATCAATGTAAAAATGTTAACATGTAACTAGTTTTCAGAATTTTGGAGAAATTTGAACATTAAACCCAACTCAATGTTTATCACAAACTAACATGTAAGAATATGAAATTTAAATTTATATTCCTACTTACAACAATGTACGCAGCTCTAAATATTACATTTAAGAAATAAAACAGCAATTTGAACTAATATTTGGAAATTCAGCATCAAGGGTTAACATGCACAGAAGTCTCAGATTTTGCAAATTTAACATAACTTAACCAATTTTTTTTGAATTGAAACTCTATGTATAACATACACGTACAGTGACGTAAACCTAAATAACAACATAAAATTTTATATTTAATTTACGACTTTAACTGGAAAAGCAGGAAACCAAAAACATTGGGATTTGAAAATTTAACATTAATGACATTTCAATATTATCTAGATATGTGAAAAAATCAAGTGTAGCATGCATACGTGTTAGGCAAAGTGTCTGCTATATATATTCATATACATATTCTCATGTCCCAATAAAATTTAATTCTACATTAAGACTAACATTTAGATTCCTACCAAGATTGCAAGCAGGTGATTGACGAAATCAAGACAGTTTTATTATCATCTAATACAAGATTAATAGCAAGAAGGAATTAACGATAAAATCTGTTTTGTTTATCTGATTAAGGAAAAAAAAACCATTTTGAAATCCAGCGCTAAATTATCAAATCCAAGACAAAATCTAGTAAAATCATCGATTCATTATATTAAGAAAACTCATAGCAAGAAGTTACACAAAGGTTTATGAAAACAACTAAACATACTCTTAAGTTAAATGACAAGAAACTAGGCAAAACATTAAACAATAATTCCTTCCTTTTTTTTAATGACTGAGAAAAAGTAAGAAAACATGTTCAAAAATATTTTAAGCACAATCTGATAATCATATGCGTCTATCCAAAATCATGGTACTCTAAATCCTCGTCATACTAGTAAGCAAGGCTACGATAATCACAGAGCCCTTGACTTATGCACATATCTCTAGAATCATGGTATTTAACATTTCCGCGGTGCCGCATGCTTGGCTGCGAAAACCTTAAATTCCCACACCCGAGAAATACATCCAGAGTCAGACTATATGTCCTCACCATGCTGGCTAATGTGACTATAGAAGACTAGATTCCATAACATAGATGACCTAGCCCATATAATTTCATCTTGCCAAAAATCAAATTAAATCAACAATGAATACTCAAAAATCAAATCAAAATTTATTAAGGAACATCAAAATTCAAAAGTGAACACAATCCATCAAAATAAATACAAACTCAAATTCAACAATAATCCATAAAAATCAAATTTAACAACAAAAGTAAAATAAATTAAATCAAGGGAAAAATAGAGTTTTCAAATCGAAGTTAAATAAGATTCTCCAGGGTCGTCCCGGAAATCTCTCAAGGGTTCCTATCTGTGATTGAGTACCTTCAAAATATATCCTATTCCTAGTGCAGGCTGTAGTGGTACTCAAGTTCGAATACCACTACACTTTAGTCTCGACCTGCATGGGCCACCACTTGGCCATGCTGTCAAGAGAAGAAATTTCGATGGAAGATAGCTGTTGTTGAAGAGTGGTATACCCCAAGTTCAATTCGGAAGATTCTTGAACTTGGCCGACTACTATCAGAAGTTCGTGAAGGATTTCGCCAAGATTGCTGAGCCAATGACGAAGCTCACTTGGAAGAATGAAGAGTTCATCTGAACAAAAAGTTTGCAGTCGGCATTGAGGAGCTGAAGAAGAGACTTACCACTACACCAATCCTTGCGCTACCCGCCGGAACCGGTGGTTTCTCAATTTATAGTAATGCCTCTGGAAAAGGACTGGGTTGCGTTCTTCAACAACGTGAGAAAGTAATTGCTTACTCATATAGGCAACTACAGACTCATGAGAAGAATTATCCCACACCTAATTTGAATTGCTGCAGTTATCTTTACTTTGAAGCTGGAAGGATGATTTTTATGGAAAGGGAGTGAAAATATGCACGGACTACCAAAGTCTGAAATATGTCTTCACTCAGGAAGGGCTGAATGCTAGACTAAGAAGATGGTTGAAGCAGATGAAGGATTTCGACATTAACCTGCAGTACCATTCAGGTAAGGCTAATGCGGTCGCTGACGTACTTGGTCGATACTGATGGCGAAGTTCTTAACCAAAGACTAGCACCTGCTAGAAGACATCGAGAAGTTTGGACTGGAGGTTATACTACCTGGAGATAGAAGGACGGAGCTGGATGATGATTCAGTATTGATGAAGTTCGAGGCTGAGGGATAAAAATCAAGAGAACGTAGTTTCAAAATGAGGCACTTTGCAGGCTTAGAGATCAAGTGTTGGCAGGAACACTCGAGGGTTTCTAAATTGATCAGCATTGGAACTCTGAAGAATGGTACGAGACTTTGCGTATCGGCTGACAAACAGAGGAGCGAGTTGATGAAAGAAATACACCAGTCGCAGTATTCCATAAATTCAGGAGATAATAAGATGTATCGGAATATGCCTCCATTGATTGGTGTTATGGAATAAAGAAGGACAATTCCAGGTATGGGATTAGATGTGAATTTGTCAACATGAGGAATTTAACAAGAGGACAACAAGCTTGTTGAAGTCGCTGGACAATTCGGAGTGGAAGTAGAAGCATATAACAATGAACTTTGAGTAAGGATTGCCTTGTTCCCAAGGAGGGAAGGGCACCAATTGGATTATTATAAACCGACTGACTAAGTCGGCACACTTTATTTTTCCTTCAAAGTGGGTTTATCCACTAAGAAGTTGGCAGCATTGTACGAGAGGCACATTTACCGGATTCATGGAGTACCGCGGGACGAGCAATCAGAGAGGTCAAACCAGACGCTTGAAGATGTATTGAGATTTTGCGTCTCGGAATTTGGTAGGTCTTGGGAAGACCAAATTGCATTTGGTGAAGTTTCTCCTACCAGAGGAACAATTAGTTTTGACGGAGCTGGAAATTGAGGCCAGACGTTACATTTCGGACCCGAGTCACATTTTGGATAATTCAGAGCTGAAGATTGGAATTAACCTTTTCAGTGCCAGAGAAACCAGTTGCAAGCCTAGTCAGAGATGAGAAGAAAGTCAGAATTTGAGCCATCACTTAAACTCCTATTCCTTATCTTTTCGTTCTAAACTTGATTGATGCTGCTAAATTAGCCTAGTTTTGCGAGCTATCTTTTTGTCAAGCTTGATCATGATGGTATTTTATTGGGTGCACCCACTAACATATTGTCTAATCAGGACCGGTGCATGATGGTCTGATCAACCTCGTGTACTTTGGTTCGCCTTTGTATTTTTCTGCATAGATAATATCATAAAACTTGTCCCTAAACCATCTCATCCACGACTGCCTTGGAAATCCTTATGGTTGGACCTGAGTTACGGGCGCAGTACCCGTACATGTTTGTCTTTCCTACCTTACTTTAATTTCGAGGACGAAATTTCCTAAGGAGGGAAGATGTGAAACCCATATTCTAGTAATTAATTATTAAATAGTGTTTTAGCATTATTATTATTAAATTTATTATTATTTATTATTATTAGTTTTGGGTGCAAATTATTTCGAAATAATAAATAACATGGATTTTTTGGATTTTAGACCCAGACCCGAGTCCGAGCCCAGACCCAGGCCCGAGTCCAATCTTTTCCTATCCATTTTGGACTTGGTTAATCTTTTAAATTAAAAAAAAAACAATTTGGGCTGGTCCCGAAGGACCAGCACTCCTCCCACGTTCACTCCTCCCCACTTTTTCTCCACACATTTCCCTCTCACCCACATCTTTCCCCTTCACTCCTTATAACTCCCCTTGTCCTCTATTTCGCACAGAACATCCCCACCCCACCACCATAAATTCCTTTAATCTCTCTCTCTAATATTTCTCACAGAGGAGAAGTTCTCCCCATCACCTCTCATCCCCAAACTTTCCTTCCCGAGCAAACCCTCTTCACCTAACCCCGCGCGCGAACCGTCACCCTCCAACGCCGACGCCGCCGAGCTCCCCTCCGGCGAAGCCGCGCCCATCTCCGGCGATCTCTCCCCTAGCGCGCGGCCCCTCTCTCCCCGCCGCCGCGCCCCGATTTCCCGGTGTCCCGCCGGCCCACGCGAACCCCAGCGCCCCGCGAGCTCTCGCCGATCCCACCCCGGCGGCGCCGACCCCGGCCCGGCCACCCGTTCGCCGGCCTCCAGCGGCCCCTGTACGACCCTGCCGAGCTCGCCCCTCTTCGCGGATCCAACCGCCGGAACCCTAGCCCGGCCTCCCCGCGCCCGGCCGACCGCCAGCGTGCGGCCCCGTTCCCCAGCTCCTGCCGGCCTCCCTGTCGGCCAACCCTTCGCCGGCAGCCCCTCTGTCCGCGAGCAGCATCCTGCTCCCGTGCCCTAGTTTCTCGGCGACACCGCAGTTCTGTACTGCTGTATTCCGCGGAGTTCTCCCCGCTGTCCAGATCTGCGATCCCGTGCACCCGATCCAGCGTTGTCCGAACGTTGTTTCGGCTCTCCCCAAGTTTTTCCTGCGGCTTCCCGCCAACGAAAATTGGTAATCCCTGTTAATCACAGTAGTTCGTCCCTCCCGTAGAGTCCATGATGAGAATCGGTCCCCAATTTCCCTTTGGGAAATTCGGTTAGCTGCGTTAGCATATTCTGTGATTTTTGTCTGCTAGGTTTTGTGTGTTGTTGGGTTGATTGCGTGATTCCCGGGTGTTTCGGGAAGTTCTGTTGGTTGGGAAATTATTTCTGGTGGTTTGGAAAGTTAATTCGGTGGTTATATTTTTGGGATTATTATTGGTTGGAACAATTGCAGGTTTCTGTGGCACATTTTCCAGTTTTGGGTTTGTCCCGAAATAGAGGAAATGCTGCCCAAATTTTTATAAAACTATATTGATTTGATTTCAAAATTGGTTTTCGGAATAATGAATTTTTAAAACTGAATTTTCGGGCGACGACCGTACCGGTCTGTGGGCCCTGGTGAAATGCAAACGCACCGGTCCGACCGGGCGTTGTGGTATTAGCTGGATTTTGATGATGGACCGAGTCTGAGACTCTTAACATTTATTTTAAATTATTTTATTTAATATTTAGGCTATTTATTATAGTTATTTATTTACTGCACTTTATTTAGTAATTTTATCATTTCCTCTTATTTGATGTAAAAATAATTGTACAGGGCATAAGCCCATTCTAGGATGTTTAGCTGTGCCCTTGTATTGTGTAGCGTAGATTTTTATTCTCTTTTCTGGGTGGATGTGATCTTGGGTGGTTTTGATTAGACGTATAATCGTAGTTAGAACGTAACTTTATAATTAATTAAGAATTTATTAAATGGATAAAATATTAGTAAATAACTAGTTCATGATTTATCACTAAAAGAAACTGTATTTTTATAAATATTACAAAAAAAATACAAAGTTTTCCAAAGTTAATTGATTTTCGTGTTATTTCCAAATAATCCAATTAACTAGCTTAATCAAACGCACGTAGTTGCGATGTAATCGTTAGCTGTAGATTAATGCAACTTAAAACCTGACTAGGACATTACTACTAGAGATTGCAACTAGCACACTTAGCCTGGTTATTCAAGGTTCTAAGTCGAGTTCTCAACTGTAGGAATTCGAAGATACACCTGACGTTCCTCCTCGGTATTAACCCGTCTTTCCAGTCATTCAATTGAGGCAAGTATAGTTTATGTTAGTTACAGTTATTTATTTAATCGTTTTACTGCATGTCTAAACCACGACTCAAACACGAAACTCTCACCGAGAGTACTGTACTGTAACTACTGGGGACTGGGGAATAGCGTAATGATTATGACCACTACTGTAACAAAACCCAATATCCTTCCTGTAACAAACCCAAGCCGGTCATATGTCATTACCTATTCAAATCACTGATTTCTACTGTAACAAACCTGTTTTAAAAACTGTTTAGAACTGCATGATTCTATTTCTTATTTAACTGTTTAAAATTAGCATGAATTGTACTTTGCTCCCTCCTGACTGGAGACAACATTTTAGGTAACACTGAGGATGACGAGCTATACTATAATAGCTATTATGACCCGGTTCTCTACCCTGCGACGGTACCAGAGCCGTCTCTGGAGGACGCTGATCCTGGGACTACAGAACCAGATGCTTAGTTTTTCTTTTCTGTATTTTCTTCTTTTGGGAGTTTGTAGTTTATTTCAGCATTTCATTTCCAGTTGTATTTCTGAATATTTTATTAAACAAAGTTTCAAATTCCGAGTAGAACAGTTGTGACAAATGTACTTGTGTTGTTGTGAATACCTGTAATGGAACAGCTTACTGCCGCCATCTCACCACGGTGCAGGCTGGGCATGGTCCGGTTCGACCCATTAACTTGGGATCGGGTCGTGACATCTTTCACCCAAGTTGAAAGCATAAGTGCTAATTTAAATTGATAACAATTTTTAAATTGTTTACAATAACCATCTTTTTCGTAGCATTACGGAAGCAAATATGACTATTACGTACATATTCCAACCAATGTTTTAAAAACCGGACCGATGATCGAACCGAAATTTTTTGGTATAGGTCGGAACGGGGTTCAACCACGGTTCAACCGCGGTTCAATAGAAGTTCAATATATTTGGTTTGGTTTTGTTCAAACAGGTAAAATATTCATATTTACTCCTTGGTTTAGTTTAATTTGGTCATAGGTATGTTAGTTTGGTTTAATTTTACAACTATAAGGACGATTAAAACCAAATCAATAATCAAATGGTCCAAATTTTACATGATAATTTATTTTGATTTAAAAAAAAGAAAATTAGCCGGTTCAATTGTGATGGCCGCAAGAAGCACAGTAGAGTGGAGTCCGCTCATAAACAACCGGCTGCGAACGTACGCCATCAGGAAGTTGGAAGAATACCTCATGTTGTAACGGTTTGCTAACGTCCACTTCAACCAGGACCCTAGCTACACTCGTCCTAGAAAAGGAAGCCGTATCTCGGTCCATATAAAGTGGAGTGCCAAGATCAGATGCGATGGAGAGAACTGCATTGGTATCAAACATGCAGTGTGGAAGCCCGGGGAAGGCAACCCAGATGGGAACACGAGGATCCTCTCTCATCGGCAAAAAATCTACCGAAGACCTGAATAACACCATCAGGACCCGACCAACGAACCAACAGTCCTTAGATCGAAGCCGAAGAAAGTCATTCTCGACATGAGGCCGTATGAGGACGTGATGATCATCAATGGCCTTCACTTCAATCAACCCCCTGAAACCCCACGAAGCAAGATCCTTCCTAATGGCCTCAATCGGGAGTCTCCGCCGAGCAAACTTACCAATAAGGTCCAGCCCACAAGGCGCCATGAGGGCCTCCATATCCGACAGGGAAAAGACGACCACCTTTCGACCATCAGAGACAATGGCTGGTCGGAAGGCAACCCTCGGCGAACCACCCGCCGACGCCGACGCGGGTCCGCCCAACACCGCTGTAAAAGACCGCGCCGGACCATCCTTCCCTCCGCCTGCCACCTTCGCCTGAGCCACCGCAGCCGGAGAATCCACCAGCGGCCCCACCTCAGCGCTCTCGGAAGAAGGCCCGCTAGGGACAGGGACGGAGCCCCCCCTCCCCCCCGCAGCCGGACCTCCCCCTAGGTCGTCGACGTCCGACGCGCCAGGGCCGGAGGGACGGAGCCCTAAACTAAATGAATTTTATACTTTTTAAAAAAATCCAAAATATTACTATTATTTCATTCAAAAAGTATATAAATTTTATACAGAATCAAACTTGATGTTAATAATAATAATAATAATAATAATAATAATAATAATAATAATAATATTAATAATAGTTATAATAATAATAATAATAATAATAATAATAATGATAATAATAAAACTAATAATAATAATACTAATAATAATACTAATAATAAAACTAATAATAATAATACTATTAATACTCTCTTCCCCAAATGTGCACAGAGAGATTTGGGAAAATAAGAGTGAAAAATTTACTAGGGAAGAGGAAGTGACCGCAAAAGAGGTCGAAATAGGGATGCTCACCGGGTGTTCCTCGGCGGCGGAGGCGCCACTCGCCGGGCTGGCGTCGGCGGAGTGGAGGACACAGCGGTGGACCACCGGCGCGGCTGCATGAGCAAGGAGGAAGGGGCGCGGTGGCGCGCCTACTCGTGGCGGCGGGGGAGTCTCGGCTCCGGCGCACGCGGAGGGGTTGGCGTCGGCGGTGGCCGGCACGGCGGTTCGTGCCCTCATGCTGCGGTAGGACGTCGGCGGAAGATCCGACGGAGGGAGCGGCCAGCGGTCTCATGGAGGCGCGCACGGATGCGGCTCCGACGGAGCTCGCGGGGAGACGCGGCGTATGGGGGTCGACAACGGAGGAGGTCGGCACCTGCCTCGGCATAGCGGCGCTGGGGTTTCCAGCCGGGGCTGTCGGATCTGGAGTGGAGTGGGTTCCGGAGGGTCCAGCGCGCGGCTCGACGGAGGCAGCATTGCCTGGGAAGGTAGCGGCGGTGCAGGTACTCGTGCATACGACCGGCTGAGGCGGAGGACGACGACGGCTCTGGTCGTGGGCTGGCGGGAGGAGCGAGCGCGATAAGGTATGGGTTCTCCCCCTTCTAGTTCATCTTTTGGTGGTCGAGGAGTTTCGACGAGGAGACGTATGGTCGAGTGGGGGTGCCCGGGATTGCGACGGTCGGGTTATGGTGGCGGTCGATAGGTATAGTGGTGGTGCTGGCACTATGCGACCCGGGCGAGGGATCGGGGACAGGCCGTGGTGAAGGCGAGGGCTGGGGTATCGACCAAGATGGTCGGGATGATGGTGGTGTTGGGCTATGGATGATGTTGGTGGTCGTCTCCTGACGGATTGGTCGGAGTGGCCAGGGGTCCGGTGACGGAGGTGAAAGAGATGATGATGGAGACTGTTGGGGGTGTTGATGGTGATAAAGATGGTGCTGGAGTAGTCGGGTGGAAGCTTCGTGGTTGTGGCGATGGTGGAGACGGGCGAAGCGATGATGGCATTGTCGTCGATGCAGCAGGGCATGGTGTCGATAGGGTTAGGATTAAGATTGAGTCGTCGTGTCGAGAGTGTCCGACACGACTGGGTGGACGTCCGGGATTGTAGAACGGGACGAAATTATTGTATTTATATGGTGGGGATATAGTGGATGGGTGGCACAGACATGATGCACAATCTATGGATGGTAGAAAATATGGATGAGTACCTCTCCTTATATAGGAGGTGGGAATTCCCAGTTGGATAAGGACTTACAATGGTTTAAACCCCGGTGGATAATTCCATCTTTAATTTAAATTAATACGAAAATTTCAAATCCAATCCAAATTTAAATTATAGATAAACTCTCCATTAAATTTAAACTCCATTTAAAATAAAAGCTTTTCCAATATAATTTAAAGTAATTAATTAAATTTAAACCAAAACAATATTTTAAAATAGTTTTTCGGATAATAAAATATTAATATTAATTAAATTTTGAAAATAGAATAAATTTATATGTCTCGTATAAAATGAACATTTGCATAAAACCTCATTTTTAAACTACTATTTATATAAACTCCCACGATGTAAAATAAAGTTTTGGAAATTCCAAATACGATGCATTTTACAACTTTAAGTAATCCAAAATATTTATTATTTATTATTTGAAAAACCAAGATTTTTAAAATAAAATATTTTTACAAAATATGTACCTCGCACATATTCGTACTCGACGAGACATACGAAAATGCGAACTCGTGCGCGACGTCTCATACGACAAGTTCGTACGCGACGTATAATACGACTATGCAATGTACAAATACCAAGTAAAAATTTTAAATAATCAATTTATAAAAAAAATTAAAGCAAAAATTTAGGGGGTTTACATAGTCAGATGTAAGTGTTTCAATTCTGACTTGTGTACACTGGAGACTCTTTCTCTCCTTAGATAGGTCTTCCTTTAACTAGATGATAGTTTGGTCTTTTTCTTCGGATAGCTTAACAGTCTCGTGTAATAACAACTTAATAGATGAAAGCTCACCAGACTCATTTGAAGAGTCATTATTTCTAACATGATCTAGTTGGTCGGTAAGTCTTCCTATTTCACTATTGTACTCTTTGAGTACCTTCTTAGAGGTTTCATATTTACTATGCAATTTTTGTAATCATTTAACAGGTCACTGAAAGCCTCTCCTAGTTGCTCAAAGGTGAAATCATCATAAGGATCAAATAGAGGATTAGTGATCACCTGATCGCAAGCCATCAAGCATACATTTGCAGCGTCATCTGATTGTTCGTCTTCTGAGTCGCTGGCTTCACTTTCATGCCATATGCTTGTGTTGGCGTACTTCCTTGATGTAGATTTCTTTAGGTAGCCTTTATCATATTTGCTGCTTTTTTATGATGATGCTGTTGGACAATCTTTCTTAATGTGTCCTTTCTTCTTGCATCCATAGGATCTTCCTCGTTGTTGTTGTTGTTCCTGTCTTTTGTTCTCCTGTTAAATCTCATGAAATTCTTGAATTTTCTTACCAGAAGAGCTTGATCTTTAGTGTCGGAGTCGCTGTCATCAGAGTCATCTTTGATAGTTCTTCTATGTTGAGCCTTGAGAGTGATCGACTTCTCCGACTTCTCTTTTGGTGTAGCATCTTCAAAGTCTTGAAGTTCTAACTCGTGAGTGAGTAGCTTACCCATGAGTGTTTCTAGAGACATTGTTGAGAGGTCGTTCCCTTCAATGATTGTTGTAGCCTTTGGAATCCAGTTCTTTGTGAGAGCTCGTAGAAGTTTGCGAATCTTCTCATGGTTACTGTAATCCTTGCCTAGTAAAGACTAAAGGATTTACAATATCCAAAAATCTTATAAATATCTGAGTGACTGATTCACTTGGCTTCATTTTAAATGCCTCGTACTTCTGAGTAAGTCTGCTCATCTTTGACTCCTTGACTTGTGTTGTTCCTTCGTGGGTTACTTCGAGAAGCTTCCACACTTCATTTGATGTTGTGCAAGTAGATACCCTGTTGAATTCAGTTCTCTCTAAAGTATAAAATAAAGCGTTAGTAGCACGTGCGTCAAGACTGGCCTTTTTCTTTTCATCCTATGTATATTTGTTATGGGGTTTTTTAACTAAAACTCCATCAACATTAATATGAGGGGGCTTTTTGTAGCCATCAATAACTACAGACCATAAGTCAAAATCAAGAGATTTCAGAAAGAAACTCATACGTGTTTTCCAATAAGTGTTATTTGTGCCGTCAAACAGTAGAGGTCGATTTGTGGCTTGGCCTTCACATGTTAATTTCACAGTTGCCATGTATAATATTGTGATATATATAATGATTGAATATAACTGCAATTTTACCTTGCTTTTATATGTATAACCCACTCTGATACCAATTGTAGGAACGAAATCGTAAAGCAGAATACTCTGGGGGGTGAATATAGTAGGCAGCAGAATATTGCTAATTAAAAAGTCATTATCAGTTAGATCACAGATATAATTATAATAACAAAATAAATGACAGTAATAAAAGAGTGATCAGAAGGAAAACGCAAACACCGAGATTTATACTGGTTTTCCTCTTGTGAGGACTAGTCCATTCGGAAGAACTCTAGCTTCCAGTTAAATCTACTATTGGAAAATCTCGTAAGTTTTTATACGAAGTCCTTGCAACTTCTATAGACGCGAGCTTTGATACAAAGAACTCGACCAACTTCAATTGTGAAGAGTCAATCTTCAATCAAGCCTCTGATTACAATCGCTCTGAAACTTCTAAACCGTACCGCACTGGCAAATCGACTAGAGGATTGTAACTGGCTTAGGATTTGAAAATGGAAGCTTTTTGAACTCTTTGGAAGAAATATAACCTTTAGAAGAAAAGAGATTGAAAGTGAAAGGTGATTTAAAATAATCGAAATCCTTCTCTATTTATAGTTTTGCCAAAGGCAGAACTCTGACAAAATTCGGACAGAATTCGGACAGAACTCTTTGTAACAAACAGCAACTGAAGGGAGACCAAGTTCAAAATCAAACGTTCACATAACGTTCAACTTGGCCGAACTCTAGCCGAGTTCTGTCAGGGTTTCGTCAGTTGATTTTGTAAAAAATAATTTTGGCTTTTTGAAAAAGTCCTTCAGAAGCTTTTTGTAAAATAGATATTTTTCAAAAACATAGGTCATTTTGAAAATATATGTCAGTTTTGAAAAACGTTTTCGGATAGCCTATTTGCCAGTACGACTTGGTGTACAATGTATTCCTAGACTCAATAAAATAAAAAATTATATTGCTTTAAAGGAAATACATTCTGAGTGGTAAACAGCTTCGGTCTTGAACGGAGTAGATATCCATCTTTGATCACTGTCCAAAACGTCGTTTGTAAACATATGAATTGACTCGCTTTTATATCGAGACAGAGTTTGATCAATCATGAAAATCAGGTTTGACCATGACCAATGGACAACAATGTGGTCACGTACTATACATACCGAGAGACGCGTATGGATGTTGCCGACGTGTGAGAACTGACGAAACTCAGTTTCGTTGTGTGTAAGCGACGAAATCAGTACGTTCCGTCGAGATACCCCCGTATCGACCTTTTACAAACTTGGCCATAAATTCGTGTACGTTCGTCGTATCGAGACAAAACTTGCGCCAGCAGGTCCAGATCAAAATTTTGGTTATGACTGCCAATTTTGGTCCAATTCTGAGAAGGTCGACCGGAACGCCTATTTGGCGGGCCCGCGACCCGATCTAATAGCCAAAATTGTACAAGCCCGTCGAAATCCAACTTTGGATATATGGTTGGGTTCATCTCTTCAAATCAGACCCATAGACATGTAGTTTGACGACTTTAGAGACCATAGATATTGGCACGTGTCTTGGTGCAAAACGGGTCCAACGGCGGACTTCGTTTTGACCTAAAATTATGATTTTGCCCCTGTTCTAGAATTAGACTTTTGGACAGGCATTTTCTAGCTATATCTTTTATTCCAAACACATTTGTGGTGTTTTTTTAGTATCTGAGGACGTATACGGGATTTGGCTTTCATCGCTTCAATATTTTGACGGTTCGAGCTATTTGATGTCGCCCTTTTGCACACAACCTCAGGCAAGATACCATGCCATATTTACTGTTTATATTATTTGCATCTTATTGTAGTTTTGTATGGTTATTTCTAGTTTCTTAGTTATTTTCCTAATATTTCTTCCTGATTTACTTACCACGCTTCCTGCTATATAATGCAACTGCTAGTCACACTTTATTATTACTTTGAAACCTTGTCTATGAACCTAGAGTTAAAGGACTACCTTGTTAGTAGCATTCCATAAACTTGCCACAGTTGTACCACGAGATATGTGCGAGATGAGTAGCATATAGAGGTACTTGTATGTTGACTGATCCCCAGTACGCATGCGTTAGGTCTAACAGCTAATAGAGGCATGTTAAGTGACTTAGCAGTTACTAGAGGTACAAGGTCGTAGATACGACCTAATAAGTGCATAGGGTGGGAAGAACAGTTCCTTAACGTGTGGGCCACGTATGTACTTTCCTATTATTGCCGGTTATCTCCGCTGGAGATACGGTCCTGGATCCTATACCTGATTTCCTGCTGGCCTCTAACATTCGATGAATGTTATGCTTTGAGGTCCCTAGTATCCTGGTGGGACCATGCCTAAGTTTTCTACCCCTGTAGCCAGAGTGCCCATGCATTGAAGGTTTGTTCTTAACTGCAGGAACACAGTAGAATGGTTAGGTAACCTTAGTCAATGTCATGTCACCCCCACTAGTAGCTTGGGACAATGTCGCATCACAGAATAGTGTGCTATCCCTTGTCCTTGTTTGGTTGTAGGGGTAGTCTACTATTTCGATGATGAGATATTAGATCTTGTTACGAATGAGGCTAATTTACCTTACTTGTAATTTATGAGATATTATATATTCAGTTTATTATGTCATATTCTTCATGTATCTTGTTACGCCCCTCTGGAGACCTGGTGATCTCTTCATGTGTGTGCTTTTGTGACATTTGCAGGTGTTCTAGCCAAGGCCGTGATCTTCTCCATTCCTTCACAGAGGATTGCCCTGAGTCGACTGGCTACCTTTCCTTCGCATTTTCTTTCGTGTATTATCCTTCTCAGTTAAATGGTTGGTAGTAGATTTGTCTTCACCCAACTACATGTATAGATGACAAATTTTATAATGATTTATATTATTATTCTCTTATTTGGTGGATGAGATTTAGTTGTCTTAGTTTACTGAATTTTACAGCTTATGTATGCATACGAGGTTTTCATATATTGGAGTATACTTCGTATGTATGCAGCTGGCATATCCACGTACTTAGTTCCAAGTATTTTAGGACTGGGGCGTTACATGTTTTTGTGGTGGCCCATGCAGGTCGAATTTATTACTTCGATTATGTTACTGTACTGATGTGAGCCTGCATATAGGATTAGAATCTAGGAATCTCATCAACATACTTGATCTTTCCCTTGATTCCAACTTCAAACTCTCGTCCGACTACCTTGATTTTCTTCTTCTTGAATCATTTCCAATGTAAATCTTATCATTTACTTCATGCTTGATAGAGAGGTTAGAAAGATGGCTCATACTAGTTGTAAGCGTTATATTGCTCAATCACCCTACTGGTTGAACTTTTATAAGTTGGATAGAATGCCCAATGACCTATCGTTTATCGTGTCCTTACAACCCTTTAGAGAGAGTACTCAGAAGATTACTTAGACCATAGAGCTTAAGATCCATGCCCCATTAGTTCAAACCAATGCCTTAGATAAGAAAATATTAGGACAACAGTAAGAGGCACGAACATCGGACGAGTCTTTGAGTTTGATGAACTTGAACTACTAGTGTTTTCTTTCAATCATAACTCTCGTGTACTTATATTTTACTATCTTGACTAACGTCGCAATTATAACCTAGTTTTTGCAAGCTTATTCTTGATCGAGCTTGTTCAGGGCATGTGTTAATTGGGGACGTCCGTTAACATATTGTCTAATTAGAATCGGTGTATTATGGTCTGATCAATCTTAGTGCACTTGGTTCGCTCTTCTTTTGATTGTCCCACATGGATTGAGATATAGATGTCTCTAGGATCTCATCCGCCACTGCCTTGATGACTCTCCTTGAAATACTCCATCGTCTTTGGAGCCCCATATTTTTCCTCTCCCTTGAACTCTTTATTGTTTCCCGCTTTCACTTAATGCAGAAAAATAAATACTCATATTTGAGGGAAGATATACCCAGAATGTCCCCCTTATTTTGCCATACCACCTGTGGCCATAAAAGTTATATATACATATTTGTTCCATCTATTCGAAATCAGAGAACCCCTTTCTAATTGATTAATGTCTACCATATCACGTTATCTATCACATTGTGAATTCCTTTATACTCAAGGCCCAAGCACGATATCACAACTTTGAAATTTTCTAACCTCATTAATCCTAAAATCGTGCCATAGTTTTAATTCAGAGCAAGAAATTTTGGAGTGAATAGATTCTAAGCCTTTTAATTTTATGAGTTACTAGTAGTACCGATTGATTAGAATAATTTCTATTAGGATGATAATTAGTGCCCCATGGACTTCCACTTTCCATTTAGATCATTTTGTGTCCCCCGTCATGTCATTAATATTCGTAGCACGAGACCAGCTGTTACCTTCCAAAAAATTTCACATACAAGCATAGACGACTCCACCTTCATGTAGACATATCATGTCCCACTAAAATACGTCCCCATGTACCCTATTTTTATGATGCGACTTTCGAGTCAAAAAGGCTAGCTATAACCCCTACCATAATGCCATTGTCCTTTCTGACTTCAGTTAGAGATCCAACCTCGACTCAAATCTTTTGACCCAATATATTGTTGTGATCTACTCGAAGTCGACTACGAACATGTCACTAGCGTGCCACTCAATTGAGTCTTCTTGTGCTACTTAAATACAAAAGTCACAGAAGGCGTATTCTCGAGGTTTAAGAACCTGGTTAACCAAACCGGCTGGAAAATCAGCCCGACCACTTGACGTGGAACTTATACAAGATTAACCTAACCTACTAGGAATGGCTCAGATTGATTTCATAGCATCTCATCTAGTCAATATTGATTAAAACCTATGATTCATTCAATCAATGATCGATTCCCATTTAGGAATCCATTAAGACCCAATTAAATCCATCCATGCCTATCGCCATATTTGGACCATAAAACCAAATTTGATGAAATAGGTCCTTACACCTATGACGTAGTCCCCACCTCATGGTCCAATAATCCTTCCCTATAAAATTTGTAACCGCATCTCTTTGTAGCTTATGTTATGAGATGAATTGAACCTTCTTGCATCAATTTGTTTCCGATTATGCTTGACCCAGGCCTCTCCTACTGCCTTGAGAAGACATAGAGCAATCACATAGAGCATTGTCTTAGATACGCTATTTATTGTTAAGACATTAGTTGATAGTGGAGTAACACCCTTAATAGTTTAGTCGTCCTGCTTAATATAGTTAACCCATCATTTCCGAGGAAAATACCTGGACTTATTGGTTAGCAGTATTATCGCAAAGTGCTACCTTTGACGCTATTAGTAGCCTTATAGAGCTTATTATGAGCAGAAAGGAAGGAATTTTGCATTCAAGGTATTTCTTGGCAGACCATAGAAGTCGTTACCCTCGACTACAATCTTGCATAGGCCAAAAGAAGAGTTAAAACGACACCCTCGATCCGTGTGTCATTAAAACTTACAGATTTGAGAATACATGAATGACATATACAACCACTTCTCCCAATTGCTCAGAAATTATTGTACGAGCTTCCGACATGACTTTTCTCCGTATTGCATATCATTTATAGTTATAGTGTGGTTATTCCAACAATTAAGGAAATGGAGATCACAAACTTGAATTCTTCAAATCCATCCTACCCTAGAATCATGTCCTTGTTTAAGTCGGAGATAAGATTTTCAGGTTATATAGATTCCAAGCCTCTCTAAGAAACATAGGGCTTCTTTGAATTAGCAATTGATTGGGATAGATGGTTCCAATTGAACAAATAATCAAGTGGTTCATAAAATGTCCACTTTTATCTGTAGCAATTGATACTCTCTATCGTGACTTAGATATTTTGAGCACAACACGAACCGTTCCCTTCGAAAAAATTGTACACTCATGGACTAGACCAGTTAAACTTCATACATGACATACAAGTCCCACACAAACAAACCTTCTTGTGCACCATTTTAATTTTACCACATGTATGGCGCATTCTTCCTTTAGAATAAACCATACATGCCTTTTTGTTCCAAATGAATTTAAACAATACAACATCGACCCAATTTCTTAACCAGACTGAATGCACATGATCCATATAAAACACGTCACATCTATGACATATGTAGTTCATACAAACAAACACATGCTTCCTATACAATCCTAAACACAAACCGCATACTCCTGTCATTATGACTTAAAGGTTCCTAACCCTTACCTAATAATATTCTATAGCCAGGTTTATTTATTTATTATATATTCTCATCACTTGACCATAAATTCTTCTTTCCCTAAGTTCTTCAAGCTCATCCCTTAACTTCCCATGTTAGGCGAAAACTGGATTTTCTTAAACTAACACGTTCTAGTTACATTTGAGTAAGAGATTTATACCATCTTGCCGAAAGCATGCCGATAGAAATAATGTTAAAATGTAATAACCTCCTATAGAAGTTATTAAACAAGAACGCCATGACAATATCTAGGCTCATTTAGAGTTCGTGACTACGGTGAGAAGGGCCAATATTTTCATGCCACTCTTTAGAAATCGTCCTTCTCAAATGTCTTGTAATGAAGTTTATCACGGTAGCCAACTTCTATAAGTTGGGTAGGGCCCTGAACCAAAAATACCATATCTTGAAGGATATAGTGTCAATGTGGATTCCTTTTTAACTACCCTTCCATCCTTTCGGAAACCAAAGTATGACTTCCTGTGTTAGTTTCCGTTTTTTCGCATCACATTGCATAACCCCCGACGTTAGTTTTAATTTCAAAGACGAAATTTCTTTAAGTTGAGTAGGATGTAAAACCCCTAAAAAATTTATATAATTTTTATTAATTATTGGAATAAAATGAGAATTTTTGGAATTTTATAATTACTTTTAATTAAATAACTATAGATATGGATGACCTTAGCTATGGTTAAGTTTTGGAATACAAGAAGACTAGAAATTTTGGCACGGATAGTATAGTGGTGTGTCTTGACTAGTGATTTAGCCATAGTAGGGAGGGCCGAGCCATAGGCGTGTCCTAACTAGGAATACCAGGCCAAGTTGCAATTTAACCACCATAAATAATTTGAGTATTTATTATTAAGCTTATTAACTTTTAGGAGACCCGGTTGAACCAAATCAGTCTGAACTGGGCCCAAACCAAAGCCCAGCTCATGTAGGCATGTAGTTAGACCAATTACGTCTATGTAGGCATATTTTGGTAGTTGCAAATATTGTGTATCTATTTCTAGTAGTCTATAAGTGTAGAAGCATGAAAAAGAATAAAGAAAGATCCATGCGGCCATAGAGCCCCCTACGGCTCAGAGAGTTCATGCGGCTCAAATATTCATGCGGCTCGAGCGTCTATGCGGCTCAAACAAGTCCTATGCGGCTCAAAGAGGAGCCACGTGGCCTACAAACAGCTCTCTCGTTTTGCATTAAATGCCTTGACGGCTGACAGCTTCGATGAAGTGACAGTTTTGATACAAAAATATCATTATAACTCCCTCATAATGACGGACTCCTTGGGAAGCAAAAAAATCTCTGACACAATCTCCCGAGATTCAGAAACTGTCATGCGACCTTGACGCGTGGACAGTTGTATGTGGCCCAAACGAAGACTCCTCCATGCGGCCCAAGCGGAGGCTCCCCCAAGCGGCTCACGACTACTAGCTCCATGCGGCTCACGAAGACCATCCCTATGCGGCTCACGAGGACTATCTCCATGCGGTTCACTCATGCGGTCATCCACACTCATGCGGCCCAACTTTCCTGTGGCTCAGATTTCTGCTGTTTTGACACGTAGTATGATAGTAGGGCACGTGGCATCAGATTGATCGAAATCTCTCAACAAATGCCAATGAAATATTGGGATCAAATCAGATCATTTGCAAATAAGCAAATTGATGACACGTGTCGAGAAATCCGAGGTTGGCATGACAAATCAGGAGGATTTATGTCAATCAGCATTAATTACCCACAAAAGATTTGATGCAATCATATTTATTACTCAAATCTCGATGAACGGCCCAGATTTAATGATCCTTAGCCGCCGACTTTCAAGAATGGGCAATCATTGTAAACCCTAATGAGGCCACCCCACTCTTATAAATAGCAGGGTGCCATTCCCTTGTATAAACACACACACACAGAGAGACATATAGAGAGACATATGCAGACAGAGACAGACGCACATAGAGACATAGAAAGCCAGAGAGCCTGAAGAGATAGCATTTCTTCATCAACGCCAAGCAGTTCTTCCACAGAGCCAAAAAGCTGCACCCGATCGTCCAAGGAGTAAGGCAGAGCGGCCGTCGCTTTCCCGAGCCTCTATCGTCACCCTCCAGAATCTAAAATAAACAATTGTACTTAGATTGATGTACCTAGGTTTTCGTCCCTAGGCTTTCTTTGTACAAGCAAGTTTGTATTGTGAAGTAAAAGTCCAATCCTCCGATAATTGTTCTGTCCTTTTATATTTCATGGCAAACAATAAGTATTTTATAAACATTTACTGTATGTATATTATAGGTATCATTAATGTTAAAAAGCATTTTACAATACTGGTACGATTTTCTAGGGCCAGATAAAGAGTGGGTAAGATTCGTTCACCAAAACTATTATAAGGTATTTTGGTTGTTACTAGGATTATTATTATTATTATTATTGTGGTTATTTAATAAGATCATTTATGGTTATGGTTATTTTTACTTTATGTATATATATTTACATACGACCATAAATAGGTCCTAAACTAGGCAAGGACAACATGGAGTCTTAATTAGATTTTTGAGGTATTATACAAAGATACTGAGAGTATTTTATATTATATAGAATATATATGTATATAACTAAATATAGCTAAAGGATAATACTAAATAAGAAAAAACACAAACAAAAGCCTCCCCCTTCTCGAGTTACTGTTCACATGAACAGTAACTCAAAAAGGCCGACCCATTTCCGAGCCCCGCGCATAGAGTAGAGATTTGTATTTGAGATCCAATCTCTCATATCACAACACCAAAATCCTTCAAATTTTCTTCTAAAAATCCCATATAAGATTCTCCACAGGATGACACCAAATCCAGGTTAAACCCAGATTTAAATCAAGGAAAATCCCAGTAGTAATCAAAGAAATATCGAGTATATATGTATACGACTTTCCTTAAAACCTAACATATAGATCTTCGCAAATTCCTCCTCAAATCTGCGCCGCAGCCAAATTTATCGATCCCCAACCTAGCCCAGTACTAGGCGACCTCCTCCAGCTTCCTTCATGCCGCGTACGACCGTCGCGCCATCGGGAAACCCTTCCCAAACCGCAAAGAACAGAGCCTCCCCGTTTGGTTCAGCCACCAAGTAACCCCCCTTCGACCCTAGTTTTCTTCCTGCATGGTTAATCATTTTCAATTCCATAATTGTTTTAGAGAGCCCATATGAACCCCTTCAAATTCCTTCAATTAGAATCTGGTAAAACCCAAGGGTTTGCTAGAGAGATCGAGGCAAAGTTGCCCAAAAAATTATTGAAAAATAGAGCATAGAGGCTGCCCCAACCCGCAACTTCGAAGGCCACTCATCGCCGACCTGATGTCAGTTTTTGAATTCCAGCTTGAAACAGTAGAAGGCAATATATACGAGAGTAGAACCCAATTCGTATATCATAATTTCATTGCGTGTACAGGAAGTTATTCGATTGTAAAAAATCGAGAAAAAAATTGTTTCAAAAACTGTAATTTTTTTATAAAACTTCACGATACAGCATGTGCCCCAACAAACCGGGAGACATGGTTGCACACTATATGCACCGAGAGGCGCGTATGGATGTTGCCAACGTGTGGGAACTGACGGAACTCAGTTTCGTTGCGTGTGCACGACGAAATCAGTGCGTATCCGTCGAGATACCCACCGTATCGACCTTTTGAAAACATGGCCATAACTTCATGTACGTTCATCATATTGAGACAAAACTTGCGCCAGCAGTTTCGGATCGAAATTCTGGTCCAGTGTGCCAAGTTTGGTCCGATTCTGAGAAGGTCGTCCGGAACACCTATTTGGCGGGCCCGCGACCCGATACAGGACAAAATTGTACATAGCCCACCGGAATTCAACTTTGGACATAGGGTTGGGTTCGTCTCGTCAAACCGGACCCATAGACATATAGTTTGACGACTTTAGAGACCATAGATATTGGCACGCATTTCGGTGCAAAACGGGTACAACGGCGGATATCGTTTTGACTAGAAATTATGATTTTGCCCCTGTTCTAGAATTAGACTTTTGGACAGGCATTTCCTAGGCATATTTTTTATTCCAAACACGTTCGTGCTTTTTATTTCAGCATCCGAGGACGTATGCGGGATTTAGCTTTCATCGCTTCACTATTTTGACGGTTCGAGCTATTGGATGTCGCCCTTTTGCACACAACCTCAGGCAAAATACCTTGCCATATTTACTGTTTATATTATTTGTATCTTATTGTAGTTCTACATGGTTATTTCTATTTCTTTAGTTATTTTTCTATTATTTATTTCTGATTTACATACCATGCATCCTGCTATATTTAATGCAACTGCTAGTCACACTTTATTATTACTTTGAAACCTTGTCTATGAACCTGGAGTTAAGGAACTACCTTATTAGTTGCATTCCATAAACTTGACACAATTTTACCATGAGATATGTGTGAGATGAGTAGCATATAGAGGTACTTGCGTATTGGCGGATCCCAAGTGTGCATGTGTTAGGTCTAACTGCTAATAGAGGCATGTTAGGTGACTTAGCAGTTAATATAGTACAAGGTTGTGGATACAACCTAATAGGTGCATAGGGTGGGAAGAACTATTCCTTAACTTGTGGGCCACATATGCACTTTCCTATTATTGTCGGTTATCTCCGCTGGAGATACGGACATGGATCCTGATACCTGATTTTCTGCTGGCCTCTGACATTCGATGAATGTTATGCTTTGAGATCCCTGGTATCCTGGTAGGACCAAACCAGAGTTTTTTGCCCCTATAGCCAGAGTGCCCATGCGTTGAAGGTTTGTTCTTAAATGTATGAACACAGTAGAATGGTTAGGTAACCTTAGTCAATGTCATGTCACCCCCACTAGTAGCTTGGGATAATGTCGTTTCGCGTTATCCTTATTTGGTTGTAGGGGTAGTCCACTATTTCGATGATGAGATATTGGAGGTTTGCCCCCACTAGTAGCTTGGGATAATGTCGTATCGCGTTATCTTTGTTCTTAAATGCATGCCCATACATTGAAGGTTTTCCCCTTGTCCTTGTTTGGTTGTAGGGGTAGTCCACTATTTCGATGATGAGATATTGGATCTTGTTACGAATGAGGCAAATTTACCTTACTTATGATTTATGCCATATTATATATTCAGTTTATTATGGCATGTTCTTCATATATCTTGTTACGTCCTGGTGATCTCTCTAGGTGTGTGCTTCTGTGACATTTGCAGGTGTTCTAGCCAAGGCCGTGATCTTCTCTATTCCTTCGTAGAGGATTGTCCTTGAGTCGACTGGCCACCTTTCCTTCGCATTTTCTTCCGTGTATTATCCTTCTCATTTAAAAGGTTGGTAGTGGATTTGTCTCCGCCCAACTACATGTATAGATGACAAATTTTATAGTGATTTATATTATTTTTCTCTTGTTTGGTGGATGAGATTTAGTTATCTTGGTTTACTGCATTTTACAGCTTATGTATACATACGAGGTTTCCATATATTGGAGTATACTTCGTATGTTTGTAGCTGGCATGGCCACGTACTTAGTCCCAAGTATTTTGGAACTGGGTGTTATAAGCACATTTACTTCCATATGGAGAAATAAATGTGAGTGCGTGCCAGATGCGGTGAGATGCAAGTGCTGACGCGGGCCTTCGGGCCAAATGGGCCTTTGGGCCGAGTTTGTAGGCCTTCGGGCCAGGAGTCTGTAAGACTATTACATGTTCCAATATATATATATAATATAATATAAAGTAATATATATATATATATATATTATAATGTAAAGATATGGAGATGGAAAACTGGAAGAGATTGTTTCTTCATTCACTTATCTCAATCAACTTGAGAAGAGCCCCTTAAATAGTCTTACAAAGGAGGTTAACATCATGATGACAATTAAAATAAGAAATGTTAAAAGATATAGGTTATGGATAACCAAAAGTCATAGGTTATGGATAACCAAAAGGAATATGTTATGTAGACCAAATAATAATGTGAATTATCCATATTTACAACACTCCTCCTTAGATATTTACCATTAATTAGTTTGTGGTGTATGCGCACTTGTTGTCTCATTAAAATCTTACTAAGAAAAATCTAGTAAAAAAATCTTAGTCAAGAAAAAGAGTACAATGCGCAAAACTCAAAAATATTCTTCATGAGTCATACTCCCCCTCGATATAATAGATCTTTAATAGCAAGTTTGTCTGATGATTAAGTCGTCGCATGCCTATTCCGTGAAATGTGGACTTTTTCAGTGCCTTGGTGAACAAATTAGCTAGGTTTTCATTTGATATTACTTGCTTGACTTTGATTACTTTCGTCCTTTGGAGCTCATATGCATAAAACAATTTTAGCGAAAGGTGCTTATTTGATCTCCTTTGCTGAATCCCTCTCGGACTTATGCAATACAAGCTATATTGTCTTTGAATATTATTGTAGGCTCATTTGTAACTGTGGGTAATTAACAATTTACTCGTATATGATGATCGATCGAAAAATCATATATTTCTCTTGTTGCTTCTTGTAATGCAATTAATTCTGCATGATTAGAGGAAGTTGCTACTGAACCTTGCTTTGTTGATCGCTAAGATATAGCATCATGGTTATTAATAAACACATAATCCGTTTGCAAGCAACCCTTATGAGGGTCTATTTGAGTCTGCACAACCAACTAGACAATAATTGTTAGTGGAATCACATGAATAAAATAATCTCATCTCAGTTGTTCCACAAAAATATCTCAATATGTGTTTAACTTCATTCCAATATCTAAGTGTAGGTGCAGAACTATATCTACATAATAAATTAATAGAAAATATAGTACCTGGCCTTGTGCATTGGCTAGATATAGTAGTGCTCCAATAGCACTTAAATACGATATTTCAGGACCAAAAACTTTTTCATCTTCTCCCTTTGGTCGGAATAGATCTTTATCCAAATCTAACATGAGTACAACCATATGTGTACTTAGTGGATGTGTTTTTGTCTATTTTGAATCGTTTTAAAATTCTTTCAATATTTCGGGATTGATGCACTAAAATTCTATTGGAACTTTGTTCTACTTTCAAACTGAGGCCAAGCTTTGTGTTTTCTAAGTCTTTCATGTCAAATTCATTCTTCAAATAGTTTTCAGTTTTCTCTAATTTTGTAGGAGACATGATCAGGTTTATATCATCCATATATATTGCTACTATCGAGAATCCATTTTTGGAATTCTTAATGAAGACACATGGATAAATTTGACTACTTTTGTACAATTCTTAGTCAAATATATACTAATACGATTATAGCACATTGTTTTGGATAATTTCAACCTGTATAATGCTCATCTAAGTTTAACTAAAAACATGCCCATTGGCTTAGTCTCTGGCATTAAAAATCCTTCTGAAATTTTCAATAGATGTCAGTATCTAATTCTCTATACAAATATGCAGTTACAACATCCATAAATCTTATATTAAGACATTAAGAAACTATGAGACTAATTAGATATCTAAAATGATATCCATAACTGGAGAGTATGTATTCACATAGTCAATTACAGATCTTTGTGAGAAACCTTGTGCTATAAGTTGGGCTTTGTATCTTTCAGCTTCGTTCCACTTATTTCGTTTTCTCAATAAATATGTATCTAAAAGCTACATGGATTATGCCCTTTGGTGTTTCCACTATAGGTCCAGACACACTATATTTTTCTAAAGATTTTAATTCTACTTGAATAACATTTTTCTAGATTGGCAATATTTTTTTGTCGACATTCATTTATACCACGTTGTTCATTTTCACAATCATTATTGTCATTTGATATTTCAGTAGCTACTATATAGCTAAATATGTCATCGATGACAAGTGCTTTTCTATTCCACAATTTACCTGAACATGCATGGAATATCGAGATTTCTTCATTTTTAGGTACATGTGCCTATTTAGAGGCATCCATAGGCATTTCAGTGAATTTGGAAACATGCACATCTTCATTATTTATTTTCGAAGCTCCAACCACTATTGGCTTTTATCAGGACAAGATGTTTCATTAGCTTTCCTCTTTCTAGGAGCACTATCCTTGTAACCTATCAGACTACCACGCTTTTGATGTGTAGCAGTAGATTCATTTGTCGTCTTGTTTGAATTTTGTTCAATTGAAATAATGATTCAGCTAGCTGACACATTCATAGCTGGCACATGTGATCTAGTTACCTTTGTGGCATTATTAAATGCATCAGGTAATTGATTAGCAATTTTTTGCAAATGTATCATTCTCCTTGTCTTATAATCACATTTTGAAGTTCTTAGATCTTAATGAGATAGTTTAGGCATATTCCATGTCAACTCATGTCGTTCATTAACAATGGTTTGTTCTATAGAAATAATTTGCTTACCTCCCCGTAACAGCGAGAAGACTCTCTCATCAAATAGGCAATCATCAAAACTTGTAGTAAAGACATCACCAGTCATTGGTTTCAAATACCTTATTATGGAAGAAGACTCAAAACTAATGTATATTTCTAAACGTCATTGGGGACCCATCTTAGTTCTTTTGGAAGATGGAATTGGGACATATACTATACATCTAAACTTTCTCTAATATGAAATGTTTAGTTGTTTACCACTAACAAGTTGTATATGTGAAAAAATATGGTAGGCAATGGATCTAAATTTAAGTAGATATGCAACATATAAAATATCATGTCCCCAAGCCTCAATTTGCAAACTAGATTGCATTAGTAGAGGTCCAACTATAAGTTTGAGATTTTTAATACATGACTCAGCTAACCCAATCCTTAATAATGTATAGGGATGGCAACTTCCCCCAAACCCGACGGGGACCCAACTTTTTTTTCCTGACAGGGACGGGTTTCGGGATATAGAAACGGGGATGGGGATTAAACAAAATCTTCGATCGTATTCAGGGCCGGGTATGGGTATTGTACTCCCCGTCCCGGTAAATCCTCGACCCCGATTACTTATACTTATATGTGCAACACATTTGTATGAGTTCATGATCTATCTAGTACTACATATAGTTTTTATTAAATCAATGTTTTATCAATATGTCTTATAAAAAAATTTGGAATAAAATACTTTATACTATACAGAAAAAATTATTAACGGGAAGGCAGACGGAGACGAAAAAATCCAATCCCAAAAGTGTTAATGGGGCGGGTTACAGGGACGGGGACGGGGACGGGGAGTATATTGTTAAACGGGGATGGGGATAAAAGTTTAAACCCGACCGGGGATGGGGATTCAAATACTACTCGAGGACGGGGATGGGGGGTATGATACCCGCTCCCGACCCGTCCCATTGTCATCCCTAATAATGTACAATAATTATAAAAAATTTGTGAGATAAATTTTGCGGTATTATCAAGTCTAATTAATTTAATCGAGTTATTATGAAACTGAGATCTAAGTTAAATAATTTTAGACCAAAAAAGAAAATATAAGATTTCTAGTACACAATAGACAAATATATGACCACCTAGTAGATGCATCTATGAGTACCATAAAATACCTAAAAAGACCACTAGTAGAGTGAATATGACCACAAATGTCTTCTTATATTATTTACAAGAAAGTAGGAGACTTATTCTTAACTTTAGAAAAAAATGGTCTAGTTTTAAACTTTTCTTGTAAACAAGGAACACAGGTGATTATTCGATAAGCTAATATCATAATTTTTCAATAAATGTCCACAAGAATTATCAATGATCTGATTGAACATAATTTGTCCCGGATGACCCAAAGGGTCATGCCAAATACTATATATGACAGGATCCTTGGCTTTATATTTTGCGACATTCATATTAGACTCGATTATACCAATGGTGGTGTAATACAAACCTATCGAAAGATAAGAGAATTCTTCTAATGTAAGCCTTTTGCTCCCGACATTAGATGTGTACATAATGTCTCTTTATTGTTATCATTTTGAGTTTCAATATGGTACCCATTTTGCATATATCTTTGAAACTTAACAAATTCCTTTTTGGAACCGCTTGAATATAACTCATTCTGCAAATAGGTTTGAGTACCATTAGGTAACATGATGTGTGCTCTTCCAAGACCCTCAATTATATGGGGTGGCCCAGCTATTGTTGTCACTCTATGCATGGCAAATACTAACTTTGGAAAAGCTTGATTTTTTTAAAATCATGTGTTGTAGCACATCTACCAAACACATATCCAAGTTAGTTTTCTTGGATTCTTTGAATCTATCAACCTCTTGTTGAGTAACTCGACATTGCTTAAACCAATGTCCATCTTTGTCATATTTATGACAAGCATTACTACTCCTATTTGGTTAACATGAAGAAAAGAAATATTTTTTTTATGAACATATATTCTAGCTAGCATAAGTATAATAAGAAATAATTAAGCATTTCAAATAATAATAACATATTATAGAAATGTGACTCCAAATATATAATAAAGATTTTTAATAAAATAAACTCTCATGCCCTAGACGTTCCACGATGGAAACCAAAAATAAAACATGACTTCAAATGTAACTAGTTTATAAGTACTTGAAATAAACATAAATTGACCGAGTGCTCATTCAATGGAAGCTGGATTTTCAAGTAACTCCTCAAATAGCATGATTCCCTTTGTTAGCCGGTGTTGTCCGCTTGTTCCATTTATTCTTTTATGAACATTGTTTCCACCTTTGTAAGGCTGATAACCATAACCATATCTCCCATATTTTTTCTATGCTCTCTCCGCGTCCTCCACCACGACCTCTGCTAATTCTAAAATTGTTGATATTTTTCTTAAGAATTGTCATTGACCAGTTGGTCTAGAGTTGTGGTTTTTCATGAGAACGTTGCTATTTGTCTCTGCTACAAGGTGAAAGTCACTAGTTTAGAGTATTTTATAAAAAAAATTTCAAAGGATTATTGCTGCAAAAGCACATTACTTGCATAAAAAAATTTCTCAATCATTTGAGCCTCTTTTACTTTATCTACGAACAATCTAAGGCGAGAAACAATATTAAACATAACAGATTATATTCTTTAACACTTTTTATAGTCATGATATCTTAAATTCAACCATTCATTTTGAGCAGTCAGAAGGATTACCATCTTTTGGTGGTCAAATCTATTATTTAGAAATGTCCACAAATTCAATGGATCATCCTCACATAGATACTGTCTATAAATCATCATAGATATGATGTCATAAAAAATTAAAATCTTGACCTTCACTTCAAAAGATTCGTTATTTTCCTTCTTAATAGTACCATCAAGCATATTGGACTGCAATTGTAACTTTGCATCCAATTGCCATGATAAATAATTTTTTTATTTCACTTCAAGAGCTTTGAATTCAAGCCTGCAAGACTCGACATCTATATGACAGAAAATAATTATATTAGAGGTAAATTAATTTAAATAATAAAATTGATAAGCGTTTTCAACATTACAGAACTTTACATATGCCACAATGTGATAAAATGTTATCAAAAATTATTTATATCTTATATGTATCACATATACAACAATATGGTAAAACACTATCAAATAATATTATGTCTCATGTGTATCACATATACAACAATGTTATCATTATATACTAATATATTTTGGTACTTTTTTTAAATTCGATTCACATATACAACAATGTGAAGTAGTACCTTGTAGAATTAAAATAAAATAATAAAAGTAACAAATTCATATAAATAATTTAATGTAATTAAATAATTTCAAATAAGTGAAAATGTATGATATTCTATATTAATTTTATAGTTCATACAAAAATATAGAAATATATTTATACATAATCTTAAATTGATTATCATATATTTCTATTTTGAATAAGATTGTGAACATGTTAAATACAAATTTAGATTTAAAACTAAATGAGAAAGTAGATCTATAAAATTTACTTTCTAATGGATCTATAAACACAAAATCAAACATGTATATAATTTTACTACAACATGCATGTATATAAATATACAACATTAGACTTACCTCTTCAATACGTTTCTTTTCTTAGGAGAACAATTTCTCTCGTATGTAAAATATTTCTCCCTCCTTCTATTTCCTAGAGCAATGGTGCTGATAACGTATTATAAATTAAAGAGATGGAGATAGAAAAATGGAGGAGATTGTTTCTTCATTCAAGTCTCAATCAACTTGAGAAGAGCCCCTTATATAGGCTTACAATGGAGGTTTACATCATAATGACAATTAAAAGAAGAAATGTCAAAAGACGTAGGTTATGGATAACTAAAATTCATAGGTTATGGATAACCAAAAGTCATAGATTATGGATAACCAAAAGACATAGGTTATGTAGACCAAATAATATATGAATTATCCATATTTGCAACTATATATATATATATATTTATATATATATATGAACTATATATGATCCAAAAAATATATATATATATATATGAACTATATATGAACTACATATATATATATATATATATATATATATATATATATAAAATATATATATATATATATATATATATATATATATATATATATATATATATATATATATATATATATATATGAACTATATATATATTTTTTTTATTAAATATATATATATATATATATATATATATATATATATATATATATATATAAATATATATATATATATATATATATATATATATATATATATATATATATATATATATGAACTATATATGATCCAAAGTTCTAAAAATATGTTATAAGAAATCATAATTAAAATATATTTAAATATTTATCTATTTTTTTAATAATATTAGAGGAATTTTTGTTTGGTATGTGCAACGTGAATGCGTGGTATATATAAGGAGTTCTCTACTTGACCAATTATCTTGTGGATCAGACCAATCTTTATATGCCTTAGCTTGTTAGCTTCGCCATGGGCCTGCCAAACCTGGCTTTTGGGATTTCTGTCTGATACATAAATCGCTAAAGAATTCGTTAGGATACAAGCATGTTATAATTGTTGGAGTGGGTGGGGTTTCCAACCTATATGGAGAAGACCCCAGAGTGCGACGAGCGCCATCTGTGTGTCAGAGAAGCTCGAGGAAGTGACGAGCCCAGTCGGAGAAGACGAAGAAGCTCGGGAGTTACCAGAGGAGCTACTGGAGAGAGGGGGAGAGTTCGGGCCGAACTCTGCCCCAGGGGAGAGTTCTGGCTGAACTCTGCCTCCCTGTTCCAGAACCTTGCTGGAAGCAGAACACAGAGTTCTGGCCGAACTGTCACGACCCGCACCCGATTTTCGGACGCGAGATCGTGAGCAAGCCAGCTACGTATCAAGCGGACTCCAGCCCGACTCGAGTACGTTTAAGCAGTCCAGGGCAGGGTATCATGTATAATCTAAACTATATCTCAATCCACAAGAAACATATGAAGCAAGAATGAACAAGTATGGGTCATGGTCTGCAGCCCATTAGCATATTGTCCGATTAGACTCTAAGAATGATATGAGTCTACAAATAAGCAGAGTATATCATGGTACTGAATATAAAGCACGAAAGATAATAAAGAATATCACAAGCAAATACCTGTATCATATATCGCAATCCTCTACCATCCTGCTCTGCTAACTAACTCCATGCAGTCGCTAAACCTGAAGAGATCATCAGGTCCTCAGAGGACTAGCAAGATACATAAAACATGCCTATCTAACAGTTTAATCATTCAATAATATAAACAGGAACTAGACAGGAAACTGACACGTGGCTACTGACAGGTAACTCTGAACATGGACACGGGATCAAGTATGCATAAATGAACTGCTGGTAGATCAATGGATAACCAACACGCGCCCCGATTGTGGACTCGCAGGTCAGTTTCAAGACAAGTCACCCTCTCTCCGATTGTGGATTCGCAGGTGCAAAGGTAACCCTCGCCCCGTGTGTGAACTCGCAGGTTATAGAAAAGACAAAGGAATAGCAGTTCACTCACCCATACTTACAGACACGACTCAGTCAAGACACAGGTGAAGACACGACACGACGCAATCACGATACACGAGAGAACCAATCCAATATGAACTACAAGGCTAACCATGTACATAGACTATATCTATACTAGCAAGCATGATATACAAATCACAAGTAAATAACCAACTGGTAAAACTGTATAATAATAGAAATATGCATGTAAACAAACTGTAGAGGGAGGCAAGGTATACTTGCCTGGTGGCAGCACGAAGAATCAATAAATACCGTCAGCTGGTACACCATAACGTCCAAGTCCTCACAACTGTCTTCGAAAGCTGAAACAAACATTACCAATATTCTCATAATAGTCTAATTAGCTAGGATTGCCTGTCCATAAGTCCAATTCTGGACACAGGGGTAAAACGGTAATTTTAGGCAAAAACGATGTCCATCGTTGGACCCACTTTGCACCGAAAAGCGTGCCAGAGTCAAAGGTCTCTAAAGTCATCAAACTACATGTCTACGGATCCAATTTTCTGATACAAACCCAACCGTATGTCCAAAGTTGGATTTCGGCGGGCCGTGCACAAAATCGCCCGTTGAGTGGGACCGTGGAGCCCACAAAACGATAATTTTATCAACGGTCTCAGAATCGGACCAAACTTGGCATACAGGACCAAAAAAATAATACGGTTCTGTTGGCGCAAGTTTCGTCTCGATCTGACGAGCGTGCACGAAGTAATTGGAGAATTTACAAAGTGCATGATATGGTGAATTTCGACGAATATGCATCAAATTCGTCGCGCACACGCGACCAATTTGAATTCCGCCAAAGCCCACACGACCATGAAGCCGTTACGCACCTTTCGATGCCTTCGATTCGCGACTACGTCGCCCGAAATAGCGGGACGGACGTGGTATCGGAGTGATTTATTGAATTTCCAAAAACAGATTCTAGTTTTTCTCTGATTTTCAAACTGGTTTCATTTGTTGTACAAAACACTAAAAATATTTCTAACATTGAGGTTTCCTTCTCGGTTATGTTGTTCATAACTGTGTTTAAATGGATTTTGTAAACTGTGGATGGTTTGGCGAGAAATCGCCTTCCAAATCTGACGTTGGGACTGGATTTATATTCTGCTTTCGAACAGTTTTTCTTCAAACTTTGAATCGATCTCCCGGCCAATATGAAGCATATAAAATCAATCTAATTGAAAGGAACTAATCTCGTATGGGTTAGGAACATACCCGAGGAAACGGCTCGCAAAACCATCGAACGATCGTCGAGTTCGAATGCCCCGAAGTTGGCCTGGTCACTGCCACATTACTGTCACTGCCATGGTTGCTCGCGCGCACGCGCGGCCGACTTCGGCGCTCGCGCGCGCGCGCGGCCGACTCCGGCGCTCGCGCGGCGGCGCGCGGCAGCGCCGAGGGTACACGTGGGGGTCGCCCAAGGGAGGAGGAAGGGTGGCGCGGCGTTGGGGCGTTAGGGTTTGGAGTATATCTTCTCCTTTCCGCCGCTCTCTCTCTATATATGCGTGCTGATGTTCGGTTATGAACAAAAAGGGGGGGTTCGAGCCTTATCTGCTGGAGCCTGGTAGAATTGTTCGGCTTAGATGGCTTTTGCTATGCTGGGAGCTAAGGCCTGGGGGGAGTACGGGTTGGGCCTGGGTGGTCGGGCCTGGCCCTTGGGGCTGGGTCTCACAGTTATTCAATTATCCTTTTCTTTTTATCAATTATTATATATATACATTTATATATATACACGTATATGTAATACATACATGTATATATTTATTTATATCCACCTACACATATATTTATATACATTTATTTATACATACGTATTTACATACATACATACATATATATATATATATATATATATATATATATATATATATATATATATATATATATATATATATATATATATATTTATTTAGATAAAAACACAAACACACATATATCTAATGTATTTATATATACATACAAATATATATATAATATACATTTATATATTCATACTCATATTTAATATATATCTATATTTATATACAACCATATACATATATACCTCATATATATTTATATACTAATAAATACTCAATTAACAAATAATAATATCTAATAGCAATAATATATTTTTTTAATCGCCACAAATTAATAAAATAATAATTAAATAAGTAATTAATCTATACTGTTCACCTTTATCCAGGTCCAGAATATTGTACAAATATTGTAAATTAATATTTAATAATAAAAGTACAAATTTTGTAAATACTATTTAATAATAATAATACCTATAATCTACCTATAACAAATATTCTTAGAAAATAATTGCCAATTCAAAAATATATACAAAATACTTGCACTTACCAAACATGTCTATAAGGCCGTACTTGGTCCCACTACATGCCTACCCGGGCTTAGATTTGGTTCGGCCCAGTCCGGGTTAACTTGGTTCAACCGGGTTCCTGCAACATCAATAAATCTAATAATAATTAATAAAACTCATTTATAATGGTCATGCCATAACTTGGCCTGGTTTTCCTAGTTAGGACACTCCTATGGCTCAGCATTCTCCTACCATGGCTAAACACTAGTCGAAGCACGCTATTGCACTATCCGTGCCATAATTCCTAACCGTCTTGTACTCAAAACTCCATCATGGCTAAAGTCATCTACCGTAATAATTAACTAAAATAATTATTTATAAATTCTAAAATCACCATTTAAAACAAATAAATAAATAAAAATATTTAAGAAAAAATTTCCAGGAAGGGAGGCTACACGAACTCTGTGTGTCTAGGCTGAAGCAAATTTTTGGGGTGATTTCTCACCCGTTGGATCATATCTGATGGTCCAAATTTTGCTACGGATTAGGGGAGTTAATATTAGGTTATTCCTAACCCTAATCATTATAGAAAACACAAGAAAAGAGAGAGAAAGAAGGCAAGAGTGCCATTACAACTTTGGGAGAGAAGACGGAGGATTGAAGGTCTTTTTCGGAGGAGAGTCAAATTCGGGTAATCTCTACTCGTCGTTCTTGTTCTTCGTAGCCTTGTAATTATTTTTCTTGCTTCCAAGTGTTGTGGGGATCCGATTTGGATCGGAAGAAGTTTGTAGAGGGTGTAATTCTTCTATTTCATTAGTGGAGGCTTCTCAGGGTTGGACTCCGATCGTCCCGTGGTTTTTTTCCGCAAGGGTTTTCCACGTCAAAAATTCTCTGTGTCTGCATGGTTGTTTTTGGGTGTTCTTGGTTTGTGCGTTGTTTGCTCGGTTCTCTCGAAGGTACTCTCTAGTTTGGGGAAAGGTTTTTTGTATTTTCCCCAACAAAGTGGTATCAGAGCCAAGCTCTGGAATTCAGAAGGGTGTCAGGAGTTGACAAGAAAACTAGAGAGGAGAGATGGACGCGAAGCCGGTGCGCATGGTGAACCTGAACGGCACTAACTATCACTATTGGTGGAGCAAGATAAAAGATTTGTTGTTCGTCAAGAAGTTGCATCTGCCCGTATTTGCATCTGAGAAGCCCAGTGATAAATCTGAGGAGGACTAGAAATTCGAACATATATAGGTGTACAGATATATCAGGCAGTTCGTTGACGAGAACGTGTACAACTACGTCGCCAATATTGAGCACACGAAGACGTTATGGGATAAGCTGAAATCTTTATACGCGAAGAAGACCGGGGTAAACAAGTTGTTCCTGATCCGGATGATGATGGCTCTGCGGTACAAAGATGGGACATCTATTACAGATTACTTGAATGATTTTCACGGCATGGTTGACCAGCTGTCTTCGATGGGAGTCAAGTTCGATGACGAAGTTCAGGGATTATGGCTACTGTGTACATTGCCAGACTTATGGGAGACCGTACGAGTATCTATGATCGCTTCTGCTCCAGAGGGCGTGGTCAGTCTGGAGTTTGCCAAGAGCGGGGTACTGAATGAAGAGATACGGAGACGTTCTCAGGGCATTTATCCACATTCTACCACTCATAGGCATTGGTTTCAGAGAGCCGCAGAAGGGAAAAAAATAGGGATCCAAGTGGTGGCAGAGACAAGAGCAGGGAAAAGTCCATGGGTCGCTACAAGGACTCATAGTATTACCACTGTGGTAAGAAGGGCCACATCAAGCGAAATTGTTTCTCTTGGAAGAGAGAGATGAAGGACGACAAGGGGAAATAAGATGAGAACACTACAGCGGCGGCCTTAATACATGGAGGTGATGTGATCGTCGTAGGTGATGAGGTCATTACAAACCTCGCTTGCGATGACAATTCTTGGCTGGTGGACTCAGGGGCTTCAGCGCATGTATCTCACAACAGGGCACTATTTGCTACTTATACTACAGGCGACTGTAGAGTGTTGAAGATGGGCACTGGAGATGTGTCGAAGGCGATTACCGTTGGAGATGTACATTTGAGAACGAAGATGGATGCAGTTCTTGTTCTCAAGGATGTTCGTCATGTCCCTGATATCCGTTTCAACCTGGTGTCGGTTGAAAGGTTGGATGACGAGGGATTCTTCAGTCTCTTCGGGAACAGTCAGTAAAAGCTTTCTAGAGGTTCGATGGTGATTGTCAGAGAAAGCAAGAAGTCCGATCTCTACTATATGGAGGGGAGCGCACAGGGAGCACATGAGGTGAACGCAGTCAGTGATGCATCTACCGAGTTGTGGCACAGGCGGCTCGGCCATATCAGCAAGAAGGGGATGAGCTACTTGGTGAATAGGAAGGTGATTCCAGGGCTCATGTCTACAGAGTTGGAGAAGTGCACGCACTGCTTAGCTGAGAAGCAAAATAGGATATCTTTCCAAAGTCACCCAAGTTCAAAGAAGCCGGCGTTGCTCGAGTTGATTCACTCGGATGTCTGCGGTCCTATGAAGGTAAAATCTATTGGTGGTGCTTCTTACTTTGTAACTTTTATTAATGATTGTTCCAGAAAGATTTGGGTCTATGCCTTAAAGACCAAGGATCAGGTGCTACCCACTTTCAAAGAGTTTCAGGCCTCTGTTGAAAGAGAGACGGACAAGAAGTTATTGTGTGTTCGATCCGACAACGGCGACGAATACATCGGCCCCTTTGATGCTTATTACAAAGAGCAGGGAATACGACACCAGAAGACTCGGCCAAAGACGCCTTAGCTCAATGGTGTAGTAGAGCGCATGAACATGACACTGATAGAGAGGGTGTGGTATTTGCTGTCAGAAGTAAACTTGCCGGGCAGTTATTAGGGTGAGGCTCTTCTCACAGCTGCTTATGTTATTAATTTGTCTCCTAGTGCTCCTTTGTAGGTGATGTGCCTGACAAAGTATGGTACGATAAAGAGCCATCATACAATCACCTGCGAGCGTTTGGCTGTAAGGCCTTCGTGCATGTACCGAAAGACGAGAGGACCAAACTTGAGCCAAAGACGAGTCGATGCGTCTTTGTTGGCTACGGTCGGGATGAGTTTGGCTATAGACTCTACGACCCGGTGGGAAGAAAGCTCTATAGAAGCAGGGACATGGTATTCGTCGAGGATCAGACCATGACCAACACTCAGGATTCCGAGATGCCTTCTGAGACTGAGAAATTGCCTGGGTTAGAGTTATTTCGCTTCGAGCAGTTTCCAGAGGATATTGCAGAGGATTCAACTATGGAGGAGCCTGTATATGGAGTTGCTCCCAACCTTAATCATCAGCCTGCTGATGGTGGTCAGGGTGTCCCTCAAGTGGATGAGCATGTCGGGAAGGCAGTTCCTGAAGAGGAGAAAGCTGTTGGTATGCAGCCAGCACCAGTGGCTCCACTGAGAAAGAGCGATAGAGAGCGTCGACCATCTACGAGATACTCACCGGGTGAGTATGTGCTATTGACTGACGGGGAAGAGCCCGAAAGTTTGGCAAAAGCTATGTAAGACGAACACAGGCATGAGTGGATGGAGGCTACGCAGGAGGAGATGAGTTCTTTAGATGCCAATCCTACTTATGAGCTGGTGCGGTTGCCAAAGGACAAGAAGGCTTTGAAGAATTGATGGCTGTTTAGAGTGAAGCAGACGGATGATGCTATTCGCCCTCGATATAAAGCGAGGCTGGTAGTTAAAGGCTACGATCAGCAAAAAGGCATGGATTATGATAAGATCTTTTCACCAGTCGTCAAGCAGTCATCTATTCGGGTGGTGCTAGCATTGGCAGCCAGTTTCAACTTGGAGGTCGAGCAGATGGACGTGGAGACGATATTCCTCTACGGTGATCTTGAGGAGGAGTTATACATGGAGCAGCCAGAGGGCTTCTGTGAGAAGGGCAAGTCACATTTGGTCTGCCGGTTAAGGAAGAGCTTGTATGGTCTGAAGCAAGCTCCGAGGCAGTGGTACAGAAAGTTCGAGTCGTTTATGGGGGAGCATGGTTATGCACGGACGACGTCGGATCACTGTATATTTGTGAGGTATTTTGTCGATGATGATTTTATTATTTTATTGCTCTATGTAGATGATATGCTATTAGTGGATCGGAATGCCACTAGGATAGCGGAGTTGAAGCGCCAACTGGGAACGACCTTCTCTATGAAGGATTTGGGCACAGCGAAGACTATTCTTTGGATAGAGATCAGCTGAGAGAGAGAGTCCAAGCTGCTATATTTGTCCCAAAAGAAGTACATTCATCGGGTACTTCAGCGTTTCGGGATGGACGGATCGAAGAAAGTGAGTTGTCCCCTTGCGGCCCACTTTAAGTTCACTGAGAAGCAGTATCCATCTACCGAGGGTGAAAAAGAAGATATGGATCGGGTTCCATATGCTTCAGTTGTGGGGAGCCTTATGTATGCTATGGTGTGTACGAGGCCAGACATCGCTCATGCAGTTGACACTGTTAGCAGGTATCTTTCAAATCCTGGAAGGGTACATTGGAGTGCGGTCAAGTGGATTCTACGATACCTTCAGGGCACTGCCAATTGGAGACTTTTCTTTGGTGGTGACGAGCCGAAGCTGGTTGGGTATACCGACGCTGATATGGCTGGAGATGTAGACACGAGACGATCGACTTCGGGCTATATGATGATGTTTGCCGGAGGAGCGGTATCGTGGCAGTCGTGATTACAGAAGTGTGTTGTCTTGTCGACGACGAAGACGAAATACATTGCGACGACGGAGGCTTGCAAGGAGCTGCTGTGGATGAAGAAGCTGTTGCAGGAAATGGGGCTAAAGCAAGAGCAATATACTTTATTTTGCGACAGTCGGAGTGTTATTCACCTTGTGAAGAACCAAACATTTTATAGTCGGTCCAAGCACATAGAGAGTCGGTATCATTGGATACAGGATGTGGTTGAGAAGAAGGACGCGGTGGTTAAGAAGGTTCATACTGATGACAATGGAGCGGACATGCTCACGAAGGTTCTACCGAAGGGGAAGTTTGAGTACTGCAGGCAGATCATCAGTATGATGACCTCCTCTACATAGTTGTAAAAAAGGAGATTTGTTGGAGTGGGTGGGTTTATCAACCTATGTAGAGATGACACTGGAGTGCGACGAGCGCCATCTGTGTGTCAGATAAGCTCAGGGAAGTGACGAGGCCAGTCAGAGAAGACGAAGAAACTCGGAAGTTGCCAGAGGAGTTGCTGAAGAGAGGAGGAGAGAGTTCAGGTTGAACTCTGCCCCAGGGGAGAGTTCTGGCCAAACTCTGCCTCCCTGTTCCAGAACCTTGTTGGAAGCAAAATACAGAGTTTTGGCAAAACTCTGTGCCAGGATAGAGTTCTGGCCGAACTCTGTGTGTCGGGGCTGAAGTAAACTTCTAGGGTGATTTCTCACCCGTTGGATCATATCTGATGGTCCAGTTTTTACTGCAGATTAGGAGAGTTAATATTAGGTTATTCCTAACCCTAATCATTGTAGACAACACAAGAAAAGAGAGATGAAGGAGGCAAGAGTGCCATTACAACTTTGGAAGAGAAGACGGAGGATTGAAGGTCTTTTTCGGAGGAGAATCGGATTCGGATAATCTCTACTCGCCGTTCTTGTTCTTCGTAGCCTTACAATCATTGTTCTTGCTTCCAAGTGTTGTGGGGATCCGATTTGGATCGGGAGAAGTTTGTATAGGGTGTAATTCTTCTATTTTATTAGTGGAGGCTTCTTAGGGTTGGACTCTGATCGTCACGTGATTTTTTCCCACGAGGACTTTTCACGTCAAAAATTCTCTGTCTGCGTGGTTGTTTTTGGCTATTTTTGGTTTGTGCGTTGTTTGCTCGGTTCTCTCGCAGGTACTCTCTAGGTTGGAGAAATATTTTTTGTATTTCTTTTCCAACAAAAATCTTAGATACAAGCCCTTGAGCTCCCAAAGGCCAGGACTGCTAAGTTATCGAGAATTGGGATTCATCGGCTTATGTCCTCAGATCATATAAACACAAAGTGTATTCAGAAGTAACCAAACTTTGGTTCCCAACAACTCGAAACTATATTATATGTTATTCCCGGGGCTTGACCAAAGATGGAAAAACTGATGCAATCGAGATCTGAGAGTCACACAAAATTTTTGCAGTGATCAAACTCAAGATCTACGATGATACAAAAAGCCAAATAGCCATATTACAATATAAAAGAGGGAAATAGAGAAGAGAAGATCTCTCGTTCTTCCTTGCAAACATGTTACAATTGGGACAGAACGAGTTACAATAATCTAGAGAAAGTTGAGATGAAGAAAAGTTGCTGGGGTGTCAAAACACCGTTGCTCAAAGCAAGATTCGTCCCACACGAATTTCTTCCAGGAACCAGCAAGTTGAAGAACTTGTGGAATGCTCGAAGTCACCTCTGTTCTGACTCCTCGGATAGACTTGCAATGACGGCAACAGCTCCCTCTCTCTCTTTTTTCTGACTTATAAAATTCGTAGCACTTCACAAAGGAGGCCAGAAGAGAGTATATATGGAGAGAGGGTGGAAACCCTAGCCGCCTCTTCAGTTATGGAAAGATTGAATCAAATCCCACAAAGATAGCAACGAAATTAATTCAAATCCCACAAAGATAGCAACGAAATTAATTCAAATCCCACAAAAAGTGGATCTGAATTAATCACATTGAATCAGTCTTTTCATAACTGACTTGTAGCCTGCACAGTCAGCGGAGCCCTCCATACGGCAGCTGTAATACCTGTGGTTCGTATTACGTATTTTAGAATATGTGTACGTATTTTACTCTTGTATTGCATGATTCCTTACTCAGTTTCCATCCTGGCTTGGGTTATTCTTGGTTCGGGTTAGCTTGGTTCGGTTTGGGATTGCTATTGGTTCATCATGAACCAAGGGTGAACCCCCTACCTACCACTACCACTACCATTTATTAGCCATTCTTTCTTCTCTCTCTTTATTACTCTCTTCTTTCCTTCATTTACTTCTTCACCTACCAGAGAGAGGGACAGAGGTCTAGGCAAGTACAACTTGCTTCATGGAGGAACTCCGATTTTATTGCTTCATTCTCTTCCTTACAGCATTTTAACTTACTTTAATACTTGGCATTTTCAGTTTCCATGGCTAGATTCTTCTAGATCTAAGTTTACCTTATTTTCAGATTTCTTAGGTTTTGATCTATTTAATCTTGTTATTTTCGAGTTTTGATGGTTCTATGCTGTAGAGCATTTCATTCTGCCCCGTTTTGACCTATGAAAGTTCAGATTTGGGCTCCGGATGATGGAGTTATGGAGCTTGGGAACTTGGCTCTCATGGTGTTCTCCTTCTCGGAATTTTGGAGAAGATGAACTGTGCTTGACTTGACCGCATAAATATTTCATGCGGTAAGTGTTCTCTTAAGCCGCATGGCTGGAAGTACTTGAGCCGCATGAGGGCCGAACTCATCTAGCAGCATAAATCGCTCAATTCCCAGCCGCATATATTCTGAACTTCTTCAGCCGCATGGGACGTTACCCGTTTAGCCGCATTCGCCCTCCCTGGCCGTATGAGGACCCCGCTTCTTCTAGCCACATGAATGCTCTGACTTAGTCTCATATGCCCTCTCTTCCCGCTGGCCGTATGGGACTTTACTTGACACAGCCGTATGAGAACTTCTTCATGAGCCGCATGCAAGCCACTTGCTCTCAGCCGCAGGAACCCCTCCCCCTGCAGCCGCATAATACCCCACTCTTCCCGCTAGCCGCATATGCCTCCTTCTCCTCAGCCGCATGAGCTTTGGACCCTCAGCCGCATGAGCTGTTGCCGCATGGATTCTCTCCTTGGCCGCATGCGCCTGACCCTATTGAACCGTATGGGCTGTTCTCTTCCCAGCCGCATGAGATCATCCCTGGCCGCATGTGCCTGAACCGCATAGCTCCCTATAGCCCCGTGTTTTATTATTTGCCCATGTCTTGTAACCCCTTTATTGTATATTTTACGCCCATTTTATATCCTTACGCCTTTTGTCCTGAACTTGATAAATCACGATTTGATTGACATGATTGAAATAATAATTGTACATGACATGGTGTGACAAGGAACTAGCACGACCTGATAGTGGCCCATCGTGGTGCACTCTTGACCAGTGAACTTGATATGATAACCTGACATGACATATCTTGATAAGCTGTTGCAACGGCTACCTGACATGACATGACCTGTACACCGTGGGCGATTATGCTTGTATAAATAATCCAGTCCTGTCTTTCATCATGTCTAGGAGGGAACTCCTGAGTACCATGGTCAGGAATACGTACTGAAATGGACTAAGGCTAAATAACTAGATTAATACATTAGTCATAAAGAGATCTCCCAACTACAGGCAATCCTGTTACCTGGACGTGCCTTGGGATCTGTAGCCTGCCGTCGAGTAGGGCATATTTCCAGCACACTGTCATGTGTTGCACCCTTCAAGCTATCTAAGGGTACATGCATTTCCTGGATGATGTACCCACCTGAATTCAACCCTAATCTTTCAACCCGGGTAACCTGGATGGTCTGCAGGGCTTGTGGCTGTGGAATAATCTCACTGCATCTTGTTAGTAACTAGGCCGGTGATAACCCTAGTTAGTTAAAGTATCAAGCCGTAATTCTTGCTTGGCCGTGAAATGATTGGATGGAGTCTGACCAGTTTAGTCTTGTCCTGATTTTGTTCCAGATTACTGCATGACCTGAATGCCTGTATTTATTTTACCGATAAATGGTGAGAATTCCAAGTTCGGTTCAGACGAAAGGTTACAACCCCGGTCCTTGTTTGGTTTACGTGTTGTAACCTGGCTATCTGAATAGTTCCATGGTTATCTCATCGTATATCACCCTGTGATGCTTTTCTTAACCCTGTCTTATTTACTACTTTATTACTATTGTGCTAATGGCTGGTTTTAGTTCCTAAGTGAAGCCTCCTCTGTGGCACTTGCTCTTTCTGGGATCTGACCCAGCTGGTTTTGTATGGCCAGATTTCAGAGCAGCTCCAGAGGATCTACCGACTTTCCAGCCCGATGGTGGTGACTAGACGTAACCAGGGCAACGAGTGGGTTTATTTTTGATCTCCCACTTTATTGTAAAAATATTCTTTTGAGGCGTTTAGCCGACGGACACCTGTTTAGCTCGATTGTACTTACTTACTGTCTGCTTACGGGCTGTAACATGATTGAAAGATCCTAGGATTGATCATGTATGACTAAAACTCTTGCTAGTCCTAATATTTTGTAACGAGTAGCTTCATGATCAACTGAATATGTAATGTTTGGGATGCCTTACTATTGTATATTTGGTGATCTAACATCTTGTAACATTTACTTACTTGTTATTGAGACACTAGGCTTGTTCATAACCATAGTAGACTGTTGGCTTGTAGTAAACACTCATGTATCTAGACAGCCGTGACCGTATAGCGAGATAGAATCCATTTCATATACGTAGCTGGCTATGTCTGCCCCCGTTCTCCAGTATTATGGTTCTGGGGCATGACATGGTTTAAGTGGTGGCCCATGCAGGTCTTGTAAATCAAGATATGTGAGGGTTTACCGAATAGATGTCTCAATCAGTATTCGCCTTTGATCTCTGCTCCTATCATCCGAATCCATGGAATCTTGATTTGATCATATGCTTGTATCGTTGATCTGTCCTGGTCCTTCCTTATTGTTCCCCATGTCGTATTCTTCAGCGGCATCGTTCCTGGACTTGCCGATCAGCAAGGCAGAGCACTTTCCGCAGATCAGCAGCAACCAGAAGATTAAGCCCAACATTTGGGAGTAGTCTCCAGAGTCGTACCTTCTGATGGAGAGCCACCAGTTCAGCCAGTTCAACCTGCCGAGCCTGATGATGGCACCTTGGTAGGTCTCGTCAGAACCTTGATAGCTTCCCAAGATCGTCGTGGAGATACCTTACACCAGGCAGTGACGGATGCTCTGACCAGAGGAGGTCATCAGGGTAACAGCGCGGCCAACAGCTTCAAGCGCTTGAACCCTCCTTTCTTCGACGGTAGTGAAGATGCTATCGCCGCAGATGCTTGGCTTCAGGACACAGAGGTGATTCTAGAAGCAGCTAGGACCCCAGAGAACGAGAAGGTAGCCGTGGTGCATCTGCAGTTGTTAGATTTGGCCCGCAGCTGGTGGACGGCTCAGGCCGTTGGATTAGCAGCACCCATTGCTTGGGCGGTGTTCAGAGAGAGATTCCAGACCAAGTATTTTGATGCTGTAGCACGGTATGATCTACAGACGAGGTTCACCAATTGTAGGCCTCAAAAATGAAGTCACGCTGAGTTGATCAGAACAAGTCACGCAGAGTGATCCGAGAAGTAGCACAAAAGATACGCTAAGTTCTGCCTGGCCATCTCCTTTAGAAGTCACGCAGAGACAGCTCAGCCATACGTCAGAATCATAATGACTGACGACACAACAGTCGAGAAACGTCTTCTCGTATGCCACGTATGCACAGAACTCGAGAGATCACAGCCGTCTTTCGCAATCTTCCTTAGCAAGACTCACTCTTCACCAAGTTGGCGTGACTTTGGGTCTTATCTTCATTTAATGCGGCTGACAATATAATCAATGTCAGAGATTTTGTGTCAGACGAAGCGTGCCAAATCAAGACAGCTGGCGGTTTGCGTGAATTCTGAACCTTCTCCTTCCTCAAAACATTGCGTGACATTTGAGTTATTCTTCTCAAAGCCTGCATGAATTCTGAAGTATTCTTCTTCAAAGCTTGCGTGGATTTCGCCTTCAACGAGTCTGCGTCAACGAATCTGCGTGGATTTTTGCCTTCAGCAAGTCAGCGTGGATTTTATTTCAACTGGAGTACGTGGCAGCCATGCCACCGATCTCTCTCTCGCGTGCCCAGTAACTTGCACACGACCCATGCACTGATGCCATGTGTCCAACAGTTACGGGCCACGTCCAGTAACTACTCACTAACCCTGCGTGTATTTAGAGTCTGCATGACTTTTTAAGTGCACCAGTAGTGAGGTAGTTATCTTTTCAGTTATTATTTTTGACTCTATAAATAGAGTTCTTTTTCTCATTCATTGTACAGATACATTGATATCTACTGTCAAAATTTTGAGAGCTTTTCTTCTTCGCATAGTCCAAGGGATAAAGCGATCGTCTTCTAGATCGGATTCCTACAGTTGTAATTTTCTCAGAAACACAACAAATAAAGAGAATTTCTTTATGGAAAACAAATTGGCGACTCTGCTGGGGAAAACCATCTCCTCTTCTGAGATGGCAACAACTCAATGCGACACTTCGTCAATCGGCTCGACGAAGAAGGTGATGACGATCAAATTCGATCAACTCGCCTATGAAGAAATGCAGCGGGCTAAGGGTGGCAAGCCCACTCCAGCCTCCATCATCACTGCCAAGTCGAAGGGACACTTTGTCTATGTCCCTAAGAATCAGTTGGCAGTCAATGGTGAAGTCTCTGCCACAGTGTCTACTCCTAACACTGGCAAGAACTCCACTGCAAGCACGCACACTCTTGTGCGCTCAAAGATGACAGTAACTAAAAGTCACGCTGACAGTACTGGCTCCTTAGCCGAATCTGTTCCAGCGTGCAAATTCAACTCTAAAAGTCACGCTGACAGTACTGGTTCCTTAGCCGAATCTGTTCCAGCGTGCAAATTCAACTCTAAAAGTCACGCTGATAGTACTGGCTCCTTAGCCAAATCTATTCCAGTGTGCAATCCCACATTCAAAAGTCACGCTGACAGTACTGGCTCCTTAGCCAAATCTGTTCCAGCGTGTAATTCTAAAATCAAAAGTCACGCTAACAGCTCTGGTTCTTTAGCAAAATCTGTTTCAGCGTGTATTTCATCAGAGAAGAATAGCTCCTTAGTTATCTCTTCTTCTTCACCGAGTTCTACTAGAACTGGGGGTGGTCTTCCACACAAAGTCCCTTCGAAAAGGAATAACTCTTTAGTTGTTTCTTCTGCTCCTGTAGTTTTTACTTCAGGAACAGCTTTGACTGATACTTTTGTTAGTCAAAGAAAAGGAGATGGTCTTTTGACTACTCTTCCTTCTGGACATTCTATGTCTCAAAATCTGAATGAGTCTAAGAAGAAACATTCCTTAATGTCTTCTTCTTTGATTTCTTCAAATTGGGCACAGAATCTGTCCATTAAAGAGGGTCTGTTACCAACTCCTAATCAAGGGAGTGATTTAACTCTTCCTTCTCTGCAAATATCCAGATCATTGGAAGGGAAACTCCATGTTTCCAAAATTAATGTGTTATCTTCCACTGATTTAAGAACAAAACTCAGCACTTCTGGTGTTAAGAAACCATACCAATTGGATATGAAGATAAAAGATCCAGATGCAGAGTATGCAAGAAATTATGTGGCTCACATTAATCACTCTTTGTATAATCAAGAGCCATCAAGACCCAAGAACAGGAAGTATACTCCTCAATCTTCACAAACAGATTTACGGGAATATCTTCAACAGAAGAGAAGGAGTAATTCTATATCAAAGGAACATGCTGAATGTGACTTCTATCCAAGAGTCATAATTCAGTGCAGATGTCAATCAACAGTTCAAGACCATGGTGATCATGAATGTGACTTCCAGCCAAGAATCACAATGCAATGCAGATGTCAAAATAAACGACAGTCTGTCTTCAATAGGATTCAGTATGAACCTATGCCTGATGAAGATGAGCCTTTGTTTGCCTCTGTCAACATGACTTCTCGGGACACCGGGGGTAGAGTTGATAGTCCAGATGGAGTATATAGAAACACCAGAGCAAGAGTCCTGGCTTCTAGTCAAAGAAATTTGATCCCTGAAATTGATTCTGAATTTCTTGGAGAATCTAACTTCCTACCTCTTCCTACTGGGGGTAATTCTCCTATAGTTGACTTCGATACACGAAGCAATGATTCAGAGTATACAACATCCACTAGTTCATCAACAATCCCTCATACAGTCACGACTTACATGGTTGATGGGAATACTGATGAACCTTCTTCTTCCTTGACTCCTCAAGATCAAAGAATTGCTTCTTTGGAACAGCAAATGAAGTCTATGACTGACACAATGAAGTCGATGTATGAACTCATGACAGCTCAGTTACAAAATCGACAGACTGTATCAGATGCCATACCAGTTGATACTGATATAAGTCCAGTGCAAGTTCCTCCAGCAGTACAATCCAATACTCCTGGACCAGCTCAACCAAATCCTAGTCTCTCTGGAGCTGGGGGTAGTGCTTACAATGCTGTTCCTCCTCCCAACTATTCTCTACAAGCCACAACTCCACAATCTTCGGGAGTTGTCTCTGAAGAATTGAAGAATCTCAAAACTCAATTCGAGGTATTCAAACAGAAGGATGGTTTACAAAGGTTAGGCATCAAGCAGCCTTATCCGATAGAATGGAAGCAAGTATCATACCCTCCTAAATACAAGCCTCCTACTATCTCATTCTATGATGGAACCACTTCTCCAAGTCAGTTTATCAATCACTTTGAAGTGATGACTGATCAACTACAACCAAATGATGCCCTCCTTACTCGGGTATTTATTGGATGTCTTAAAGGAACAGCTTATGAATGGTATAGAAGTCTCCCAGATGGGAGTATTACTTCATTTGCTGGTTTCAAACAGATGTTTCTTGAAAGGTTCTATGAAGGGCTTAATGACATGACTATGTCTGCTCTTATTAGAATCAAGCAGAAAAATAATGAATCTACAGAGGAATACATTGAAAGGTTTCGAAGAGAAGCTCTGAAGATGCCTCTTGGAACTCCTGATGCTGTCACCATTGACACGTGCAAATCAAACTTGTTGCCAATCATCAGTATGTGGACAGGGTCCACTCAATTTCAAGATTGGCCTTCCTTCATAGTCAGTGCCAAAGCTGCAGAAATCAGTGCTGAAACCTTCAAAGGTTTAGGAGTGCAGATGACTCCTAAAGAAACAGGACAAGGTGCTAACAATAAAAATAATGCTCGCAAAGGAAAAGAAACTCTTGAAGTTAATCTTCAGAGCAAAGATGCATCAAATGTTCAAACTCCTGCCTCTACAACTCAACAATCAAGAACACCTCGCCCCAGAGAAGAATATTCTTTTGATGACGACGATGTCCTTGGTATCTTTGAATGTCTGCTGAAAGGTAATAAAATACAATTACCAGAGATCAAGAAACCTGATGAAACTGGTAGGACAGATCATCCCAAATACTGCCCATATCATAGAATGCTGGGTCACACAATTCGTACATGTTATGTATTGAAAGGAAAGATCCAAGAAATGATTAAATCTAGAGCTATCTCTCTTACTCCAAAAGAGAAGACCGTCACCTCCAATGTCGTCTCTATGCAATTTGGAAATTTCCCTCCTCAACTCCTTGAAAGTGGGATTGTTCCTATTCCCAAGGCAACTCTTGACATAGTGAATCTTCCTCCTCCACAGTCTGAAGGATTAGTGCCAATCACTTTGGAAACAGGGGAAATCATGTGGATCCATCCTGATCTAGTGGCAGATTTTGAATCGCCTTCTCCTCAAAAGATTTCTTCTCAAAAATCTAAGAAGGCTGGAAAGATCAAGTCATGTCATATGACTTCTCTTGGGTCTACCTCTGACACAGAGCCAAAAGACAAAGAAGAAGCACTTGTTAGTGCTACTCGAACGGGGAAACCTTACCTAAAGGATTATTCTAAAAATCCTGAAGATCCTACTGATATCCCTTCAGATGCTAAAGATGTTCCTAACGTTCCTCCTGAAGAAGAATCATCTACTGAACCTGTTCCTCCCAAGCCTACGGCTCTGGAGAAAGGCAAACAACAGGCTCGGTTTGATAAGCCAATCAAGAAGTCTTCTCCTCTTGGACTTCAGAAGCCTTACAACTTCGACATTTTGGCTCAACTTGCTAATACTCCAGCTAGAATGTCCCTTTTTGAACTTCTACGTCTTTCCAAAGAGACTCGAGAGACGTTAAGTGAAGCACTTCTACAAGCTGACTCATGTCTTACACAATTGAAGAAGCCGGATGCAGAACCTGCCACTTGCTTACATTGCAACAGTGTACTGGAGATTATCCCAAATATCACCTTTACACAAGATGACATGTTACTGGAGGATAATCGACATGACCGACCTCTCTACTACACTGGTTATATTGATACAATGAAGATAGATCGTATCCTCATTGACCCAGGGTCTGCTATAAGCATAATGCCAAAGAGTTTGTTGGATGAACTAAAAATCCCTCTTCACAAGCTCTCCAAGACGGTTACTACTATCTTGGGATTCAATCAAAGCCGAAGTGAGCCTTTGGGAAAGATTCATCTGAAGCTTCAGATAGGCGATTTCAGATCTAAAGTCACTTTTTATGTGATCGAGATCGCGGGATCCTATAATCTTCTTCTGGGGAGGCCCTTTCTTCATGAAAATAATGTGGTGCCCTCTACTCTTCATCAATGTTTTAAATACATTGATAATAATGGAAGAGTACAAAAAGAAGTTGCTGATATAAATCCCTTCCATGGGGTTGAAGCTTATTTCAATGATTCCCGAATGTACAAAGAAGAGTATACAAGGATCATACAAGCTATGGAGAGAGAAGATGCACAAAGTGAGACTTTAATAATCCCTGTTAAAGGTCGAACTACTCAGCAACCATCTCCTAAACCCTCTGGAGAAAATTTTTTCATCATTCCAGTGAGTGGACGGATCTCTCCGTTATCTCAATCATCTACTCAAAATACACTGATCATTCCTGTCAGTGGGCGTACTACAGTTCCTGTACCTTCACAAGATACTCTGCTAATTCCAGTTGGAGGGCGGACTACTCTTCCTACTCAAACTTCAAGGGAGCTCACCTCTTCTGAGCCATTTGTTATCAATCTTAATCGAAACAAAACCTCTTCTTCTTCTCCCCCTTTAGTCATTGACTTGGCTAAAATCTCTAAGGCTCACCCTTCTCCCAATGTAAATATTGCTGCTTTTACATTTAATGAAAAGTCTCCACCTTTGCAGTACGTTGATGTGTGTAATTATGTTCATAGTTATTTACATCTGTTAGATGACTTGAACACAATAACCATAGGAGTTGTACAGACTGTTCATACAGATGTATCTCTAGAACCTGTACAATCTTCATACTTTCTAGTTCCCAGCAGAAAGCCAGGAGACATTCCAATATTCTTCTACAAAGGGCCTCAAAATCCTTCTGATCTTGAAGATGATGACAAAAATAATGATACTGGAAGATTACAACTACGCCGTTATAGTCAGCAATCTAAAGACATCATCAAAAATATGGGCTATGACTTCAGGACTGGCCTCAATAGTGGAAAAGGAAGAAAAATGCCTGTTCGTATTCCTCCTCTGAAATATGGAAGGACAAAATGCAGATTGGGCTATATTATTCCTACTCCTTTCATCAATATTATCCATGAAGATCCTGAGTCTGACGAAGATAAGAGATCTGATTCTTCTAGTACTACTTCTTGGGATTCCGATACGAGTATCGGTGACTTCTACTGCAACCTTCTGTCTTCCAACATGGTTTCTATTGACCATTCTGAAGAAAGTGATAAAGACGAAGAAGAGTTTGAAATCTTACCTGAATCAGAACAGTGGGCCCAAAGATTAGATAATCAATGGGAGTTCCGTTTCGAGCAAAAAGGACCTCCGACTGAAGATAAACTTGTTCAAATAAATGTTGGTAAAGAGGAATCTCCCAAACCAATATTTATCAGTGAAAGTCTTTCCGAAAATGATAAGAAAGACATGATCAAACTCATTCGTGATTACATCGATGTCTTTGCTTGGAGTTATGAAGATATGCCAGGGCTTGATCCTCAAATTGCAACTCACAAACTCAACATCTTGCCGAATGCTAAACCGGTCAAACAACAACAGCGACGATTTCGTCCAGACATCATGGATGCAATTGAAGCTGAAGTCAATAAACTCATTACCTCTGGGTTTATTAGAGAGGAACAACATCCCGATTGGGTGGCTAATATTGTTTCTGTTCTTAAAAAGACTGGCAAGATCAGAGTATGCATAGACTTCCGCGATCTCAATGCGGCATGTCCTAAAGACGAATTCCCTCTACCAATCACTAATGTCATGGTTGATAATACCTGTAGATTTGAACGAATGTCATTCATGGACGGGTATTCTGGGTACAATCAGATCAAAATGTTCCCAGAAGACGAGAAATACACTTCTTTCAGAACGCCAATTGGTACATACTGTTATACAGTTATGCCATTCGGTCTCAAGAATGCAGGAGCAACTTATCAACGAGCTATGAGCACTATATTCCGTGAACATTTGCAGAAAACAGTCGAATGCTATGTTGACGATATTGCAGTCAAAAGTCGACAAAAGGAAGATCATATCCAAGATTTGAAGACTATATTTGATCTAATGTGTAAGCATCAATTAAAGATGAACCCTACTAAGTCCTTCTTAGGCGTCTCTAGTGGTAAATTTCTCGGCTTCGTCATTACCTCTAAAGGTATACACGTGGATCCCGAGAAGATCAAAGCCATCCAAGAGATGCGTCCTCCACGCACCTTAAAAGAGCTACGAGGATTTCAAGGAAGAATCGCTTATATCAGGAGATTCATTTCTAATTTATCAGGACGCTGCAGACCATTCAACAAACTTATGAAGAAAGGTGTCTCTTTTGTCTGGAATAATGAATGTCAGAAAGCATTCGATGATATAAAACAATATCTAATGAGCCCTCCAGTATTGGTATCTCCCGTCTCAGGAATATCGTTCCTCCTCTATACTCGAGCAATGAGTCATTCATTGGGTGTATTACTCGCTCAAAAGAATCAAAATGGCCATGAACAAGCCATTTATTATCTCAGTCGCACTATGACCGGAGCTGAACCTCGATATTCACCGGTTGAAAAAGAATGTCTAGTCTTGATGTTTGCTGTCCAAAAGACACGTCATTATATCATTGGCCAGACTATCCATGTCATCTCCAGGATCAATCCTATACGGATCATGATGAAAAAACCCAGTATTTTGAACTCTCGATTGGCTAACTGGGGAATCCTACTTGCTCAGTATGACATGTATTATATTCCTCAGAAATCAGTCAAAGGACAAGCTTTAGCTGATTTTCTGGCTGCTCACTCAATTCCAGAAAATTCAAAACTCTATGATGAAATCCCAGATGAAGTCCTAGATTCAAATCAAATTGCTGAAGAAGATCCTACTTGGCGTCTATTCTTTGATGGAGCATCAAGAATTGGTCCTAATGGCAATATTGTCGCTGGAGTTGGAATTGTTCTTGTATCGCCAGAAGGTCTTGCCATCCAAAGAGCTTATTCTCTTGATCAGCCGTGTTCAAACAATGTAGCTGAGTACAACGCATTACTTATTGGTCTTCAACTCGCTAAACATCTGAATATTCAACATTTGGAGGCGTATGGAGACTCTAAACTTATTGTCAATCAGATCAGGGGTACTTATGAAGTTCGCCATCAAGATCTGGTTCCTTATCATAGAGCGACCATATCTATGGCCTCATCATTTAAGGAATTCTTCATTGAACATGTTAGGCGAGCATGTAACACAGAAGCTGATGCCCTTGCTAATCTTGCAGCAGTACTGGCTATCCCAATCAGACGGCAACAAATGATTGTTGTTCGTAATCGAGAATTATTTCATCTTGAAAATAACCTGACTCTAGGACTTCCAGTTGACATTGAAGAATCAACATCTCATGACGTCAACACAACAAGAGGATTTGGATTCAGTCGTAAATCGATATCATCTTCATCCGATTCCAGCATAGAATTCATCTTCAGTAACTCGACTGAGGATCAGAATACGGATAAAGATTGGAGACTTCCTTTCTTAGATCTCGTATTATATGATATTCTTCCTGATAATCCGAGTGAGGCAGCATCTATCCGACGACGATCAATCAGATTCTATTACAATCATACAACAAAGACCTTATATCGTCGAGCTTATGATGGTTTACTCCTTCGGTGCATTGCTGGTGATGAAGCCCAACAAGTTATTCGTGAAGTACATGATGGAATTTGTGGAGCGCATCAACCTGGGCCAAAACTTCAAGACCGTATTCGACGGATGGGTTATTATTGGCCAACTATGGTATCAGATGCCATTGAATATGCAAGGAAATGCAAAGCTTGCCAAATCCATGCGGATTTTATACATCAACCTTCGGAATTTCTACATCCGATGGCAGCATCATGGCCCTTCGAAGCTTAGGGCATGGACATTGTCGGCCCGATCAATCCACCGTCATCTAAAGGTCATCGGTTCATTCTCGCAATAACTGATTACTTCTCCAAATGGGCCGAAGCCATTCCTTTATCTGAAGTTAAGACGTCTAATGTCATCAGCTTTATTAAGCACCACGTCATCTATAGATTTGGTGTTCCTCGACGCATTGTTCATGATAATGGACCACAGTTCGTCAGCCAGAAATTTACTCGATTCTGTGACGATCACCGGATCAATAATGTTGCTTCTACCGCATATAATCCAGCAGCTAACGGATTAGCAGAAGCTTTCAACAAGACTATCATCAAACTCCTAAAGAAGTTTGTCTCCACTAACAAACGTAATTGGAGTGATAAGCTCGGGGAATGCTTGTGGGCTTATCGCACTACAGTACGTAATGCTACTAAGTGTACACCTTTCTCTCTGGTGTACGGATCTGAGGCTGTTCTCCCATTAGAGATTCAAATTCCTTCTTTAAGGATAGCAATCGCTAATGAACTTACCTCAGAAAATAATGATCGTCTTCGACTTCAAGAATTGGAAGCTCTGGATGAAAAGCGATTATCTGCTCAACAGAATATTGAATTCTATCAAGCTAGAATTTCAAGAGCTTTTAACAACAAAGTCAGAATTCGAACATTTCAGAAAGGAGAACTTGTACTTACTGTCAGACGCCCGATGACTATGACACACATGAGTAAGGGCAAGTTTGATACAAAATGGGAAGGTCCATTCATTGTCAATAAGATCTTTTCTAATGGAGCTTATCAACTCACTACTCTAGATGGTAAAGCCACTATGATGCCCATCAACGGCAAATTCTTGAAGAAATACTACGTTTAATATTTCTATCAAGATTGTCCTCCTATCATTCTCCAGCTGTTTCATTGTTCTTTCCGAAGAATCATTCTGATATCTATTATCCCCAGTGGAAATAGGTATTCTACTTTGTATCGTTTTCTCAACAAATTTGATATCCAGAAAATCATGTCCATATTACCTCTGAATTTTCTATCTCAATATCATATTTATGAAAATGATATTTAGTCTTTCTGATTTCTGAGTCAAAAGATCAATGAATAAAGGCAAAAATATAAAGTGGGAAGGATATATCGTAAACAAAGTTTCTTTAAATGGAGTTTATTTGAGACAAATTCTTCAAGAAAAAGAGTACATCATCATGGAAGATCACTGTAATCCCTTTCATATTTGGGACGAGGACCACATACATAATCAGCAAAAGAATTGAGTACATCTTTTCCTGACCGTACCAAGAATTGACAGGCAGCCAGCCTCATTGCTTCTTCTTCTTCAGTTTCTCCTGGTTCGACCAGGAAGTCCAGGATATCTTTGGGCGGCTTGGGAGTAGACGAGCTTTCGCCCATTTCCTTCTTCTGCAGAGGTGGATGTTCTTTAACACCTTCAGTAGCTTCGGGGGCGACTTCAGCCTTCTTTATATTCTCTTCAGAAGATATTGTGGATAAAATACGATCCTTCTACTCAAATATATGCTCTATTTATAGGCATATGGTCACAAGGATCGAAGGGACGTATTCTTTCCCGATATTCAGTTCATCCATTCATTTCTCACATTCATCCGACGTTTCACATGTTCATTAATACTTGACGGTTCGTCCGTTCATTTATTACATTCACTCGACAGTTCATATGTTCTTCATTTTCTAACGATTCGTCCGTTCATAATCTTCTATCAATTCATTAAGTCGGGATTCGTTATTGATCATGTTTTCATAACCTCTGAATCAATTCCGAATCTACTTACTCATTTGTCATGTTTTGACCTCTGCATAGAAATCAATCTATTTTCTTTCGAGTTCCTATATATTATCACGTCCATAATACCTCTGATAATATCATATACTCTAAAACAGAAAAGATGATTTTATTATCTATCATGTCCACAATTCATCCACAAATACAAATCATTGAGCATAGAAGAATTGTCATTTCCATTCCTATTTCACCACAAAAAAGTCTATTACATTTTCTTAGACTTTCTTACAAATCATAATGGAAATCTATTACAAATCTTGGATTTTCATTCTACACCACAACAATAACCTAATAGAGATCTATCTTCTTCTTTGGATCTTCTCCGTCGGACCTTCTCCGTCAGGTTCGTTGTTGGTGGCAATTCCTGACTGTCTGGGTCCTAATCACGACCAGATCAGCAGGAATCAAACTCTGGTCTTCTCTCTCAGACGAGAGGAGAACCACAGAGTATGGCAGCCCGAAGTCGTGGTGCTGCCAATACAATTGGTGGATTGGGAGTAACCTCTCAAGGAAGACAGGAATGTATCCAAACCTTGGGATACAATTTCTAGTTCTCCCGTGAAAGGAACTCTACTACCCGATTTCTCGGTAGTAGAGTTAACTCCACCATCCAACTCTCGTGTATAAAGGCTCTTCCTACCATCTAAGGAAGACCCTTCTATCTCACGAAGAGTTCTGAGTTGTCTGATTTATGCGTCAAAAGCGTATGAGCTCCCTGATGTAGATGTCAGCAGAATATTCTCCACAACATCCACATCCCCAATGCCAGTTCTGAAGAAAATTTTTAGCCAAGTTTCTGCAGAAAGATCAACAGAAATCATTCAGTATGCATCTATAAAACAGAAAGCTTATCTTCAACAGCAAAAATAAGTACATAGATTTACCTTCAAAATTTGTGCTAAGGATCGGCAAACTTATGTCTGGTAGCGTGCACAGAGATCTGACATCAGACAACATGGCTTTCCTATTTTCTTCTCATAGAAAATTCATTTCTCAGAAGAGAGGAAGAAGAATGGGAAGATGAGTTTGCGTGGAGTTCATCTATCTATTTAAAGGGTCAAGTGCAGGTCTATTCTCGGAAAAGATCCGCATAAATAGCGCTCATAAATTGTGGAATGAGTGTCACGTATACTTCGAGAGACAGTGCAATATTGGAAACAGTCAAAGGTACGCAGATCAAACACAAAAAGTTGTACTTCATTCTTTAAACAGGCACTGATGGCCTTACAAAAAGACAAAATAGAAAAGTGCAAACAAAAGCGTAGAAAGTTACGCTCTATTTTCCAGAGCGGCTAAGTTTGATGCCTAACTCCTCTACGCTCTTAACTCCCAGGTGATACAACAGAGTCTCGAACATTTCACACTTCTCTATAAGGCTCCGCCCATCAGAACAAGACGAGCCATCCAATCCAAAGTAGCTCAAGAGATTCTTGGCTAACTGCGTGGAGTCGTCCTTGAGCTCGATGACGACAGGATTGGGTTCTTTGCCCCCAAAAGTGGGGTCACCATGGGAACAAAAGCCCAACTTTCGTGCTTCCACTTCGGCTGCTTCTTTTGGGGTCATATTTACGAGAGATGAATGTCAAGACTGAAAATCTCTTCCTGTTTATATAACAGATCTCGTCGACAGTTCATATTCCACCATAAATTAGACGCAATCAGTCTCGGAGAACGAAGAGTCATTATGACATTTAATAAGTTCATTTGGATATTTTCAAAGAACTTCGAAGTCTTTTCGACTTTCGAAAAATTTTGGAGTCATCTCAGCGTGACTGAACTCATTTCATCATCTCTATTTCAAAGTATTTCGAAAATATTTTATCATTTTTTGAAAACTTTGAAGGGGGTTTTTTAGGCCTCAAAAATGAAGTCACGCTGAGTTGATCAGAACAAGTCACGCAGAGTGATCCGAGAAGCAGCACAAAAGATACGCTAAGTTCTGCCTGGCCATCTCCTTTAGAAGTCACACAGAGACAGCTCAGCCATACGTCAGAATCATAATGACTGACAACACAACAGTCGAGAAACGTCTCCTCGTATGCCACGTATGCACAGAACTCGAGAGATCACAGCCGTCTTTCGCAATCTTCCTTAGCAAGACTCACTCTTCACCAAGTTGGCGTGACTTTGGGTCTTATCTTCATTTAATGCGGCTGACAATATAATCAATATCAGAGATTTTGTGTCAGACGAAGCGTGCCAAATCAAGACAGCTGGCGGTTTGTGTGAATTCTGAACCTTCTCCTTCCTCAAAGCATTGCGTGACTTTTGAGTTATTCTTCTCAAAGCCTGCGTGAATTCTGAAGTATTCTTCTTCAAAGCTTGCGTGGATTTCGCTTTCAACGAGTCTGCAGTCAACGAATCTGCGTGGATTTTTGCCTTCAGCAAGTCAGCGTGGATTTCATTTCAACTGGAGTACGTGGCAGCCATGCCACCGATCTCTCTCTCGCGTGCCCAGTAACTTGCACACGACCCATGCACTGATGCCATGTGTCCAACAGTTACGGGCCACGTCCAGTAACTACTCACTAACCCTGCGTGTATTTAGAGTCTGCGTAACTTTTCAAATGCACCAGTAGTGAGGTAGTTATCTTTTCAGTTATTATTTTTGACTCTATAAATAGAGTTCTTTTTCTCATTCATTGTACAGATACATTGATATCTACTGTCAAAATTTTGAGAGCTTTTCTTCTTCGCATAGTCCAAGGGATAAAGCGATCGTCTTCTAGATCGGATTCCTACAGTTGTAATTTTCCTAGAAACACAACAAATAAAGAGAATTTCTTTATGGAAAACACCAATCTGAAGCAGATGGATAGGACGGTCGATGGATATACGGCCGAGTTTTCGAGACTCAGTCGGTTTGCTCCTACCTTGGTGGCAACCGAGTATGATAGAGCCCAGCAATTCCAGCAGGGGCTTCACCTAGAGATTCTATTGGCGGTTGAGCAGTTTGAGCATCAGACTTTTGATGCAGTCTTGAGAGCAGCTAGGAGGCATGAGTATATCTCCCAGAGGATTGTGGATAGGGCCGGAGGTCGGAAAAGATCCTACGGCCAGATGAATCAGTCTTCAGCCCCAGCCCCGGCAGCCACGGCTTTGACTATTGGAGCTCCGAGGCAGGCGGCCTCAGTGACGTCGGTTCAGCATTCGGCCTCGACATATCCTCAGCAGCAAAAGCAGAAGCAGACTTCCGCAGTAGGATGTTCTCATTGTGGGAAGCCAGGCCATGTAGTGGCAGAGTGTCGCAGGGCACAGGGATTGTGTCTGGCTTGTGGAGCAGCAGACCATAGGGTTGGATCGTGCCCGAATAGGGGTTGTTCATCATCGTCCAACATTTCTAGCTCTTCGGTGAGAGGACCAGCTCCGGTCCAGCAGCAGCAGTATCCATTGCCGAGTCCCTTGCCGCCTCAGTCCCAGATATTCCAGCAACAGAACCCCCAGCAGTATACTCAGGCCCAAGTCCAGAGTCAGAATAGGTAGCGAGGATTGCAGCAGAGGGGACCAGCACCCCAAGGGCATGGTCAGGCTATGGTGATGACCGCAGAGGAAGGATTGGCACCATGAGAGGTAGTGGCAGGTACTATTCTCGTCAACTCCTTTTCAGCTTCAGCTTTATTTGATTCTGGTGCATCACATTCTTTTATGTCTGTACGATTCGTGACATGGATAGGATTGGAGCTCGAGTCATTATCAGTAAGGCTCAATATACTTACTGGTAACGGACTTGTGGGAGTCGATAGAGTGTTTTCCTCGTATCGAATCGTAGTTAGTGGTAAGGAATTTCCTGCTAGATTGATAGAATTCCCGATGGCCAATTATGATGTAGTCCTAGGGATGGATTGGTTGAGGAACCAGTATGTTAGAATAGACTGCCATATTGATAGGGTTGTTTTTAGCATTCCAGACGAGCCAGAGTTTTCCTTTTTCTGAGGCACAGTTGAGCCTTCTCCTCCAGTATTGCGGATGGCGATAGCAGCAGTGCAGTTGTCCCGGATAGTCGAAGAGTTTCCAGATGTTTTCCCAGAAGAGATTCCAGGTATGTCGCCAGAGCGGAAGATCGAGTTCACCATAGACTTGATTCCCGGGACAGCCCCAGTATCAGAGAGAGTCTACAGAATGGCGCCTTCAGAATTGAAGATCTTGTACAAGATGATTAAAGAACTTAGGGCCAAGGGATTCATTCGTACAAGTAGATCGCCTTGGGAATCCCGATGCTTCTTGTGAAAAAGAAGGATGGTACGTCCAAATTATGTGTAGATTATCGTACCTTGAACTCAGTGACAATCAAGAACAGATACCCTCTCCCGAGGATAGATGACTTGTTTGATCAACTCAAAGGGGCAGCAGTATTCTCGAAGATCAACTTGCGCTCAGGATATCATCAGATCAGGGTCAGAGAGCAGGACATCCCGAAGATAGCTTTTAGATCGAGGTATGGGCATTGGTAGTTCCTTGTTATGCCCTTTGGAGCAACCAATGCACCAGCGGTATTCATGGATCTCATGAATCGCATCTTCATGCCTTACTTGGATCAGTTTGTGATTGTGTTCTTGGATGACATCCTGGTCTATAGCAGGAGTGAGGCAGAGCATGAGCAGCATCTCCGTGTGATTCTTCAGATTCTCAGGGAGCACCAGTTGTATTCCAAGATCAGTAAATACGAGTTCTGGCTCGATCGCATTTCGTACTTGGGTCACATCATCACCAGAGGAGGAGTAGAAGTGGATCCCCAGAAGATCGTGGCTATTGAGTCATAGCCAGTGCCCAGCACAGTTGCAGAAGCCATAGTTTTCTTGAATTGGCCGGTTACTACCGACGATTTGTTTCGAACATTGCCCAGATCTCGGTGCCATTGACCCAGTTGACCCGCAAGGATGTGCAGTTTGCTTGGACAGTAGAATATCAGGATTCTTTTGAGAAGTTGAAGCGAGGCTTGATGACGGCTCCCATTCTCGCGCTTCCAGATGGAACCGGAGGATTTTTAGTATATTATGATGCTTCAGGCAGAGGCTTAGGATGTGTTCTAATACAGCATGGGAAGGTAATAGCTTATGCTTCACGACAACTTCGTGATCATGAGAGGAATTACCCAACCCATGACTTGGAGATGGCAGCAGTAGTGTTTGCACTTAAGTTGTGAAGGCACTACTTGTACGGAGATAGGGTAGAGATTTTCACCGACCACAAGAGTCTGAAGTATGTTTTCACCCAGAAGGATCTTAACATGCGTCAGAGGAGGTGGCTGGAGCTTCTTGTATGATGTCAACTTGCAGTATCATCCCGAAAAGGCCAACGTCGTTGCAGATGAATTGAGCAGGAGAGCCGGAGCTTATTTTCTAACAGCACAACCAGAATTGTTAGCAGATCTTCAGAAAATGGGTATTAAAGTTGTTCTTCCTTCTAGTGTGGCATTGATGGCCAGCATGCAAGTTCAGTCCACTATAGTCGAGAGGATCCGGGTGGCACAGTCAACAGATTCCAAGCTTCAGCGACTCAGAGCAGAGTGTAAGGCAGGCCGACGACCCGAGTTATGCATTCATGAAGACGGTATACTTAGGCATAGTAAGCGTCTTTGTGTACCCAGTGGAGATATCAGACAGGAAATCATGGCAGAGGCCTACAGTTCTCAATATTCCATTCATCCGGGAGGTACGAAGATGTACCGTAATATCCGTCAGCACTTCTAGTGGAATGGCATAAAGAGGAAGATAGCCCGGTTTGTCTTTCGGTATTTGGTCTGCCAACAAGTTAAAGCTGAACATCAGAGGCCGGCTGGACTTCTTCAGCCCTTGCCGATCCCAGAATGGAAATGGGAACATGTGACCATGGATTTCGTGACTGGATTACCTAGATCCCCAGCTGGTAGAGATGCTATCTGGGTTATAGTTGATCGGCTCACGAAGGTAGCTCACTTCCTCCCGTTCAGAGTTGGTCAGTCGACAGCTTAGTTAGCAGAGATATACCTTAGGCAGATTGTCAGGTTGCACGGAGTGCCAGTCAGTATCACCTCGGACTGAGATTCAAGATTCATGTCACACTTTTGGCGTAGCCTGCAGGAGAGTTTGGGAACTCATCTCCAATTCAGTTCAGCATATCATCCGCAGACAGATGGCCAGTCGGAGCGCACAATCCAGACTCTTGAAGACATGTTGAGATCTTGCACACTTGACTTCAGTAGTTCGTGGGAAGATCACTTGCACCTGGTGGAATTCTCGTACAATAATAGTTTCCAAGCTAGTATCCAGATGGCACCGTTCGAGGTACTGTATGGAAGAAAGTATAGATCCCCGTTAGCCTAGGATGATGTCGGAGAGAGACAGATGGTCGATCCAGAAATGATTGCCCAGACAGTCGAAGTGGTCAGGAGAGTCAGGGATCATCTTCGAGTTGTCCAAGATCGTCAGCGCCATTGGGCCGATTCTAATCGGCGCCCTCTCGAGTTTTCTGTCGGTGTCCATATATTCCTGAGGATTTTGCCTAACCGCGGCGTCATTCGTTTTGGCGTACGAGGAAAGCTTAGTCCTAGGTATATAGGGCCATTCGACATTCTGGAGCGAGTAGGAGATGTATCCTATCGTCTCGCTCTTCCATCGTCGCTACGTGAGGTGCATGACGTATTCCATGTATCCCAACTGCGACTGTATATCCCGGACCCGAGCCACATCCTGGATCATTCGGAATTGGTTGTTGGTACCAACCTTTCGTATGAGGACAGGCCCGTGTCTATATTGGACCGGAGAGAGAAGATACTCAAGAACAAGACTATCAAGTTAGTCCGAGTTGCTTGGGGTCATCACTCTTTGGAGGAGTCAACGTGGGAGCGTGAGGATGACATCCGATCGTGGTATCCCGACTTGTTTGACTCGTGAGGTATAATGTCTTTCTTATGCCTCATACCTTCGATTCCTTGCTTGAATGAGTGATTGCCTGCCTAGTTATAGCTTACTTGTGATTGATATAGCTTGTCCTCGCCTCTCTAGCCTCTTAATTAAATTCCGAGGACGGAATTCTTTTAAGGTGGGTAGAGTTGTAATACCTGTAGTTCGTATTACGTATTTTGGAATACGTGTACATATTTTATTCTTGTATTGCATGATTTCTTGCTTAGTTTCCATCCTGGCTTGGGTTATTCTTGGTTCGGGTTGGCTTGGTTCGGTTTGGGATTGCTATTGGTTCATCATGAACCAAGGGTGAACCCCCTACCTACCACCACCACTACCATTTATTACTCATTCTTTCTTCTCTTTCTTCATTACTCTCTTCTTTCCTCCATTTACTTCTTCACCTACCAGAGAGAGGGAGAGAGGTCTAGGCAAGTGCAACTTGCTTCATGGAGGAACTCCAATTTTATTGCTTCATTTTCTTCCTTACAGTATTTTAACTTACTTTAATACTTGGCATTTTTACTTTCCATGGCTAGATTCTTCTAGATCTAAGTTTATCTTATTTTTAGATTTCTTGGGTTTTGATCTACTTAATCTTGATATTTCCGAGTTTTGATGGTTCTATGCTGTAGAGCATTTCATTCTGCCCCGTTTTGACCTATGGAAGTTCGGATTTGGGCTCCGGATGATGGAGTTATGGAGCTTGGGAACTTGGCTCTCATGGTGTTCTTCTTCTCAGAATTTTGGAGAAGATGAACTGTGCTTGACTTGACCGCATGAATATTTCATGCGGCAAGTGTTCTCTTCAGCCGCATGGCTGGAAGTACTTGAGCCGCATGAGGGCCGAACTCATCTAGCCGCATAAATCGCTCAATTCCCAGCCGCATATATTCTGAACATCTTCAGCCGCATGGGACATTACCCGTTTAGCCGCATGCGCCCTCCCTGGCCGCATGAGGACCCTGCTTCTTCCAGCCGTATGAATGCTCTGACTTAGTCTCATGTGCCCTCTCTTCCCGCTGGCCGCATGGGACTTTACTTGACCCAGCCGCATGAGAACTTCTTCCTGAGCCGCATGCAAACCACTTGCTCTCAGCCGCAGGAACCCCTCCCCCTGCAGCCGCATAATACCCCACTCTTCCCGCTAGCCGCATATGCCTCCTTCTCCTCAGCCGCATGAGCTTTGGACCCTCAGCCGCATGAGCTGCTGCCGTATGGATTCTCTCCTTGGCCGCATGCGCCTGACCCTATTGAACCGCATGGGCTGTTCTCTTCCCAGCCGCATGAGATCATCCCTGGCCGTATGTGCCTGAGCCGCATAGCTCCCTATAGCCCTGTGTTTTATTATTTGCCCTTGTCTTGTAACCCTTTTATTGTATATTTTACGTCCATTTTATATCCTTACGCGTTTTGTCCTGAACTTGATAAATCACGATTTGATTGACATGATTGAAATGATAATTGTACATGACGTAGTGTGACAAGGAACTAGCACGACCTGATAGTGGCCCATCGTGGCGCACTCTTGACCAGTGAACTTAACATGATAACCTGATATGACATATCTTGATAAGCTGTTGTGACGGCTACCTGACATGACATGACCTGTACACCGTGGGCGATTGTGTTTGTATAAATAATCCAGTCCTGTCTTGCATCATGTCTAGGAGGGGACTCTTGAGTACCACGGTCAGGAATACCTACTGAAATGGACTAAGGCTAAATAACTAGATTAATACATTAGCTATAAAGAGATCTTCCAGCTACAGGCAATCCCGTTACCTGGGCGCGCCTTGGGATCTGTAGCCTGCCGTTGAGTATGGCACATTTCCAGCACACTGTCATGTGTTGCACCCTTCAAGCTACCTAAGGGTACATACGTTTCCTGGAGGATGTACCCACCTGAATTCAACCCTAATCTTTTAATCCGGGTAACCTGGATGGTCTACAGGGCTTGTGGCTGTGAAATAATCTCACTGCATCTTGTTAGTAACTAGGCCGGTGATAACCCTAGTTAGTTAAAGTATCAAGCCGTAATTCTTGCTTGGTCGTGAAATGATTGGATGGAGTCTGGCCAGTTTAGTCTTGTCCTGATTCTGTTCCAGATTACTGCATGACCTGAATGCCTGTATTTATTTTACTGATAAATGGTGAGAATTCCAAGTTCGGTTCAGACGAAGGGTTACAACCCCGGTCCTTGTTTGGTTTACGGGTTGTAACCTGGCTATCTGAATAGTTCCATGGTTATCTCATTGTATATCACCCTGTGATGCTTTTCTTAACCCTGTCTTATTTACTACTTTATTACTATTGTGCTAATTGCTGGTTTTAGTTCCTAAGTGAAGCCTCCTTTGTGGCACTTGCTCTTTCTGGGATCTGATCCAGCTGGTTTTGTATGGCCAGATTTCAGAGCAGCTCCAGAGGATCTTCCGACTTTCCAGCCCGATGGTGGTGACTAGACGTAACCAGGGCAACGAGTGGGTTTATTTTTGATCTCCCACTTTATTGTAAAAATATTCTTTTGAGGCGTTTAGCCGACGGGCACCTGTTTAGCTCGATTACACTTACTTACTGTCTGCTTACGGGCTGTAACATGATTAACAGATCCTAGGGTTGATCATGTATGACTAAAACTCTTGCTAGTCCTAACATTTTGTAACGACAAGCTTCATGATCAACTGAATATAATGATTGGGATGCCTTACTATTGTATATTTGGTGATCTAACATCTTGTAACATTTACTTACTTGTGATTGAGACACTAGGCTTGTTCATAACCATAGCAGACTGTTGGCTTGTAGTAAAGCCTCATGTATCTAGACAGCCGTGACCGTATAGTGAGATGGAATCCATTTCATATACGTAGCTGGCTATGTCTGCCCCCGCTCTCCAGTATTCTGGTTTTGAGGTGTGACAGCAGCAGCAGCAGCCTGGCCGCATGAGCCGCATAGCCTCATGGCAGCAAGTGCCACATGGACCGTATGAGCCGCATGGATCGCATGGACCGTATGAGCCGCATGAGACCGCATGTGGCCGCATATGAGCCGCATGAGACCACATGGATGCATGGCCGCATGACTGCTGAAGTGCTAAGTGCGCCAACAAAATGCCACATTACACCTCATGAGCCCGAGCCCGAGCCCGAGCCCGAGCCCGAGTCCGAGTCCGAGTCCGAGTCGCTAAGCCCCTTTGGGGATTAGCTCCAAATGGAATTATCCAAGAGAATGACAAAAGCATTAATGCTTAATCCTTGGAGCCTTATTCTCACTTCCTAGTAAAATCACCCACATGATTCCCTCCTTAGGGTCACCACCCCATGTGCATCTCTCAACAACACAACCAAGTATATATGTTGAGATAACTCATGGTGCATTTTCGATGTGGGACTAAACTTTTACAATGCATGTTGAGAGCAAGCTCTCTCCATGTAAAGAAAGCACCAATAATCCCCTACATATCACAATATATATATGTGTCCAGGGTTGAGCGTTCCCCACAGTAACTGTCCATTTTGCATTAGGATAGATGTCGCTGACGATTTGAATCTTCCCGCATGGGTTAAGTAACAATATGATACAAGAATGGACTATGCCTTGAATTCTACACCACAATTGTAATTTTTCCCACTCACAAAGTGTAGTTACGTGTGCTTCTGGCTGCACATTAAAGGCCCTGTGCCAGCCTATTTTCAGTGTATAATTTTGGGCGTCTACAAGTTTACCCTCAAGAGACGGCCTGATATTTCTTTCCATACACTATAGGTGAGTTCTTTATTAAAGAGACATGGCATGAAGTCTTGCGCTCCCTTGCAGTGCTACGCTGCTATGATATGGCCTGAAGCCGAGGCATTACCCCTATCTGGAAACCTCATCGTAGTGTCATACTACTGTAGCATGAGGTCTCAGCCTCTTTGTAGTGTCAATCTACTCAGCATGAAGCCTAAGGCTTCCTTGCGGTGTTACGCCGCAACGACATGGCTTACAAGGCCGAGGCTTTACCCCTACCTGGGTACCTCATCGTGGTGTCGTGCCACTGTAACATGGGGTCATCCTCCCCTTTGTAGTGCTATCTACAACTCTTTAATTACGTCATACAACATTAGGCTACATGCCTATTTGCGGTGCTACGCCGCTATGACTTGGCTTGCAAAGTCGAGGCATTACCCCAGACCTGGGAACCTCATGGTGGAGTCACCCCACTGTAGCATGGAGTTTCACTCCTTGTAGTGCTGCTCTACCGTGCTTCCTGTAAAGCACACCAGGCATTCACTCTGCCTGAGAACTCATTAAGGCGTTTAAGCCAACCTTCCACAGGATCTATTTTTTCCACAGAAAGTACATAGTAGACAACAGTGGTTATGGGTCCGTATCCCTTCCATGTTCCAGAGAACAAGTACCCACTGTTACCTGATAGTTTCCCAGTCAGTGATCCTCCTTTGAACCAAAAGTTAGATGCCTAGTGGATTTCTCTTTGAACTAATAGCATAAAACTTTATGGTAGGATTACAAAGACACACTATCAGAATGCCTTCAAGCCCATTTTACAAGTTGTGTCATCGACCAACTGGCACTTGAGGCCCTTTGTGAATGGATCTGCCAGGTTCTTCTGACTCCGAACATCAATCACTGCAATTATACCACTTTTGATAAGATCGTGTACTGCCCTATGCTTCAACCGCACAGTCCTCTTCTTTCCGTTGAAGAGGTCATTTGATGCCACCGCCGCAGTCGCCTAGTTGTCACAGTATATCGATATCGCCGGTATCTGAGCCCCAGCCACTGAAAGATCATACATGAGCTCCCGAAGCCATTTTGCTTCATCTGTTGCAGTTTCAAGTGCATAGAATTCAGATTATATGGAAGAACGAGAGAGTATAGTCTGCTTCTTCGACTTCCACGATATAGCAGCTCCACCTAAGGAAAAGACATATCCACCTTTGGATCTCTCGCTTTCCACCTCTAAACACCACCTAGCATCACTGAAGCCTTCTACTACTGTCGGATACCCGTTGTAGTGCAGTACATATGTCTGAGTCTTCTTGAGATATCTCATTACCCGCTTCACAGCTTTCTAGTGCTTAATCCCTAGGTTGCTTGTCAACCGACTTAGCATTCCCACGGCGAAAGCTATGTCAGGCCTTGTGGCAGTGGTTGCGTACATCAAACTTCCGATAATGCTAGAATACTCCAGCTGCCTGACGCTTTCCCTCGAGTTTGGCTTCAGCTTCTGATCACACCTGTATGGCGTATCGATCCCTGGAAGATCCTTATACCCATAGCGTGTGAGCATTTTCTCAATGTAGTGAGATTGTGACAGCGCTACTCCAGTGTCTGTCCGGATGTTCTTTATGCCCAAGATGACATCTGCATCCCCCAAGTCCTTCATACTGAATTTGGTTGAGAGGAACTTCTTTGTATCCGTGACACGGGCTATATCCGTCCCTAGGATTAGCATGTCGTCCACGTACAGACAAACGATGACTCCTCTTCCATCAGCAAACTTTGTGTAAACATATTTGTCTGTCTGGCTGACTCTGTAGCCGTTTGACCTAATAACTTTGTCAAACTTCTCATGCCACATCTTGGGAGCTTGCTTCAAACTATACAATGATTTCACCAACTTACAGAATTTGTCTTCAAGACCTTTGACGACAAATCCATCTGGCTGTTGCATGTAAATCTCTTCGGTCAGCTCCCCATTCAGGAATGTTGTTTTTACATCCATCTGATGTATCACCAACTTATATATAGCTGCTAGAGCGATTAACATCCTGATGGTGGTCATCCGAGCTACTGGAGCGTACATGTCAAAGTAGTCTATCTCCTGTTTATGAGAAAATCCCTTGGCTACCAGCCTGGCCTTGAACTTGTCAATAGTTCCATCTGCCTTCATCTTCTTCTTGAAGATCCATTTACATCCGATGGGATTTTCTCCTTCAGGTAGATCTACCAACACCCATGTGTTATTGGAGGTGATAGAGTCAAACTCGTCATTCACTGCCTCCTTCCAGAAGATAGCATCTCTGGTCTTCATCGTCTCATCATAGGTAAGCGGATCTGCTTCCACATGATAGGTGATAAAGTCATCTCCGAATTCTTTAGGTCTCTTCGCTCGCTTTGCTGACGGCTCTGCGAGTTCTGTTACAAGAGTTGTTTCATCAACAACAGCTTCTTCTTGGACTACTGGCCCATATGAGATTTCAGTCTCATTTGCACCTACATTATTTTTCGGAATGTCCGAAAGAATAATGTTTTTGTCTTTTGCAAACTTGTCTTCAAAGTATTCTGCATCACGAGATTCGATGATATGATTTGACTCACTATCAAGAAATCTTCGAGCATCACTCTTATCGGCATACCCCAAGAAGATCGTCTTCGTAGTTATTGTCCCCAGCTTTCTGAATCTTCAGATCTGGGAGCTTCATATACGCCAGACACCCCCATGCTCGAATGATATTCAAGTTTGGTCTGACTTTGAACCAGAGTTCATGAGGAGTTACATCCGAGGTTGCATATGGTACTCTATTCAGAATGAAAGTGGCCATTAATGCAGCTTCCCTCCAGCAGCATTTTGGAAGACCTGCAGTAAGCAGCATTGAATTCATTATTTCTGTTAATGTTCGGTTCTTCATCTCTGCTACTCCGTTAGATTGAGGAGAATATGGAGCAGTAGTCTCGCCTATGATTCTATGTTCTTTGCAGAACGATGCAAAGTCATGAGACCTGTACTCCCCACCTCGATCGTTCCTCAACCTCTTGAGTTGTTGTCCAGTCTGCCGTTCAGCTTCGGCCCTGAACTCTCTGAACTTCTTGAAAGCTTCGTCTTTAGTCTTGAGCAAGTAGACGAACGCGTATTTTGAGAATTCGTCGATGAAGGTTATAAAATACTTCATCCTGGCCTTCGTGGAGAAATGTTTGAAGTCACAGATATCGGAGTGTACCAACCCCAGAAGATCTGTGCTTCGATTGACCCGATGAAAGGGTTTCCTTGTGATCTTCATCTGAGCACACACTTCAGACTTCTCCACCTTACCCCCACATTTGAAGATAAGTCCTAGACTAAACATTTTGTTAATTTTTTTACAATGAACATGTCCTAGTCTATTATGCCACAACTCAAGAGAATAATCAGAAAATGCAACTGCATTAATGTCATTAAACTGGTTGACAAACTGAATTTAAAATATCCCTTCGGTTTGATAAGCCTTCCCGAAGTATGTTCCCTTCTTGGATATCACCATCTGACTAGCATTGATATACATCCTCAAGCCTGCATTGCAGAGCAGGCTCCCAGAGATCAGGTTCTTGGCAATCACCGGAACATGCTTCATACCTTAAAGCGTCCGAGTGTTCCCAGAAATGAGTTTCAGCTCCACAGTCCCGATCCCCAGAACTTCAGCTTGGGCCTGGTTCGCCATGACAACCTTCTCAGATATCGGCTGGTACATGAGGAACCATTCCTTGCCAGAACAGATATGGCAAGTTGCACCAGTATCTATCCACCAGTCAGAGTCAACCCCCACAATTGTGACCTGTGCGATCATAGAAACAATGTTAGAAACTAATGAAACTTTACTAGGCTCACATTTCTCTGATTGTTTAGGCTTGGATCTGCATTCACTCTTGTAGTGGCCTTTCTTGCCACAATTGAAACAAATCACGTGGGACTTGGACTTATTTTGCTTGAATGAAGGACCTTTCACTTTTAGATTAGTGAAGTCCTTCTTCTTGAGATGAGAAGCCACCTGCTTCCCCTTGGGATCTCTCGTCTGCACTAGATTGGCCTTAGCCAACTGTTTGGACAGAGTGTCCATCTTCTGTTGGGAACGCAACTCGTCCTCAACATGGATCTCTTGAAGTAGATCTCCCAAGCTAATGTCTAGCTTCTTTCTGAGCATCCTTGTATAGAAGGTACCCCATCCAGCAGGAATTTTTGAGACGATCCCTCCAATGACAAACTTGTCGGGAAGGGGGATCTCTTCGTCTTCCAGTTTCTGACGCATCTTCAGAAATTTCTTCACCTGTGGCAACATGGACTTCTCGTCCTCAAAGAGAAATTTGTGATATTTTTCAACCACAAACATCTTGTTCCTGTTTCTGTCTTCTTCATACAGTTTTTCTACAGACTCCATACGTCTCTGGCAAATTCCTTCTTCGAGTAGGATTCTGCCAGGGAATCACTACCAAAATTTATCAATTTAGCGACGGCCCTATCCGTCGCCAATCCGACGGTAATTACAATTAGCGACCGATAACCGATGGATTTTGGCCAAAAAATCCGTCGGCAATCAGCTCGTCGCTAATAACGGTCCGTCGCTACGTAGTCGTGAAGCGACGGAATAGCGACGGCTTTTCGACTTCACAATACGAAGCTTTAGCGACGCGTTTCCGACGGACTCTCGTCCATTTCAAGTTTTAAGTACTGAACTGTGTAGACAATAGCGATGTAAAATTCCGTCGGTAACCCGTCGTAATAGCGTATCACAGAGTATCGTTCCGTCGCTAAGCCGTCGACGCCTCCGATAACAAAGGACGGATTAGCGATAGTTTTCTGACGGAAAATCCGTCGATCAGCTTCTGGAAATTCATGTCATTTCCAGCAACATGGCGACGGATAAGTCGTCGCTATTCCGTCGATATATATCGACGGAATACGGACGGATTAACCGTCGATCTTGTTCTGGAAATTCTTGGTATTTCCAGAACAAGGGCGACGGATAGGTCGTCGCTATTCCGTCGAACAATATACCATACCGACGGATAATCTGTCGACCATCCGTCGCTACCTGGAAACATTTTCAAATCTCCAGTTAGCGACGGAATAGCCGTCGAAAAGTAGTCGGAAACTAGTAGTAACCGTCGCAAAACGGTCACAAGTCCGTCGCTAACTGAGAATATTTTGAAAAAAAATTACAGCACTTTCTCTTTTCGCAAAAATTTGCATAAACTAAACCAATATATAATGCACACCAATTATCCAACAATCACATAGACCAAATATATTATGCACACCAATTATCCAAGAATCACATAGACCAAATATGCACATACGAATTTAATACACACCAATTATCCAAGAATCATATAGACCAAACCAAATTAATATAAAATAGACATCAATTATCCGGAAGAGTAACCTAATATCCATCGTTATAATCCGATCATAGCACAAATATTCTAAATTTTTCACAAATATTCCAAAACACATAGGAAAGAGTTGGCCAGTTACAGTAACCTAATATCCATCGTTATAATCCGATCATAGCATAAATATTCTAAAATTTTCACAAATATTCCAAAACACATAGGAAAATCGACTTTGGCCTCAACAAAGACCACAAGTCAGACAATGAATCCTCACAGCCAGGGATGATAGTTGCGTTGAGGCATGTACCATTCTATCAGCCACTTTGCATACGAAGGCTCAATCTGGTTGAGGTCTTCTGTAGGGACAGAAAGGTCGATCCCGATGCTACTACTCTCTGACGGTGGCTCCTCCTTAGCTTCAAGCTTGGGAGCAATCTCTTCCCTGATGGTCATCGGTTCTTCCTTGACCTCGACCTTTGGTAACACCTTCTCCTTAACAGTCACCGGCTCTTGTTTGACGACGGAGACTTCCTCCGTGTCGACCTCCAAGGGTTTCTTGCCTCGACCCCTTCCTCGACTAGTAGCACCACCTCGACGAGTCCTAGGAGCCATCTTTCTGACAACAGAAATTTTCATATAGGGTAAAGAAATTTACTCAAGTTATAAAAGTTGTGACGTTGGTTTTTTGCGTTCATCATCATTAGAGGGAGCAGCACTGGAAAAGTTGTGACGTTGGTAGCATGAGAGAGTAAAAATCTGTATCACAAGACTAACAAAATTACTATGTTCATGTACTCACCAATAACCGGATGTAACTGGAGTCGTTGGGCCTATCGTGCAGTAATTTGTGGATCCGCTGGTATAGGCCAGATGTACTTAGTATCTAGTGTATCAGATTAGTATCGGTCTATCGGTTTGGTATAGGACGTATCATATTGGTATTGGCCTTAACAAATTGGTATCGTCCTATATCCGATATGTACATGTATCGGCCGAATAGCTAGGATTCATATTGGCCTTATCGATTTGGTATCGGTCATATCCGATAGGTATTGGCCGTGTTGGATTAGTATAGACTATTTCGGATTAGTATCGTGGAAGGTTTAGTAACAACTGTACTTGGATTTCTCTCTTCTCGAGCTAGAATACCATTACAAGAGAATCACCAGATCGTGATTGGCCAGTTACAGTAACATACATACTTCCTTTTCCATCAGAAAAAGCGAGATTGAAAAAAAAGTATGTATGTTCTGTAACTGGCCATCTACGCTCTCGTGACTCCCTTGCAATGGTAATCTAGCTCTAGAAGAGAGAAATCCAAGTACAGTTGTTACTAAACCTTCCACGATACTAATCCGAAATGGTATATAATAATCCAACACGGCCGATACCTATCGGATATGACCGATACCAAATCGATATGGCCAATATGAATCCTAGCTATACGGTCGATACATATCGGATAGGACGATACCAATTCGCTAAGACCAATACCAACCGATACGGCCCATACCAAAATGATAGATCGATACTAATCCGATACGGTCAATACTTATAAGTACCTACGGTCCAGGAGGTTGATCCGCTAGTACATCCATGTACGATCAACGAAGTAACGATTCATTTCAATTTGGATGTGAAAATCTGTATCGTAAGACAAACTAAACATAATCAGTTCTATTTCACATGCTTAATTGCCAAGTATGGGAACGAATGGCTCAGAACACAACCCAAAATTCATTCTAGCATACATTAGTGTGAATCATCTACGTTCTGTACATATAGTGTAGTATATGTTCTTATCGTATATAATATCTAAAGGATGTAACAGAATCAAGATGAACTCACATAATGTTTACAGTCTTGGTCTCAACTGTCTTCGATTCTATGATCCCATGTCTTAGGTTAAATAAATCACTAACCTCATCACGGTGAGTCTTGGTGTAGCACTCAAATGTGGGGCACCTGTAAATTCGTCGAGGTTTTAAATCATCGACATTGAGTTTTAAACCCTCACGTAGCCTTTCTGCTTCACTTCTAGGGTCGAGCAGCATCTTCTTGCAAGTTTCGGTCTCCAGATACTTAGTGTCAATCATCTATGTTCGGTACATATGGTGTAGTATATGTTCTTATCGTATCTAGTATCTGAAGAACGTAGCAGAATCAAGATGAACTCACTAATGTAATACTAAGACATCATCTACTACTATATAAGATATAGTGATAGGTTGTCGTATCATCATTGCCGAGGGATGAGGGTCGGATGACAGTCAACTTTATCTAAGGATACTTGCATAGTTTCTGCCTCGCCAGTCGAATGGCTGCAGGGACTATGTCCTGATCACCATGTCGTACCGTAGACTAATGCAAATGGAGCTGGAAATATCCGTCGCTAACCGGTCACTAGTCCGTCGATAACTGAGAATTTTTTTGAAAAAAATTGCAGCACTTTCCCTGTTCACAAAAATATGCATAAACCAAACCAATATATAATGCACACTAATTATCCAACAATCACATAGACCAAATATGCACATACGAATTTAATGCACACCAATTATCCAAGAATCATATAGACCAAACCAAATTAATATAAAATAGACATCAATTATCCTGAAGAGTAACCTAATATCCGTCATTATAATTCGATTTATCTTTTTTCTCCTTTATCTACGGATACATAGTTTCTGCCTCGCCAGTCGAATGGCTGCAGGGACTATGTCCTGATCACTATGTCGTACCGTAGATTAATGCAAATGGAGCTGGAGCCAAAATACAGAAACTAAAATACAGAATCAAATCCCTGGGATGGATGGCTCAGAACACAACCCAACCGGAGAGGATACTCTGAGAGATCCATCTGAGTAGGACGTATACTCTGAGAGATCACCTTTACAATAATGATATCAATAGCGGGATTGAGTGCTGGAGAGGATATTATCAGAGTATACGTCCTACTCAGATGGGTCTCTCATTGTTACTATTTTTTCTGACAGCATGGTGGATGTGCTTCGTCAACAGATTCTTGCTCCGATCCAAAACTTTACCCCGGAGCTCAAGTGGACATTCTTCGTGTAGAGCTCGAGTGAGAGGTTCCTGACAGCATGGTGGTCTCCTTTGTTAAAGTATTCGTGCTCGTCCCACAACCAATATGGGATGAGCACGGATATTTTGACAAAGGAGACCACCATGCTGTCAGGAACCTCTCACTCGAGCTCTACACGAAGGATGTCCACTTGAGCTCCGGGGCAAAGTTTTGGCTCGGAGCAAGAATCTATTGACGGAGCACATCCACCTTGCTGTCAGAAAAAAATAGTAACGATGAGAGACCCATCTGAGTAGGACGTATACTCTGATAATATCCCCTCCAGTACTCAATCCCACTACTGATATCATTCTTGTAAAGGTGATCTCTCAGAGTATACGTCCTACTCAGATGGATCTCTCAAAGTATCCTCTAGTGATAGGTTGTCGTATCATCACTGCCGAGGGATGAGGGTCGGAGGACAGTCAACTTTATCTACGGATACATAGTTTCTGCCTCGCCAGTCGAATGGCTGCAGGGACTATGTCCTGATCACCATGTCGTAGACCAATACAATCCAGAGATTGACATAGTTCTAGTTCATATATGTATTCCAATACAAATATTCTAATATAAAAACAACTCAATACAAATAGTCCAATACAAATAAGTACTAATAGCTAATGAGAACCACGCTGCTCACGCAAACGCTCAGTGATACGATCACGGAACCACCTCGAAAAAGCAAGATTTTTGGCGTGAGGAGAGATGTGGTCCCTTGCAAGGATTGCTTGAAGAGAACTCCCGGTCTCACTAGCTACCGGTGCTGGATAAATAGAACTCCCGGTCTCACTAGCAACCGGTGCCACTTCCTCCTTAACTGTAGGAGGAGCCACCTCAGCATTCATTGTTTTCCTCAAACGACGTGCCGCTCCTCGGGTCATGGGTGCCATCTGGTAAGATCGATAGTCACAAATAATATAATTGTAACATAAGCAAGCTAACTAAAGGAACCATCATATAATTTGAGTACATTTTCGAAAGCCAATAAAGTATAAAAAATTCGATTTTTTGCCAAGTGTGAGAACGGATGGCTCAGAACACAACCCAAGATTCATTCAAATATACATTAGTGTGAATCATCTATGTTCTGTACATATGGTGTAGTATATGTTCTTATCGTATCTAGTATTTGAAGAATGTAACAGAATCAAGATGAACTCACATAATGTAATACTAAGACATCATCTACTACTATATAAGATATAGTGATAGGCTGTCGTATCATCATTGCCGAGGGATGAGGGTCGGAAGACAGTCAACTTTATCTACGGCTACATAGTTTCTACCTCGCCAGTCGAATGGCTGCAGGGACTATGTCCTGATCACCATGTCGTACCGTAGATTAATGCAAATTGAGCTAGAACTGGAGCCAAAATACAGTACTACTTCACCATGTCGTACCATTAATTACTCTCTCTCTCTCTCCTCCCCCCTCCGGCGCTCTCACTCTCTCCGGTGCTCTCACACTACTAATTCCTATGTGTTTTAAGTGTAAGAATGGATGGCTCAGAACACAAACCAAAATTCATTCTAGCATACATTAGTGTGAATCATCTATATTCTGTATACATATCGTGTAGTATATGTTCTTATCGTATCTAGTATCTGAAGGATATAACAGAATCAAGATGAACTCACTTAATGTAATACTAAGACATCATCTACTACTATATAAGATATAGTGATAGGTTGACGTATCATCATTGCCGAGGGATGAGGGTCGGAAGACAGTCAACTTTATCTACGGCTACATAGTTTCTGCCTCGTCAGTCGAATGGCTGCAGGGACTATGTCCTGATCACCATGTCGTACCATAGATTAATGTAAATGGAGCTGGAAATATCCGTCGCTAACCGGTAACTAGTCCGTCGGTAACTAAGATTGTCACATACACATATGAATATCACAGCTAGATGTATAGATATATACATCTATACAGAAACACACAACTGATAGAACTCGCACTGTCCTTGAGACAGTGAACATATATATACACCATGAATCCAAACCCCATATTCATATTTACTAATCCAAATACCACCAAACTAATGGAACACCCAATATGGATAACACATTATTTAGCCAATATATAAACTCAAATGAATTTGAGAAACAAAGCCACCCGCCGCCCCCGACCAAAGCCCGCCGCCCCAAGCCCGCCGCCCAGTCCAGTAGTTCGGTTGCATATATATATGAAAAGTGCTTATGGCTGTGCGTCGGTTGCAAATAGCCCCGACGCCTCCGCCCCAAGCCAGCCGCCCAGCCCCCGACGCCGCCGCCCCAAGCCCACCGCCCAGCCCCCGACCCAAGCCAGCCGCCCAGCCACCGACGCCCCAAGCCCACCGCCCAGCCCCCGACCCAAGCCAGCCGCCCAGCCCCCGACCGCCCAAGCCCACCGCCCAGACCCCAACCCCAAGCCCGCCTCCCAGACCCCGATGCCCCCGCCCCAAGCCCACCGCCCAGACCCTGCCCCAAGCCAGCCGCCCAGCCCCCGACGCCCCAACCCCAAGCCCGTCTCCCAGACCCCGACGCCCCCGTCCCAAGCCCACCGCCCAGACCCCGCCCCAAGCCAGCCGCTCAGCCCCCGACGCCGCCGCCCCAAGCCTACCGCCCAGCCTCTGACCCAAGCCAGCCGCCCAGCCACCGACGTCCCAGCCCCAAGCCAGCCTCCCAGACCCCGACTCCCCCGCCCCAAGCCCACCGCCCAGCCCCCGACCCAAGCCAGCCGCCCAGCCCCCGACGCCCCCGCCCCAAGCCAGCCGCCCAGCCCCCGACGCCGCCGCCCCAAGCCCACCGCCCAGCCCCCGACGCCACAACCCCAAGCCCGCCTTCCAGACCCCGAGAGAGAGAGAGAGAGATCGAGAGAGAGAGAGAGGGGGGGTTACCTTCGGGAGAGAGAGAGGAGAGGACGCCGACGCTGACGACGACACCAACGCCGATCATCGAAGCCGACACCGGCGAGAGAGAGAGAGAGAGAGAGAGAGAGAGAGAGAGAGAGAGGAGAGAGAGTGAATTTGGGGGGAATATAAAAAGTTCCCCCCGCCGTTTCATTTAAAGTCTGGTACGTATATATAGCGACTGAATAGCGACGGAAGAAAACCCGTCGCCACGTAGTCGCCATGTTTGATACGTGCCGACTGAATATCCGTCACTACGTAGTCGAAGATATGTTCCGCCAATTCTCTACACAATTCCCGCCAAATAATCGACTACGTAGCGATGACTGGGGATCCGTCGCTATAATTTCGACAGTCTAGCGACGGACGTGCGACCTTTCCTCCCCCTAAAATTAAAATAAAAAATGGCAAAGGCGTGTAGTCGGTACTCAGTCGCTGAGCGGCCACGAAGCCGTCGTTAACACCGACGGAAAATTTTCGTCGCTAAATATCCGTCGCTAATTGAGTGTATTTTGGTAATGAATCCTCCATAGCATTCAGGTTGAGAAGCCTGTATATGCTATTTTCCCTTCTCCATTTGGCCTGGAGTTTGGTAGCCGCATTGATTACGGCAGTAGACCCAGTGTCTGGAACAGAAGGTTCTTCCTCCAACAGTACATGATCATCGTCTTTGAGTTGAAGAGTTTGATAAACCTTCCTCTTCCAGACTTGATAATGCTCTCCATCGAACTTTTCCAACTTGCAGTAGTCCGATTGGACGAGCAAAGCATAAATATTTTCCATCTACAAGGATCTTGCTTTGAGATTATTATTTCCGGGGCTTGACCAAAGATGGAAAAACTGATGCAATCGAGATCTGAGAGTCACACAAATTTTTTGCAGTGATCAAACTCAAGATCAACGATTATATAAAAAGCCAAATAGCCATATTACAATATGAATGAGGGAAATAGAGAAGAGAAGATCTCTCGTTCTTCTTTGCAAACGTGTTACAATTGGGACAGAACGAGTTACAATAATCTAGAGAAAGATGATATGAAGAAAAGTTGCTGGGGTGTCAAAACACCGTTGCTCAAAGCAAGATTCGTGCCACACGAATTACTTCCAGAAACCAGCAAGTTGAAGAACTTGTGGAACGCTCGAAGTCACCTCTGTTTTGACTCCTCGGATGGACTTGCAATGGCGGCAGCAGCTCTCTCTCTCTCTCTCTCTCTCTCTCTCTTTTCTGACTTATAAAATTTGTAGTACTTCACAAAGGAGGCCAGAAGAGAGTATATATGGAGAGAGGGTGGAAACCCTAGCCGCCTGTTCAGTTATGGAAAGATTGAATCAAAATTCACAAAGATAGCAACGAAATTAATTCAAATCCCACAAAAATAGCATTGAAATTAATTTAAATCCCACAAAAGTAGATATGAATTAATCGCATTGAATCAGTCTTTCCATAACTGACTTCTAGCCTGCACAGTCAGCGGAGCCCTCCATGCGGCAGCAGCAGCAGCCTGGTCGCATGAGCCGCGCTCGCATGGACCGCATGAGCCGCATGGACCGCATGGATCGCATGAGCCGTATGAGACCGCATGTGGCCGCATATGAGCCGCATGAGACCGCATGGCCGCATGAATGATGACGTGCTAAGTGCGCCAACAAAATGCCACATTACGCCTCATGAGTCTGAGCCCGAGCCCGAGTCCGAGTCCGAGTCGCTAAGCCCCTTTGGGGCTTAACTCCAAATGGAATTAATCCAAGAGAATGACAAAAGCATTAATGCTTAATTCTTGGAGCCTTATTCTTACCTCCTAGTAAAATCACCCACATGGTTCCCTCCTTAGGGTCACCACCCCATGTGCATCTCTCAACAACACAACCAAGTATATATGTTGAGATAACTCATGGTGTATTTCCGATGTGGGACTAAACTTTTACAAGGCATGTTGAGAGCAAGCTCTCTCCATGTAAAGAAAGCACCAACATTATATAGTTAGATACTACAAGGGTTGGTGGTGGGTTCAAGTTTTAAGTTATTGAAGTTATTGTTCATTACGAGGGTTGGTGTGGGTTCAAGTTTCAAGTTATTGAAGTTATTGCTCATTATTCTTTAGGTTATTATGTTTGGTTGGGAAACTAAACTTAGAAAACCAAAGAACAAAAGTTGAGAATCTATGATTTTTCTCTGATGAAAACTTGCACTATGTTTGGAAACATAGAGGGAGAAAGAGAAAATTTTGAAAGAAAAAAAAAAATAGATGGAGAGAAAAGTTAACTTTACCCCTCTTTCTGTTTGGATGACCAAAAAATTGGGAGAGAAAAAGTGACAAACTAACTTTTTATTTGTTTGTGGGACATAGATAAAATTACTAATTTGTCCTTAACTTTCTCATGATATTTAAAATAATCAAGTTAATAGAAGTTAAACTCATACGTGAGTTTTTGTTTATCGGATAGTTAGTTATAGATTAAACTAATCTTTACTTAGGATTTAAAAAGGGTGCCGCTATTAGCACTCCTAAAATATCACTCAGCACTCCACTTTAATTTTTTTACATTAAAATTTTAAATTTGTCCATGCATGAACATTATTGGTACTCCTAAAATGTCATTATACACTCCTCCCTCCATGCATGCATAAATTAATATCATATTTAATGCAGGAGTAAAATTGGAATTTCAATGTTAAATTTTTTAAAAAGAAGTGCAAATGACATTTTAGGAGTGCTAATAGCAGCACCCTTTAAATATTAACTTTTTGTTTATATTGATGATCTTTTTTGTTAGAGATAATCCATTAATGTATATGAATTTAACTAATAAATAAATAAAATAAAATCTTATACTAGAATTAAGATTTAAATAATGAAACATTATGTTTAAAATAATTAAATTAATATAACAGTTAAACTCACATGGTGAGCTTTTATTTTTGTTTTTGAGATGTCTCATACGTGAGTTGTAGATTAAATCAATATGTGCTTATGATTTTAAAATTAATTTTTTTTTGTTTATATTTATGTTTTTATAGAGATAATACAACCATGTATATCAATTTAACAAATAAATGAATTAAAATATAAAATCTTATATTGGAATTAAGATTTAAATAATGAAACATTATCTTTAAATTAATCAAAATTTAAAATAGAACAAAATTTAAAATATAAAAAATAAAAGAGATAAAATAGTTTGATTTACCTAATATGTGGCAACCGATAATTGTTTTGATAGAAGAAAAATATATAGATTACTGGAAGGAAAAAAAAAGAACATGAACGAACAACGTAAAAAAAAGAAAGAAAAAAATTAATTAACGGGTAGTTTGATAAATTTTACACAATTTCTTCAAGTACGTACATTTTTCTTCCAATTTTGGAAGAAAATTTTTTTGGTGGGGACTACCAAAATATTTCCTCAAGATTCCTCTCCTCATGTTTCTTTCCCACCTTTCCAAACAACGTAGTTTCTAACTTTTCTTCCACTTTTCTCTCAAATTTTTTTCTCCATCTATTTTCCCTCCTTCCCAAACATAGCGTTATGTTCTTTTAAGTCTCTATCATTCCGACTTCGAAACTTAATCCTATCATGTGGCACGAGACAAGCTTATGTGGGCAAAAGTTTTTGTCCTCCCAAAATTTCCATCTTTTCAATACCAAACAATTTTTTTTTGAGAACTACACTTAAGTTTTCCATTTCTTGGAGTCCCATTATATTATCTAAGGACTCTTATTTACAATGAGTCGTAGAAGCTCTTGCAATTAAACAAACAATTGAAATGCACAAGTACTATGTAAGCAAATGGACTGGTACCACAGTACACTTCTAATTAGTTCATTAGCTCTTCACTTAAAGTTGGGTTCGAGTGTACAAGTGAATAGTATAATTTGGTCCGGGTTGCGGTTCTTGTCCCATACTCCTTTGTGTGTTGTCGTAGGCACCCAAAAATAAAATTTTTACTCTTAAAATTATATGTAGAAGTGAGAGTAAGGATCGACACACGGAGAGTAATTAGTATAATTTTATGCTATGTGAACAAGAATAGGGGGAGAGGGTTTTGAATATGATGAAAAAAAATTAAGAAGAGCTAAAAAGTTAAAGTATTGATATCAATCAAAGGAACAAATATTGGTCTCAGCCAACGTTCACTTTGGATCTTAAAATTAATCATCGATGCAATTATAAATTAACTCATACTTTGAATATTTACCATTAGAAGTATCTTCTTATCTCTCTTAGGCTTAGTTAATTAAAACAAGCGATCTAATTAACTTTGATTACTAAATAATCCAAGATATGTGCTGAAGATTTAATCTTGCAATTTCCTAAAGAACCAAGAGATCGATGAAGCAAAACAGTACAAGCACAAGCGGTTGCATTTAGTTTTGTCAAAAAAATTTCTTCTAAGATCTAATAAAATAAAATAGTTCATTAAATCTTGGTTGCTTCACAAATTAGAGAAATCAAACACTTACGGATTTGATATCTAATTAAGCAATAGATTGAAATGAATAATAAACTAGTAGTAATTAAACAAAACAATCATGAAGGTGGGCATAGAAAAAGATTAAATACTCAAAGTATAAATCAAGCAAATAAAAATAATTTAGATCTCACAATTTTATTGATTCCAAGGCTTCTGTTTCCTTCGACTAACAAGACTTTTTGCCACACATGTTCATCAAAACTTCTAAAGAAAAGTTGGAGAGGAAGAAGAAGAGTTGTGTGTTGTTGTTCCCTTTCCTCATAATTTCTACCCATTTTATACATCCTAAATTCCTTGTTTGAAGTCCACAATATCTCCCCACAAATTCTTTAAAGTCACAACTTCTCAAACAAATAAAAAAACTAAGTTATAGAACAAGTAGAAAAATAGTTATTTTGGCTCCAATTTTTATTTACAATATCTTTGACTGAACTTCAAGCCTGATTATGTCCATGATCCAGTCTGAATCTCGAAAAACGCAAAATACAAAAGTTGTATATCTTTGTCTTATATTTTCAAATCATTTTGAATCACCTCAATTGTATTTTGGATGAACAAGTTATGCCAATTTTGGTAGAAGGTATCAAAATTGTCCAAAATTGCTATTTAGCTCCATTTTGCACTTAGTGATTCCAACTGCATCCTAAAGCAAAATATAAGAATAATGAGTACTTTTAGTCATGAAATGAGCATAAGATGAAGAACACTAAGGGATAAAAATATAACATTTTATGTTCTCATCAAATACCATCGCACTTTACTTTTGTTCGTCTTCGGACAAAACTTAAAAAAAAATTTTAAACGAAAATCAAGGTTGTAATGCCATAAATAAAGAATAGCCAACCTCTTCAAAACTCATAACATATCATGAAAATATATTCTTTGACAATTTCTAACTACTTAGTAAGTATTTTTCACTTGAAGATAGAGTAAACTAAATTGGTAGACCCTCACGGAATAAACATTCAACTCTCATGTATTTGAAGGGTATGTGTTTCGCTCAAATTCATTCCAAAAGATATGATCTACCATAAGCTTACATATCTTCTCATTCTCCACCATTGGAATCAAATGCATGACATAAATCATAAGGACTTTTCATGAGTTGTGGGGCTTAGGATCAAGGTATGATATATTTGAGAGTGTAGTTCAAAAGCCATCAAAACTAGTGGAGCAAAAATGATTTAACTCAAGCTCAAATATATAAAACATGTACCCCACTCAGCTTCTTCAGTTTGACTTTAAAGCATTCAACATACCCTTTGTTTGAAATTTTAGGAGGAATTATGAATATGGATATCAAAAGTAATTTCCTCAATCACTTTTTTTTCATTACTTATTCTTTTCTTTTCTTTTCTTTTTTATGTCTTTTTTCTTTTCTTTTTCTTTCTCACTTGTCTTTTTTCCCTCTTTTTTCATTTTTATTTTTACAATAATGGAACTCAATAATTTGAGAATAAAAATATGTAGCCAAACTAGAAATTCAGATACCCCCACACTTATTTCTTATACACCCATACATATCACGCTCCACTAGCTTTTCGGCTTGGGTAAAGATTTTTTTTCTTCAGATTAAAGCTTGTAATGTGGGTTCACACAAATAAAAGCAATAAGGCTCAAAGGGGTTCAACCAAAGGAAAAATAATTTCAGGGTAGACTATTTGGCTTAAGTAGCGTATAACAAAGAGGGCCTTAATCATGTTCATGTATGCATATGTCGATGTGACCTCGAAGAGAATCAAAGCAAGTTTTAGAGAAACAAATTTATGGAAGAATATCTCTCATCAAAAATAATGAGACTGATGTGTCAGTCTAAGGTCTTAAAACCTCACCGGCTTTTGTCTACCAAATTTAATCACTACCATCCGTAAGGAAAATAACTCAACTAATTAATTCTAAGTTGAAAGCTTACTTATTCAATCATGTTATGAATTTTTTAAACTTAGTTAAATCTTGATCATGACATGCACAACCAAAATTATTGAAAACCACAAAAAATAAAACTCATTTTTTTGGAGAGAAAAAAATTAATAAAATAATTTAAATCCCCCCATACTTAAACTGACATCGTTCCCAATGTAAAGCTAAATGCAAAAAAAAAAGACAAAAATAAACAAAATAAAAATGCAAGAATAAGAACAAGCTCAATTTGGGTTGCCTCCCAAGCAGTGCCTTTGTTTAACATGTCGTTGGCTCGACTTTATGCACACTTGACACAACTATAAAGAGGTTTTAAGTCTGGAATGGTGGCCTGCAAAATAGAGGGTAAAGACCTCTTATCATAAATTGATAATAAAATATAAGGAATGTTACCTGAGTATTGTCTTTTTATAAAATCATTCAACCTGCAACAGTTTCATGCAAATTATTACTCAAGACTAACTCCTCATTCTTTTCCTTGAGATGCTCACTAACGAAAATATTGAATCCATCGATCTTTGCCATTAAGTTCAAAAACTTTTTGTGCATTTGGTATACTACGTTGTCATTAGAAATCTTCATGTCTGCAACATTGTTTAATTTTTTTTCTTGTTTTTGTGATGTACGCGCTTTCTTTACTAGGTTGTCATCCTCTCTACCATTTCCCAAAACGACTGTACTTACATTTTCTTTTGGATCTATTATCGTTTGTGATGATAATTTTTCTAAACCTTGTGCCTTCATCTTATTAATTGTTGTAACCATTTGGCTCATTTGATTGTTCAGATTTTAGATGCTGGCCCTAGTCTCCTGTTGAAATTGTAAGGTGTTAGTGGTAAGAGACTCAACAATATATTCTAAAGAGATACCAAAATTAGAAGTTTGGCCGAATTGTTGTTCTTGGGGGTATAGTTGCTTGTACTGTTGATAACTTAGGTGATTTTGAATGACGAGATGATTTGATTGTGGATTCTCGTAGTTGAAACTGGGATGATCTCTCCATCCTAGGTTGTACATTTTTTTAATAGGGATCATACTTCATTTTTGATTGCCCAAGAAATCCATATGCCACATTTACTTGTTCACTAGACTCCTCTTGAAGTGTTGGGAACATATTAGTTGGATGCCCTGCTACTAAACAAATCCCATATGTCATACCTGTTTGCATATTTCCTACAACCATTTGATGAACAAGAGAAGTTAAAATAGCAATTTGTTGTTCAAGAGAAGAAATATTTACCTCACTAGCATGACTAGATGGAAGATCTAGCCAAGTGCCAAATTATCGAGAATTGACCGCCATGTCATGTTAATGAATTTTTTTGCTAATAAACAGAAAATTTATTGCTAACAATAATGAAATAAATATAAAAAGAACACAAAAATAAACTAAAATTACTTTACGACAATAACGCCAAAATTTGGTGTGCTGTCATAGACACCCAAAAATAAAATTTCACTCTTAAAATTATATGTACAAGTAAGAGTAAGGATCGATCTCACGGGGAGTAATTAGTATAATTTTATGCTATGTGAACAAGGATAGAGGAAGAGAGTTTTGAATATGATGAAAGAAAATTTAAGAAGAGCTAAAAGCAGTAAAGTATTAAAATCAATTAAAGGATCAAATATTGGTCTCAATCAACGTTCACCAATGGGATCTTAAAATTGATCATCGATGCAATTATAAATTAAGTCATACTTTGAATATTCACCGTCGAAAATATCTTCCTATCTCTCTTAGGCTTAGTTAATTAAAAACAAGAGATCTAATTAACTCTAATTACTAAATAATCCAAGACATACGTTGAAGATTTAATCTAGCAATTTCTTAAAGAACCAAAAGATCGATGAAACAAAACAACACAAGCACAGCGGTTGCATTTAGTTTTGTCAAAAGTTTTTCTCCAAAGATCTAATAAAACAAAGCAGTTCATTAAATCTTGGTTACTTCACAAATTAGAGGAATCAAACAATTACGAATTTGATATTTAAATAAGCAGTAGATTGAAATGAATAATAAACTAGTATGCCTCCTAGTAATTAAACAAAACAATCATGAAGGTGGGCATAGAAAAACATTCAATACTCAAAGTATAAATAAAACAAATAAAAACAATTTAGATCTCACAATTTCATTGATTCCAAGGATTTTGTTTTCTTCGACCAACAAGATTATTAGCCACAGATGTTAATCAAAATCTTCAAAAAAAGGTTGGAGAGGAAGGAAAAGAGTTGCGTGTTGTTATTCCCTTTCCTCATAATTTCTACCACTTTTATACACCCTAAATTAGTTGTTTCAAGCCCACAATATCTCTCACAAATCCTCTAAAAGTTACAACTTCTCAAGCAAAAAAACTAAGTCATAGAACAAGTAAAAAAATAGTTATTTTGGTTCATATTTTCGTTCACAACATCTTTGATTCAACTTCAAGCCTGATTTTGTCTATGATCCAGTCCGAATCTCAAAAAACACAAAATACGAAAGTTGTATATCTTTGTCTTATCTTTTCAAATCTTTTTGAAGTGCCTCAATTGCATTTCGGATGAACAAGTTATGCCAATTTTGGTAGAAGGTGTCAAAATTGTCCAAAATTGCTATTTAGCTCCATTTTGCACTTGGTGACTCCAGCTGCATCCTAAAACAAAATATAAGAATAATGAGTACCTTTAGTCATGAAATGAACATAAAATGGTGAAAATTAAGGGATAAAAATATAACATTAATTTTATGTTCTCATCACTCATTACTCACCCGTTGTCTAAATTCTCTAAGGGTCTGCTTGGTAATGGTGTTTTCACCGGCTTTGGGGTGTTTTTAAGCCGATCGTTTATGAAAATCCCTGCTTGTTAATTTTTTTGAGCCACTGGAATTGGTCGGCTCAAAAACCTCCCAAAACCGGTGTAATGTATTTTTGGGTGGCTTTATAAACACCCCAAATCGGTGGGTTTTGGGTGGCTTTGTTATTTTATTCCATTTGTATCCTCACCCAAAAAGATATAAATATAACCCCTTAACTAAACCCTATTTTCTCATGTTTCTCTCTCTTGCTCTTTTTTTTTCCCGGGAACTATACGCGCGCGGCTGCTATTCCCGCCACTTCTTCTTCCAGGTCCCGCCACTTCTTCTTCCAGGTAATATTCTGAGACTTCTCTTAATATTTTGTTTGTCATCTATTGTTCGGCACCTTCTATGCTAAATCCCTTCCTTGCAAAGTGACCGGCTGGTACTATTTTGAGTTGATCAAACTAACAAATGCAAGCTGCGGCCTATAATCTTCCATTGAGAAGAAAGATAAAATTAATAGGAAGGAAAAAAATGTTGAACTTCTGTGAATAGAAAACTTCTAATGCATCTGTGAATAGAAAACTTCTAATGCATGCAAACCGTAGTTAACATCTGTGAATAGAAAACTTCTAATGCAAAAAAAAAAAAAAAAAAAAAAAAAAAAAAAAAAATAGAAAACTTCAATAAGGAAAAAAAATTGTTCCAAATAGTATATGCATGCATGCATGCATTATTATTTTTTATATTTGAACTTGTATTTGATATTGTTTGCTTTCAATTGCTAATAAATTTTGTTGTTGCTATGTTTAGTGTATAATTTCAAAAAATTGGATTTGCAGATGGCCAACCATCGTAGGAAGTGGACCATGTACATCACCAGTTGTCAACAATAATAAATTGTAATTAATTTTGTGTGAATAGAAAACTTCAAAAAGAAAAATTTTGGTAGATGGTCAACCATCGTGATTGACCCTGTACACCACCAGTTCTACAACAATAATAAATTGTATTTAATTGTGTGTGAATAGAAAACTTCAAAAAGAAAATTTCTGGTTCCAAATAGTACATGCATGGATGCATTATTATTTTTTGTATTTGAACTTTTATTTGATTTCGTTTGCTTTCAATTGCTAATTAATTTTATTGTTGCTATGTTTAGTGTGCAATTTCAACAAGTTGGATTTGTAGATGGACAACCATCGTGATTTGACCCTATACACCACCAGTTGTCAACATCATATCCATATGATGTATCTCCTACTAGTTGGATTTATTTTAACACAACAGTCCACTGCACAAACTAGTTCTAGTTTGAATCGAATAAATCGTACAATACGCTTGCATAGTGAGAGAGTACGTGATGAAGTAATGCAACGAGTTGCGGGGCCAAGTGGTCGATATTTGATACGAATGGGTCCTGCAGCATTTGTAGAATTTTGTAGCATTCTAGTAAGGTTTGGGGGACTTCGCGCAACTCGACGAGCCACAGTTGAAGAACAAGTTGCTAAATTTCTTTGGATTATAGGTCAAAACACAAGACATAGTGCTTGTTCGTTGCTTTTCCATCGCTCTGGTGAGACGGTTAGTCGACACTTTCATAAAGTAATGGAAGCAATCATAGAGTTAGAGGATATGTACATTGTACAACCAAATGGAGACCAAGTGCCACCTGAAATACATCAACATGACAGATTCTACCCATACTTTAAGGTATACATTATCAATAATATTAAATTTAATACTATTACCTAGAGGTTTAGCTCATCAAATTAAAAAAATGACAGGATTGTGTTGGGGCAATTGACGGTACACATATTCGTGTCAAAGTACCGACTGGAGAAGCTGCTAGATACCGTGGCAGGAAGGATTATCCAACTATGAATGTTATGGCTGCTTGTACATTTGACTTGAAATTCACATATGTGTTAACTGGGTGGGAAGGGACCGCATCTGACTCTAGGATAATGAAGAATGCCCTAACACGTGATTATCCACTCCATATTCCAGAAGGTAATAATAAATTTGCATCATTTTATGTTATATTTGACACTAGTATATATTAACAATATTTGTGCTAATGTAGGAAAATTTTATCTTGTTGACGCGGGTTTCATGCTTCGAAGTGGTCTCATCACACCTTATAGAGGAGAGCGTTATCACATTAAAGAATACTCACATCGAAATCCACCTACAAATGCTCGTGAATTATTCAATCATCGACATTCATCATTGCGTAATGCGATAGAGAGGGCATTTGGTGTACTCAAGAAACGCTTTCCCATCATAGGAAGTGGAACTGAGCCAATGTACAACATCCGAACACAAAAATTAATTGTATCAGCCTCTTGCATAGTTCATAATTTTCTGATAGGAGTGGATCCGGATGAGAGTCTCATTGCTGAGGTTGATGCGGAAATAACTGCTGGACCTATAGAACATGTGAATAATTACAACAATTCAGACAATCAGGAAGATGCAGCAAAAGGAGAGTTTATTAGAAACTTCATAGCAAATGAAATGTGGGAAGCATATATTTTGAATAACAATTGAATGCCACTTAGCGCTATTTCAATGCAATTGAACTTTTTAGTTTTCATACCTAGTAAACTATGAATTGTTTCATTTTGTATTATGTGTTGTTTCTATATTTTTGTGGTGCATTATTTTTATGTTAATGAATCTTTCATATATATTTTTTGTTTGTGTAATCATTATTTGTAGTAAAATAATGCCTCCAAAGGTGAAGAAAGAACCAAACTTGCGCTGGACTCAATCAATGGATGATATTCTCATTGAATCATATTTACATGAGCATGTGCAAGGCAACAGGGTGGGAGGAACATTTACATCACAAGCTCATGAACAAATATTGAAGAAACTAAAGAATGAGTTTCCGAATATTGGATTGGACAAGGATAGAGTTCAAAATCACATGAAGTTAATAAAAAAAAATTGGGCGACTTGCTATGATATTTTTAAGGATGGATTAAGTGGTTTTGCGTATGATCGAACTACTTCAACATGGCTTGCCGAACCCGAAGTTTGGGACAAACTTATTGAGGTAGCGTCTAATATTAATATGAATATGATTAATTAGTTTAGGCCTATTTATTTTTCAAAATTATTTAATTTACTTTATCTGTTTTGTGCAGTCGAATCCTATTGCTGCAGAATGGAGGAACAAGCCTATGTATAACTATGACAAGCTATGTGAGATTTTTGCCAAAGATAGGGCGAATGGGAATGAAGGTGATACTGCTAGAGATATCAAGAGGAAAAGAGTCCATTTATCTCAAAATTGTGCAATGGACTCAATTGATATAATTGATGATATGATAGCACAAAATGAAGCTACATTGCATGTTGTGGATGTTGAAGAAGGTGAGAATAACTTAACTTCTCAAGGTTACCAATCCGGAGTTGGGAGTACATCTAAAAAGTATAAAAGTAGACGTAATGTTGGCAAAGACAAGAATGCATTGAAAGAACTTGTTGATACAGTAGACAAGGCAACAGATCGTCTAACTGAAACGTTATTGCGGTGTGCAAACCAATCTTCTTTGAAGGACGATGAATTGCTAGAACATTTAGTTGAGATTGGGATTGAGGATGACGATGACAAGCTAATAAGTGCTCAAACTTTTCTCCTTGATAATCCTACAAAGTTGCGGGTTTTTAAATCATTTCCGGTGCATCGTCGTAAAGGTGTCTTAATGAAGATGCTTCAAGATGCGGCAAATTAATTAGGTCTTTAACTTGTGTTTTATTTGCTATTGCGACATTTTTTTAGTCTTGGATATTTTATGCTAGTCAATTTGAGAACTTATTTTTATTAAAAATTTATTTGTTGTGCTAGTGAATGTCATTTTATTTGTTTTTGAACAAGAATGCAAGAATGACTTTTTGATGCAGGGGTACCTTCGCATCCATAAACTCATATTTTATCAAAAATAACTTTTTATTTAAATATGGACATAAAGGTAATTTTATCATCGTAAACAACTTTCAGAACCGGTGGTTAATGAATTACCAAGCATGAATTTGACTGGTTTAAAAGCCGCTACTTAAAACCACCAAAAACCGGGCCTCTCATAACCGTTCATTTCCGCTACTCTAAAAACACCTCATAACCGCTACTCCCATAATTGCCAAGCAGACCCTAAGACTGCTATATGACTAGTCCACAAAGTGTAAATAAAATCCATCACTATTCTTGATACAAATTAAGGATATGTGTATACGATCTTGAACTTTCTTTTATCTTGATGTACCTACCCAAGTGGAAAACCTTTGAGAAGCGCTTTTATTTAAGCCTATGACCATAATACATGCATAGTTATCTCCTATTGATACCCTTAGGTCTCGTTTGGTTCGCAAAATGGAAGGAAAAGGAAATCAATTCCTTGTCATTTTCTTTCCTTTGAATTTTTTTACTTTTCATTGGTTTTCCTTTCCGATGTTTAGAAATGCCAAAGAATTTGGCAAGGAAAGTGATTACTTCAATGTGGGAAAGTGATTCCTTGCTTGGATGGATGTAATCACTTTCTCCCTAATTTTTTTTCTATTGGAAATCACTTTTCTTTCCTCCTCAATTCCTTTGGCATCCAAAAACATAGAAAAGTAATCACTTTCCTTCCAACCCAAAGATTTCGCGAACCAAACGACAAACAACCTCTCCCAACCACCAACTCCGCCCCCTTTACGTGTTCAATCTCCGCTATATATTGATTTTTTTTTCTACGGGATATTAACTTGTAATTAAACGCATACCTAAAGTCCTAGTTCCATAAAAAAAATTTGTCCTTACTTAATAAATTGGTGTTCGACGCATGTGTCATAACATTAAATGTAGTCCATGTTCATGTCCAAAGAATTTTCAATTCACTGGTGGTTACTGCCCAACATAACTAGAGAACTCGAACAATCTTAAAGTTACAATTATTATTGCTTTTTGCTAGACCCATCCATACATATCCCTTTCCAAAGTCACCAGCCCCCTTAAATCCCCAAAAATCCTAAGAGGAACTCATAAGTTCCTAATGTTTCAAATTCATGCATGACAAATCATTGAATTACATGCATCCCATCCATTGACTTTTTTTGTAGCCTCCCTTCCCGAAAAGTTTTAAAATATTTTTTATTTTTATTATTTGATTTAATTGGTGTTAAGTGTGGATGGAAGGGCTGAATTGGTTTATTTGATGAGCTTTTCTAGTTTCTTGTTTTAAATTGAGGGAGGAGTGATTGACTGCAAAAGTTGGGAAGGATTTCTCAGTGTATTTGATCGAAGGGAGGAATTGTATTTTTCCTCTCTGTTCACCTTCGCAACCTCTCATATATGAACTGACGGAATACCCTCTTATTATTAATTCTTTTTATTGTCTTTCAAGTTTGCAACTTGCAAATAGGGGAGACACTTGATACAAGTAGATTTACAATATAATTGATGAATGGTGTTGAGGACGCATCATTAAAACTGGAAGAATTCTTTTATTCCTCAGCTTGGCAATAGCTCATTGTATCATTGACCGTCTATGTGATCTGATATATACCTGTCAAACTTTGTTGTTTTAAACTTTTAATGCTTTATTGCTGGTCCAATGCTGTGATAATTCATTTGTTATACAGACCTTTCTTTTACTTGAAGAAATTCTAGGACATTTAAGGGACTATACATTATTTCTTTTTCCAAATTTGGATATGACACATGTAGCTTGATTAATTAATGATTTTGGCCTACTGTATGATGAAGGCTTGCTCTCCCCTCCATCCCAGCCCGGCATGCTCACAGGCCCGTCCAAGCAACCAACCCAGCCTAAAATAGCCTGGCCCACCTATCTTTATTGTATATATATAATGGAGCAGTTAAACACATGAGGAAGCGGCAATCAACCCTAACCCTAAACTTCTCCTCCTTCACCTTCTTCTCTAAACCTCGCCACCCTAACCGGTGACATCCACGACCATGCTACGCGTCTTCTTGCGTTGACCCGCGTGTGCCAGCGCTTGCGCCACGTCTTCTCGGTGTGCTGTGCCGCCACCGTCGTGGCAGTCCAGCTTGCCATAGCCGTCGAGAAACGTCCTCGAGCCCTCAATATCCGCAGTCACCATTAGCCTCGTCCGCGTGATCGCCTCGACGCGGCGGTCGTTGCACAACTCACCGTCGTGTTGCCACCTCGCGCGTGGACCATCGGCGTTCAAGCTCGCCACCCCAAGCCACTGTTCCTATCTTCTCCGTACCCCGCCATCATCATCACCTATTCCTCCTCCCGTGAGCTTCCTCGGCCACTTTTCGAGGTCCCCGTCGGTGCATCACCTCCGCCTGAGCCATTAGCTGTTATGGATGGGCTACACCCACGGCTACATCGAGCAGGCTCACAAGGGCCTCGTTATTGTCGGCATACCTGCACGAGCGTCCCTTCCTTTGTAGTGTGGAGAACTGGCCAGGGTGTCGCGCTCCTCGGCGACGCGTCCCGACGAAGCCAACGTCGGTTGGCTGCAGTCGCCTCCTCTCGCTGATGCCACCTCGCTTGTGTGGCCGAGGTTCGAGCCCCACTCCAGGTGAGAGACTCCTTCCTTCTTCCGCCTTGTCAGTATCTCCTTGAAGGCCTCGTTTGGTTCGCGGAATGGAAGGGAAAGGAAATCAATTTCTTGTCATTTCCTTTCCTTTGGGAAACTTTAATTCCTATTGATTTTCCTTTCCGATGTTTGGCAATGCCAAGGAATTTGGAAAGGAAAGTGAATACTTCAATGTGAGAAAGTGATTCCTTCCTTGGATGGATGGAATCACTTTCCCCCCTAATTTCCCTTCCATTGGGAATCACTTTTCTTTCCTCCTCAATTCCTTGGACGCCCAAACATAGAAAAGTAATCACTTTACTTTCCCAACCGGGAGATTCCGCGAACCAAACGAGGCCGAAGAGTAGAGAGGGCTCCCTCGTTTTCTCAAGCACACTCTTTCCTCATTGACTTCCTTTTATGATTTCTCTGTACTCCCTCTTTTTCCTTTTACTTGCTCTTTACTCTTTTCTCTAGCAAGTCATGGGAACAGCATTAATGTTGTCACGTGAACCAAGAGAAGGAAAGGTTAGTTTGCATATAAACCCTTCTAATATACTTATTATAACTTAAGCCAATCATTACAAATCATTCACGTGGGGTCATGTTTCCTTTGATCAATAATGCTAAGTCTACTACCAAATTCTTACAACCCTTTTACAACCACTCACCCATGTGCTGACATATGGACCATGGCCCACATGTCAGCAATGGGTGAAGGTTGTAAGAAGGTTGTAAGCATTTGGTTGTAACTGTAGCATTACTCTTCCTTTGATACACTTTGATCCAGAAAGTTGTTTGGAGTTGTATTGTATAATTTCATTTAGACCCCTTCACTTTATAGTAATTGTATAAACCATAGTAGCAATGAAATAACATACTTGCATGGAATCTAAAGTTAATCCTAGTCTTTGTCTAAAGAATACTATATATATATATTAATAATTAATAGCTAACGTATAGGAAGGCTCCCTGCAACTCTATCGGTTAGCCTTTACAATAGAGGTGCACTTTGCATAAAAACCCTTAGGAAATAATCTTTTGGTGTATAAGGAAAGAGAATCTTCTTTAGATATTTAGTTTTTTTAGTTGCACATATTTCAGTGAAACCCTAATTACTTCGTGTACGTTCGCCAAATTGAGATAAAACTTGCGCCAACGGGACCGTGTCATTTTTCTGGTCCTGTATGCCAAGTTTGGTCCGATTCTGGGACAGTTGATAAAATCGCCGTTTTGCGGGTCCCACGGTCCGACTCAACGGGTGATTTTGTACACAGCCCGCCGGAATCCAACTTTGGACATACGGTTGGGTTCGTATCGGAAAACTGAATCCATAAACATGTAGTTTGACGACTTTAGAGACCATTGACTCTGGCACAATTTTTGGTGCAAAGCGGATCCAACGGCGGACATCGTTTTTGTCCGAAATTATCGTTTTACCCTTGTGTCCAGAATTGGACTTAAGGACAGGCAATCCTAGCTAATTTGACTATTCTGAGAATGTTGGTAATGTTTATTTCAGCTTTCGGAGACAGTTGTGATGACTTGCACTTTCTGACTTATTGATTGGAGTTACATTGTTGGTTCTTCGTGCAACCCCCAGGCAAGTATACCTTGCCTTTCTACACAGCTTTATTTCCATATACTGTTTTTATTTGTTATCCAGTTTTTCTCATACTATTGATATGTATCTTTCATATCCTGTTCGTATATTTTATCATTGCTTTAGACAGTGTTCACAGTTAGCCTTGTGCCTTATTGGTCGTGCCTTGATTGAGTCGTGCCTTCGTGTCTTGAACCTTGAAGCTAACCTACGAGTCCACAATAGGGACGAGGGTTAGTAGTTATTGGTCCACACCTGCGAGTCCACACTAGGGACGAGGGTGATGCTAGCCTGCGAGTCCACACTAGGGACGAGGGTTAGTAGTAGATGCTAGCCTGCGAGTCCACATTAGGGACGAGGGTTAGTAGTATAGGGTTTACGCCTGCGAGTCCACACTAGGGACGAGGGTGATGCTAGCCTGCGAGTCCACACTAGGGACGAGGGTTAGTAGTAGATGCTAGCCTGCGAGTCCACACTAGGGACGAGGGTTAGCAGTATAGGGTTTACGCCTGCGAGTCCACACTAGGGACGGGGGTGATGCTAATCTGCGAGTCCACACTAGGGACGAGGATTAGTAGTTGTTCAAACCTGCGAGTCCACACTAGGGACGAGGGTTTGAGTATTCGTTTCGGTTATCCGTTGACATCTTGACATGAGTTCTCTAGTCCTTGTTCAGTAGTTCATTTTCGTGTAGACAGTGTATAGATTCGTGCTTATTCATTACTCAGTTTTACTTGTTTATCCAGTATTTTTTCTCCATGCATAATAAACTGTTAGAAAGGCTCGTTTTTATGTATCTTGCTAGTCCTCTGAGGACCTGATGATCTCTTCAGGTTTAGCGACTACATGGAGTTAGTTAGCAGAGCACGATGATAGAGGATTGTGATGTATGATACAGGTATTTGTTTGTGTTATTTCTTTATTATTTTCTCGTACTTTATATTCCATATCATGATATACCCTACTTATTTATAGGCTCATATCATTCTTAGTGTCTAATCGAACAATATGCTAATGGGCTGCAGACCATGACCCATACTTGTTCATTCTTGTTTATATGATTCATGTGGATTGAGATATAGTTTAGATTAGATATGATACCCATGACCTTGATAGCTTATACGTACTCGAGTCGGGCTGGAGTCCGCTCGATACGTAGCTGGCTTACTCACGAACTCGCGTTCGAAAAGCGGGTGCGGGTCGTGACATTTTTGAAGGGCCTATACAGAAAAATTTGTCATAACCATATTGCAAGTTATTAATCGAACCGTTAAATCCCAGCATGTGGAAGTTATAGCTTTATTTTTTGATGGAGAATATAATTATATGTTGTCGGTGCCAATTTTGTGCTAGCATTGCTAAGATATTCCAATCAGTGTTTTAAAATCGAACCAAAGATCGATTCCACTACCAGAATAAGTCATATTAGCGACGCCCAAAAACGTCGCTAAAATGGAAAAAAAACATCTCTAAAATTGTTTACCGACATTTTCCTGTGGTCACGAAAATCCATGTCGCTAACAGACAACGTCGGTAATGGTCACTCTTACCGACGTAAGAAAACGTCGGTAATTCTTGAACATTTACCGACGTTCACCGGCGCACCGTCGAGAATATGGCGACGTTTGAAACGTCGGCCAACGTCGGTAAATCCTGCAATATTTAGCGACGTATATCTAGTACTTACCGACGTTCATCGACTCTGTAGACGAGGGAAATCTTGGGACGTTTGCCGATGTTTACCGACGCTTACCGATGCGACTATACGTCGGTACGCGTCGGTATACCTGGTGACTTATCGACGTTTACCGACGTTCAGCTGCGTCGCTAAACGTCGGTAAACGTCGCTAAGTTTAAAAAAAATTACAGAATGTCCACAGGATCATATTTTCTACCTATAGTTCAATAAATAACAAAAAAACCACAAGCACATTTTCTCCCTGGGCTCGCCGACCCCTTCGGTGAAACACTCAACACCGGTACATCACAATAGTATAACAATCAACGCAAACAAGAGTAAAAGTCTACAACCAACATATAATAGGAACAAACACTAAGAAATAATCCATATGAATAGTATATCCACATGAATCCACAACCAATACTGAAAGTCTACACCGGTACATCATAATAGTATATCCACATGAATCTACAACCAATACTGAAAGTCTACACAAACAAATAATCAACATAAACAAACACTAAAAAATACTCTAATCTCATAAAACAGTCCTAACTCGGACTACTGCAGATCTGGAGGAGGAGGGGCACCGCCGCGCCTCAAGGATAGGAACATCTCGTACTCCTTCCGTGAAATCGTCACCGATGAAGAAGGTAGTGACGTCGGTGGAGTCGGAGGTAGTGACGTCGGAGGAGTCGACGACGATGAAGGCGCACCCGGAGGACAATAATGCTCCAATACTGCTAGTCGCTGGTGGTAGGAATCCATGGTAGATAACAACCTCGTACTGCTATCAACCATCGAATCCTGTATCAACGTCAGCCTCTCGCCCATGGACAGCTGTGATGCCTACAGATCCGTCACGCTGCGCTATGTCGACGCTCTAAGATCAGTGATGCTCTGTTCTGTCCTCTCAGTCATATCCCTGAGCTCCATAATGCTGCGGTCGAGCGTATCCAATCGTGCTATGAACGCAGCATCGTCCGTCTGGTGCTGCTCCTAGATCCGTCGTAGCAGCTCGTCACGGACAGACTCCACCATCTGCTAGACTTGGGTAGACTTCTAAGAGGGCGGTAGGCCGTACACACTAGCAGGGGAGATCCTAGAGGACTGTGTCGCAACTAGGGTGCCATAGGATCCCGTACCGTAGTACGTACCCTTGTGGAGACCACAAGCAGCGGTCACCCACAGCTCGTCCTCCGACGGAGCTGAAGCGGGTACGAGGAAGTACCGGCCTCTCCCGCAGCAGGTGCACTAGCAGCCGCCTGCTCCTTAAGCCGTTGAAACTCGACGTAGAAAGCATGGATACTCTATAACTTCTAATGTCTAATGTACTTATTATTTATTTGCATGCATATTTACTAAGTTATATCAAAACTAACACGAAGTATTAAAATTAATAAATAGAATTGTAATACTTACATAGGCCTGCTCCGCCCTCTCGTCAATAAGCCTCCCGCCCATCCGATGTGTGGCCAGGAAGACAGTCACCATATTGGTGTCACCATCCCTCTTTACCTGTAATTAAATATATCAGGTTTTACTAATTTATCGGACTTGCATTAAAATAATATTTCTGAAATAAAAAGACATACCAAACGATGAAAATGTTCCGTCATCGAAATTGACCCACCGCACCACTTCGATCCCTGCTTCCTAGCCGCCTTGGCCTTCTCAGACTTTTCCTTATACCTTGGCACGTCGAATCGAGCCTTTATTGCAGTCCACTGATCAGGGGTGATCCAACCTTGGATCGGCTTTTCGGTACGATCATGTTTCTTCTGATCATCAATAGAGTCGCGGATCACTTAGCAGCGACGGAAGAAAACATCCCCTCAATTATCTCGGCCCGGTGCGGTGGATAGAAAAACAAATCCTAGAAGAGTGTAAACCAAATATTTATCAATTATATATAATATGCAAATTAATTGGATTCATGTTAAAAGTAAATATATTTTAATCTTGAAGTGCGCAAACCAGTGGGTCTTCCTCTCGTTCGGAGCATCAGAGTAGTATATCCAAGGACCACCATAATCAGTCATCAATAACTGGCCTAGGCGTCTCTGTACCGACAGGGGATGATATCTATACAGACATATTATATTCATGAGATAAGTTAATTTATGATAAACATAGAAAAAATAATAAACCAAAATACTTACTTTGTACCATCGGCCCAGATCTCTGTCCTCGTCTCCTCCGGAGGTGCGCACGCATTATCTGCCTGATACTGGCTGGCCGTCGGCTCAGCCTCCTCCATCTGCTCATCTGTCTCCATCATCATATCAGCAGGAGGAACGCTACACTCGGGAGCAGTCTCAGGCCTGGAACTACTCATCCCAGGAGATATAATACGTAGCATCCTGGCATGCGGAGGTATGGTCTGATACAAAGGAGTATTAGGCGACAAGGATCTAGAGCCGGTACCAGTAGGAGGTACCGAAGGAGAACCCCGTCCTCTACCAGTACCGAAGGAGAACCCCGTGCCCCACGTCGAAACGATCTACGACAACCTGTCATAGCTGATAACAACATATGATGAGATACAACAGATAATAGAGACTAGAAATATAGAAGTACAACAAAGACAAGATAATAACCAAGACAACATATGATGATACATTTTACAAGAAACATCTAAGTCCAGATAGTATATTCTACAAGAAACATCTAAGTTCAGATAGTATATTCTACAAGAAACATCTAAGTTCATATAGTACATTTTATAAGAAACATCTAAGTCCAGATAGTTTATTTTACAAGAAACATCTAAGTCCAGATAGTAACCAAAACTAGATAATAACCAACTCTACATAATAAGAAAATGAAAGTACATCTCTCTCAATCATTTTCAGAATATTCATCTTGTTTGTCTTCCTCGACCTCATCTTCTTCTTCCTCCTCCTCCTCATCTTTACTTTCATCTTCGCCTTCGTCGGCTTTGCCTTCCTCTTCGGATAATTCTACATCTTCTATATTAGTCGTGTAATGCATAACTTCTGTGGAGTCCACATCAACAATATTGGTTACAAGATGTAGCTCGTCCTCCTGATAAGCCTTTTCATCAACATCAAAAGTACATCTCTAGCTTTAGTCTTGCATAGTTCCCACTAGTCAGACTTCGTTGCTCTCCGTCTCGGATAAGCTGTGAAGTACACGAGCTGACCCTGAGTTGATAGGACAAATGGTTCATCGTCTTGATATCTACGCTTGTAGTTTATATCCACAAGACCATGTTGCCAATTTTCCAACCTTGATTTTCAATCGGATCGAACCATTCATACTTGAACAACACGATCTTTGCTGGTTCTCTGCCATAATTATATGTTAACTCTACAATCTCTCGTAAGATGCCAAAGAAATCATTTCCTGGATCGACGTTTTTGTAGTTCGAAGATTTGATAACAAACAACTGTTTTTCGTGGAGTCAAGATCCAGGAAGCTGTCTCTGATTGGAGCATTTGTCGACTTAAACCTAAAGCCATTCACACAGTAACTTGGCCATATTTTAATGACAACAATTGGTCCCTTGGCAAGAGTTCTAATTAATTTAATCTCGGGTGAAATTAGACGATCGACATGAATACCAAAGAAGAGATAGTAAGTTATTTATTGTCGTGTTGCATTATAAGAGACAAGTAATTACTTAGCTGCTTACATATTCACTCAACCAAAAAAAATGACGTCTCATTTATTGTTCTAATTCATCATTTATTAGGTAGGGTCTAACCGACCTCAACTCATCATTATACATGCTGAAAAATAACAACGAATAAATCGCTGATTAGTAGTATAATATTAGCTTATACTATTATATTGAGATGACATAAACCAGATCATCATTAATTACTTACCCCTCAAGCTTCTCCACTTCATTCTCGTCACAATTGAGTAATATATACAACTGAGCAGCCCTTAGCTCTTCGTAATTCAAATATCTCTTCTTTATTTTCCCTGAAGGCTTTCCAGACGCATTAAATACTTTCAATATTCTATCATTAGATTCTTGATATCCGTCATCGTTTCTTGGAGCCCTCGTTTTATTCGTAGCAACATGAGGTTTGAAATACGTCGAGTAGAAGTTTGTAATCTCCTCAAGAATATAGGCTTCATAAATAGAACCCTCGACCCGAGCCTTATTTTTTACCTACCTCTTTAGGTGGTTCAATTGCCGCTCAAACGGGTACATCCATCGATAACCAACGGGCCCACCAACACGTGCCTCGTAGGAAAGATGAATTGGCAAATGCTCCATGGAGTCGAAGAATCCAGGAGAAAATACCTTCTCGAGCTTGCACAATGTTACCACAATATCGTTCTTCTGCTTTTCTAGATGATCGACGAGCAACTTAGTAGAACAAAGATCTCTGAAAAATATGCTAAGCTCTGTCAATAGATCCCAAACAACCTGGGGTAAGAATTTCCGAAATACAATCGGAATTAAGCTCTCCATGAATACATGACAATCATGGATCTTCATACCTGCCATTTTGTTCTCCTTGAGGTCAACGCATCTTCTCAAGTTCGAAACATACCCGTCTGGAAATTTTAGACATTGAATCAACCTACAAAGTCTCACTTTATCCTCCTTCTCCAGTGAGAAAATTGTCTTAGGCTGCTTCAACTTTCCATTCCCCTTATCTATAAATACAATACATAACGTCTACATATTTCTTCTAAGTCCAATCTTGTCACTACCACATTTCTAGTTTGAGGGTATTTTTGTCATTTTTTGAATTATTTGAATTTAATATATTTTATTAGAAATTTAAAATGATTAATTAGAATGGTGTGATTTAAATATTATTTAATTAATTTCCATGTGGTTTAGATTAGCCTAACCTAGTTTGGGCCTAACCTAGATTAGTCATAGCTAGTCTAGTTAGCCACAATGAGTATTAGTTAGTATTGGTTAGTGGGTTTAAGTCATGATTAGTTAGGATGAATGGTTTGCAACTTGACTAGAAGGGAGCCCTAGATTCTAGGCCATTCAATAGGCTTGATGGATTGATAGCCCTTAGATGCACCCTAAAAACCCTAACCCTAACTAGTGGCCGGCCTAGGGATCCCCCCTTGTCTATAAAGTCTCTCTTGATTTTTGTGCCTTTTTTTTATCCATTCCATGATTTTCTAAGAACAAGGTTTGCTTTCATTTGAAATTTCTTCATAGTTTATTCAATAGTGATCATTTTTCATTAAGATTTCTCCCATGGTATTCTAAATGATGTTTCCTTACTGTTGGTAGAGTCCAATATCAGGTTTGACACAATTTGGGGACTTTGGCTAGCTAGTGGAGAGCTCCTTTTTGAAGGGTTTATTTGTGGAGGTACACACCTAGGTAAATCTCTATTCCTCCTATAAAATTTTAGTTTCTTTGCATAAACACCAAGCTCTAGGTGTCCTTGTACTGTAGGGATATGTTTTGCACCCTCTCGTGTCCTGTACATGTCCGTATCGGACACGTATTTCGATCGAGTTTTCAAATTGTTTTTAATAGGAAATTGTATTTTGAAGTGGCTTGTGTGTTTTTGCTCGACTGAGCGTGTCTCGTGTCGTATTGGTTTCGTGTCGCACTCGTGCACACGCCTGCGCGTGCGTGAACAGTGATGCCCTGCTACGAGCGTGCTCGTACTCAGTGCATAGGACACTTGGATGCGTGTGCTTGGACACGCAGGGAGGGGCAATGTCTGTCATGACATCCCCGAAGCCTCGTGTCCTATTATTTTTTGTCGGGTGAGGAATCTAACCCGTACTGGACATGGGGAGCACAGCCACTGAACAGTTCAGTGTGCTCTAGTCTGTGCGAGTGCTTGGACACGTTTGTGTCCTTATATTGGACACCATATTGGTTGTGTGACACGTATACATGTTGATTGTTCATTACCAACCATAATTGCATTAGTAAATGTTAAATTGAATGATAGATGGGGACTTCCTCCTTTCGACTGATACTTCAATATATCAGTGAGATTTCACTGTTCTTCATTTTCCTATTTATTTAACGTTTAATATCATGTATTTAGCTATGGTTTAATTGCTGTACATATTAGATATCATGATTAGGATTCAATTCTGAGTTTTTGGTTGATTAACATGATCGAATTCTTATGAAGGGGTTGAACTTGGTATCGGGTTGGGATGACAGTGTAAGTCATTATCAGTTCTTCACTGATTGCAAATGTTAAATCATGCTTAATTAGGTAGGTTCATGTCTAGATATATATACCAGTTTAGTTATTACGTTTTATGTGTTGACATGTGGGATTCATATTGGATTCGACTGTGGATATTGGTTCCTAAGCCCTGTACACAGGGATTAGCCTGTACACTAGGAATTAATGTCCTGAGACACTGAGTTCATTCTCAGTTTTTGCAGTTTTTGAATGATGATATCATGGGTTAGCTATAGCTTCTTTCTGTACATATTAGATACCATGTATAGGATCAATTCTTGGTATCAGTTGGTGAATTACTTGAGTTCATATGGCAGGTTGGCTATTGAGAGACACTATCACATGTCACACACTGGCCTACCCCCCTCCCCCCCACTTTCCTATCATACACCCTCTATTTAACCCTTCCTGTTACATAGGTTTATATGTGTAAACACACATGCTCACATGTACCACTCCTCTTCTACACACACAATCTCATGAAGGCACACACACACAAGCAAACTGAGAATTGATGCATGAGTTGATGTTAGCTATTGAGAGGGAATTCGAAATTGGTTGAAGGGTTATGTAAACTGTCAAATAGTTTTTCATTAAACTAAAATTGAATGATCATTACCATGTTATCTTATACACTGGTTTCAGGTTCATACCTTCACTGTTCTCCCAGGTTTCAATATGCCACACTGCTTTTATATCATTTTCACACACAGGTCTACACATGTAGTACACTATTCCTATTCCTATGTGACACTACACCATGTACACTCACTGTTTTTCTATATGACACTTCACCCCCATTCATATCATTTCACTCACACCCTCTTGACACTCTCACACACACACACATGCTCACATGTACACTATCAAATATGCCTCTAAATATCTCTATGTATATGTATATATACACATGTATATATGTGATGCATATATTCATGTGGCCTATATTTATAATGTGAGTACTATATTATATTAGATATATATTGATATGTGTATATGTGATATGTGGGTGGGTATATAGGTAATATAGCATATAGCCTAGGACTCATAGCCTATGGGTATGGGTTTGAATGCCAGTTACATGTGTAGTTGACTTGTATAGTCTAGAATTGATGTGGACTTGCTAGAATTGACTAGTTAGGCCTAGTGAGACTTGTTTGACTAAGTTGACCTAGTTTGACTTCTAGGGTTTACTAGAGTTGACCAAAGGTAGACTTTAGCCTAGATTGACCCCAAACATCATGTAGATGCATTGCAGCAGTCTATTTCATTATTTTAGTCATGTTGTGACTTGTGTTGTTCTGATTAGGAGCCAGACACCACTCCTCAGGCAGTATTTTCTTCTGGACATCCAGGGTATCAGGCAAGTACATTCTCTGACCTTTTTATACTTGCTAAGAGTATTTTCTCGCTCTAGATTATCTTACTTGATGCTGACACGATGGAAACACAAATTAGTACTATATGGATCTTTTCATACGATGTTATCCCCCTCGGGAGCATCAGATACATCATGTCATGTGCGTTTCACTTTCATCATGTACTCTTGTGCTTTTACCTTACATGTGCACTCTCGTGATTCATCTACTCTCATAATCACGGAGCCCCCATGTATATATTCATGTGCACCCATTTATGGGCCCCCGTGTGAATATCATATACAATAACATAACTTGAACGGATCCTTGTGTATTGATTGGGGTACGGGGAGTATAAATAGTCATGTGGACAATTTCCAAAGTAGTGTAGCCATGTACGACCTCTCATATTTATTATCAAGCCGTTCACATGTCTAGCTTGTACTCTAAATCACTAGTTCACTATAGCTCTTTACTTATAGTAGATATTTTATTACAGTCTTCTTTTTACTCATGTATACTCTTCAGCGTTTCATGTATTTTACTCTATTGCCTGTATTTTATTCCTGTTATTATATGAACTGCGTGAGATGTACTGTGCTCGCTCCTGTCCTGACTGGTCCTGTTGAAATATTACAGAGGATGAGGCGTGCTGCCCCACCTATTATGGGACTACCCTAGATGACAGCTGTGACTTGGACCAACAGCCGGATCCTATAGCAGTGGACGACACTCCTCTAGACTAGGATTTTCTTATGTTTATTTCTGGATGACTGTATTATGATATTTTGGGATTCTGTGGATTTGTGATATCTTTAGACACTTAGACTCTCTGGTTGTACTTATGTGGATCTTTCATTTCAGCATTTATCTATCTATATTTCTATCTTATCATTCTGTCTTAGATGTGATTGAGACTGAATATTGCTATGTCACCTCCATTCGGCGTGTATATACTGTACATGTACCTTTATATTATTAGATGTTTGATCTAGGACAGCGTTCTACCGCCGACACTGTGGCGTAGGCTGGACGTACCCACGTCTCATGCCCTTACTCTAGGGTGCGGGTCGTGACACATTTTAGTGGTGGCCCATGCAGGTCTAGTTTAGAAATGTAGTGGTATTCGAACTAGAATATCACTGCAGCCTGCAGTAGGATTAGGATATTTTTGAAGGTACTCAATCATATTAGGAAAAACTCTTTATCAGATTCCGTATATCTACAGTTTGCTGCTATTTGTCTTCTTTGAATATTAACTGTCCGCCTTTGCTATTTTTGACTCATTCTCAGTAATTGTTTCTTGTTTGATCTGTGTCTCCAGGATGGTTGAGACGAGATCTCATCGTCCCAGACCGGGGGACACTGTAGAGGGGTCTGCCACCTCTCGTCCTCCGCAGGAGCAGCTAGCTCCCGGTACCGCAGCCTCAGTCAAGCTAGCTGGGGTGGGCATTTCAGCTGCGTTCGGAGGAGCCCCTCCACCAGCAGCAGGGTTCAGGCCGAGCCCAGTAGTTCCGGAGGTACTTCTATAGCAGCAGCCACCTTCGGGGACAGTTGACGCCGTTCAGCTGTTTGCCTTCTTTCGGCAGTATATGGAGGGTCAGTATGCCCAGCAGCAGAGGCAGACAGCAGACTTCAGCCGGGGCATTGATCTGGTCGTGACTACAGTAGAGAGAGAGTTGTAGTTCAGCCAGTGGCAGCCCCGCAGCCGCACCAGCCATGGAAGAAGGGCATCCAAGATTTTCAGAAGATGCACCCTAGGGACTTTCGAGGGACAGAGGGGATTTTGTATGCCGACGAGTGGATCGAGCACATAGAGGAGATATCCAGGTTGGCTGAGATCCCGACGAGGCTCCAGATTGAGGCAGCGGCCAGCATGATGCAGGATCTGGCCTGTACATAGTACCAGACCGATCCGAGGGTTGGTACTACAGGACAGACTTAGGCAGCATTTAAGAAGCTGTTCAAGGAGAAGTTCTTCCCGGATGTAGCGCTAGGAGCCCTCGAGACTCAGTTCGAGGTCCTAGTCCAGGGGAGCCAGTCTGTGGAGGAGTATGCAGGAGAGTTCTATCGCCTGGGCAGATTTGTAGAGGGCTTGTCGGAGGCAACGAAGGCCCGGAGGTTTCGGAAGGGCTTGGTAAAGGAGGTCAAGTCCTACACCAAGAGTGCTCGCAGCGCTACCTTTGAGGAGATCCTAGTGGACGCGTTAGCTGTAGAGGATGATCTTGAGCTTAGGCTCAAGAATGGGCGAGACTTTCAGGGAGGCAGCAGTAACGGAGGACTGGCCAAGAGACTGCATTTCCAGCAGCACCACCAGCAGCACCACCAGCAGCAGAGATTCTAGCCGCAGCAGTTTCAGCAGCCGAGGCATCAGCCAGTGCAGCATCAGCAGCCGAGACAGCAGCAACAGGCCCCGAGGCAGCAGACTATCAGTTGTACTTTCTGCAAGAAGCCGGGGCACGGTTGGACAGAGTGCAGGAAGAGGCTGGGGAAGTGCCTCTTGTGTGGATCGTCAGAGCATCAGTTGAGGGACTGTTCCCTCTTTGTGGGCAGGACAGCTCAGGGAGCCGGAGCCAAGGCTCTAGGGGGACCGTAGAAGGGACCGTTGTCGACTCAGCAGTAGCAGTTCGTACAGCACCAGCAGCAGGCCAGGGGAGGCCAGCAGGGGCGAGCCTTCGCCATGGAGGCCGAAGATGCAGAGGCCATAGGAGTACTGATTGCAGGTTCGGTTCTTCTCGACTCCATTCCAGCTTTTGCACTATTTGATTCCAGGGCTTCCCACAGTTTCGTATCAGTATCTTTTGCTATTAGACACGGCCTAGTATCTGAATCATTGCCTAGGACCTGCAAGATTACGACCGGGGGTGGAGTTATCCTCGTGAGTGATGATTGCAGAGGGCGGAGTGTCATTTTGGGAGACAGAGAGTTGGAGATGAGCCTGCTCGTCATGCCCCTAGCGAACTACGATATCGTATTAGGTATGGATTGGTTGAGCAGGCACCACGCCAGCATTGATTGCCGAGGGGATAGAGTTTTGTTTGGGGCTCCAGGAGAGCCAGAGTTTGAGTATACCCGACGGCAGGCAGAGCAGGACGGAGGACTTTTCTGCGGAGCATCAGTTGAGGAGCAGGCGACTCCACATCCCTTGATCGCAGAGTTTATGGACGTTTTCCCAGAGGAGTTGCCAGAGCTTCCCCCGGACAGAGATATAGAGTTTTCGATAGACTTGGTTCCCGGCGCGGAACCAATCTCTCAGCATGTCTATCGAATAAACAACAGTGAGTTGGTAGAGCTGAAGAAGCAGTGGATGAGCTGCAGGACAAGGGCTTCATCCGATCGAGTTCTTTACCTTGGGGTGCACCGGTACTTTTCGTACCCAAGAAGGATGGGTCGGTACAGATGTGTATCGACTACAGGGCACTTAACAACCTGACGATCAAGAACAGATACCCACTACCGCGGATCGATGATCTCTTTGATCAGTTGAGCGGAGCTCGGGTTTTCTCCAAGATTGATTTGAGGTCAGGCTATCACCGGGTGAAGGTGAAGGGGAAGGATATTCCGAAGACCGCTTTCAGGACGCGGTACGGACAGTTTGAGTTTCTGGTTATGCCGTTGGGAAAACCAATGCACCAGCAGTGTTTATGAACCTAATAAACAAGGTGTTCCACCAGTACTTGGACAAGTTCATGGTGGTATTTATTGATGATATCTTGGTATATTCCAAGACTGAGGAGGAGCACGAGGAGCACTTGAGAGTGGTGTTGGAGACACTCAGGAGAGAGAGGCTGTATGGGAAGCTCTCGAAGTGCGAGTTCTTCTTAGATAGAGTTGACTTCTTGGGTCATGTGGTTACTGGAGATGGGATCTCAGTGGACCCGAAGAAGATCACAGCAGTTGAGTCATGGGCAACGCCGACTTCAGGGGCAGAGATAAGGAGCTTCTTGGGGCTGGCAGGATACTACAGGAGGTTTGTGCAGGATTTCTCCCGGGTTGCAGAGCCGTTGACCCGGCTGACCTGGAAGGATACTGTCACGTCCCAGAACCAGAATACTGGAGAGCGGGGGCGTACATAGCCAGCTACGTATATTGAAGTGCCACCCACCTCGCTATACGATCACGGCTGTCTAGATACATGAGGGTTTAACTACAAGCCAACAGTCTCCTATGGTCATGAACAAGCCTATTGTCTCAATCCCAAGCAAGTAGTAACAGTATACAAGATATCAGAGCACCAAATATATAATAGCAAGGCGTCCCATACATTACATATTCGGATGATCATGAAGCTAGTCGTACAAAATGTCAGGACTAGCAAGAGTTTCAGTCATACATGATCAACCCTAGGATCCGTCAATCATGTTACAGCCCGTAGGCAGACAGCAAATAAGGTACAATACGAGCTAACACGTGCTCGCCGGCTAAACGCCTCAAAAGAATAATTTTACAATAAAGTGGGAGAACAAAAAGAAACCCACTCGTTGCCAGGGTTACGCCTGGTGGTCACCATCTGGCTGGAAGACAGGTGGATCCTCTGGTGCTGCTCCGATATCTGGCCATACAAAACCAGCTGGGTCAAACCCCAGAAAATGCAAGTACCACAAAGGAGGCTTCACTTAGGAACTAAAACCAGCATATCACAATAGAATATTAAAGACAATAAATAAAGAACTGATAATAATAGAGATAATAACAGTAAACTGAGTACGAGGAAACCATTCAAGTAGCCAAGTCACAACCCTTAAACCAAACAAGGACCGAGGTTGTAACCCTTCACCTGAATAGAAACCCGTCTCAAATACTATTGGTATAGTGAAGACAATAAACGAAAAGAGGACACAGAACTTCTCCGGGAGCCAGGTTACAACCCTTAAACCAAACAAGGACCGAGGTTGTAACCCTTCACCTGAATAGAAACCCGTCTCAAATACTATTGGTATAGTGAAGACAATAAACGAAGAGAGGACACAGAACTGCTCCGGGAGCCAGGTTACAACCCTTAAACCAAACAAGGACCGGGGTTGTAACCCTTCGCCTGAACCGAACTGGACCCCTGATCTTTATTGCTAAGGCCAGTATAAATAATCATGGAATTAAAATAAGGTAAAAGAACATGACGAGCATGGCATGGGATTGCAATAAGACAATAAACGAAGAGAGGACACAGAACTGCTCCGGGAGCCAGGTTACAACCCTTAAACCAAACAAGGACCGGGGTTGTAACCCTTCGCCTGAACAGAACTGGACCCCTGATCGTTATTGTTAAGGCAAGCATCAATAGTCATGTCATGTCCCAATCTTGCACAGGATCAGGATAAGACTAAGCTGGAATAAACTTCATCCAATCAATCACGGCCAATCAAGAGTACGGCTTGATACTTTTAACTAACTAGGGTTATCACATCCTAGTTACTAGCAAGATGCAATGAGATTATCCCAACAGCCACAAGTCCTGCAGACCATCCGGTTATCCGGGTCGAATGTCCGTTTATGAAGGGTGCACCACATGACTGTGTGTTGGAAATGTGTCCTACTCATCGGTAGGCTACAAGTCCACTTAATGCGCCCAGATAACGGGATCGCCTGTAGCTGGAAATCTCTTCATGACTAATGAATCATTCTAGTTAATTAGCCTTAGTCAATTTCAGTAGGCACCCCTGACCGTGGTACTCAGGGATCCCCATCCTAGACATGATGCAAGACAGTACCAGTTTATTTGTACAAATACAATTGCCCACGGTGTCCAGGTCTTTCATACTTGTCATGTCAGTTTACTTGTCAAGAGTGCGCCACAGCGGGCCACTATCGTGTTCCATCCTTACAACATTATAAATGAGAAAAGTTGCATAAATAGTTAATAACACATTCTTGAAGCCAAGGAAAAGATATACAACTTTTATATTGGGAGTTGAAAGAAATTCTGACCATAAATCAGCCAAATAGGACAAGAAAAATAATCAAATTAGGCATTATACGGCCAAGGGTGGATTGGGGGTTCATGCGGCAGTAGATGGGTACCCATCTATGCGGCTGAGTAAGTGGGTACCCATCTATGCGGCTGAGTAAGTGGGTACCCATGCGGCTGAGCAAGTAAATCTCATGCGGCTGGGTAAGTGGGTACCCATCTATGCGGCTAAGTAAGTGGGTACCCATGCGGCTGAGCAAGTAAATCTCATGCGGCTGGGTAAGTGGGTACCCATCTATGCGGCTAAGTAAGTGGGTACCCATGCGGCTGAGCAAGTAAATCTCATGCGGCTGGGTAAGTGGGTACCCATCTATGCGGCTAAGTAAGTTGGTACCCATGCGGCTGAGCAAGTAAATCTCATGCGGCGGGGTAAGTGGGTACCCATCTATGCGGCTAAGTAAGTTGGTACCCATGCGGCTGAGCAAGTAAATCTCATGCGGCTGGGTAAGTGGGTACCCATCTATGCGGCTAAGTAAGTTGGTACCCATGCGGCTGAGCAAGTAAATCTCATGCGGCTAAGTGAATGAATCTCATGCGGCTAAGTGAATGAATCTCATGCGGCTGGGTAAGTGGGTACCCATCTATGCGGCTGAGTAAGTGGGTACCCATCTTTTCAGAAAGTCTGAGAAGGATGGCCATGGAACCCATAGCTTCCAAGCTCCATAAAACCTTCATCGTGAGTCCAAATTTGGACTTCCATAGGTCAAAATAGGGTAGAACGAAATTCTCTACAACATGGAACCATCAAAACTTAGAAATAATAAAGTAAAATAGATCAAAACCCAAGAAATTCGAAAATACTATAATCTTAGATCTAGAAGAATTTAGCCATGGAAATTGAAAATGCCAAGCACTAAAGTGTCTTAGAATGCTGTGAAGAAGAGAATAGAATAATAAAATTTATGTTCCTCCATGAAGCAAGATGCACTTGCCTAAGCTCTATCTCTCTCACTCTCCTGGTGGTTGAAGAAGTAATGGTGGGAGAAGAAGAAGTAAATGAAGAGAGAGAATAAAGGAATGGGTTAATAAAGGTTGATGGTGGTGGTAGGTAGGGGTTCTCCCCTTGGTTCATGATGAACCAAGGCAACCCAAGTCTAGCCGAACCAACCCAAAATAAACCGGGCCAAGCTAAGAGATATGCAATACAAGAACAAATACATACACGTATTCCAAGATACGTAATACGAACTACAGGCATTACAACTCTATCCACCTTAAAAGAATTCCGTCCTCGGAATTTAATCAAGAGGCTAAAGTGGCAAGAACAAGCTATACTAATCACAAGCAAGTTATAACTAGACAAACAATCAATCATGCAAGCAAGAAATAGATGGCATGAGGCATAAGAAAGATATTATACCTCATGAGTCAAACAGGTCGGGATATCGCGATCGGATGTCATCCTCACGCTCCCACGTTGACTCACCCAAAGAGTGATGACCCCAAGCAACTCGGACTAACTTGATAGTCTTGTTCTTGAGTGTCTTCTCTCTTCGGTCTAATATAGACACGGGCCTCTCCTCATACGAAAGGTTGGTACCAACAACCAATTCCGAATGATCCAAGATGTGGCTCGGGTCCGGGATATACCGTCGTAATTGGGATACATGGAACACGTCATGCACCTCGCTTAGCGATGGCGGAAGAGCGAGACGATAGGATACATCTCCTACTCGCTCCAGAATGTCAAACGGTCCTATATACCTAGGACTAAGCTTGCCCTGCACGCCGAAACGAATGACGCCACGGGTAGGCGAGATCCTAAGGAATACATGGTCGCCGACAGAAAATTCAAGGGGTCGCCGATGAGAATCGGCCCAATGACGCTGGCGATCTTGTGCAACTCGAAGATGATCTCGGACTCTCCTGACCACTTCAACTGTCTGGGCAATTATTTCTGGACCGAGCATCTGTCTCTCTCCGACATCGTCCCATACGAGCGGGGATCGGCACTTCCTACCATACAGCGCCTCGAACGGGGCCATCTGGATACTGGCCTGGAAACTGTTATTGTACGAGAACTCTACTAGGTGCAGGTGATCTTCCCACGAACCACCGAAGTCGAGCGTACATGATCTCAACATATCTTCGAGAGTCTGGATCGTACGTTCTGACTGACCATCTGTCTGCGGGTGATACGCTGAGCTGAACTGGAGGCGAGTCCCCAAACTCTCTTGTAAGCTATGCCAAAAGTGCGACATGAATCTCGAATCTCTGTCCGAGGTGATACTGACTGGTACTCCGTGCAATCTGATAATCTGCCGAAGATACATCTCCGCTAGCTGAGCCGTCGACTGACCTACTCTGAACGGAAGAAAGTGAGCCACCTTCGTAAGCTGATCAACTATAACCCAGATAGCATCTCTACCAGCTGGGGATCTAGGCAATCCGGTCACAAAATCCATGGTCACATGCTCCCACTTCCATTCTGGGATCGACAAGGGCTGAAGAAGTCCAGCCGGCCTCTGATGTTCAGCTTTAACTTGTTGGCAAACCAAACACCGAGAGACAAACTGAGCTATCTCCCTCTGACGCATGTTAAGATCTTTCTGGGTGAAAACATACTTCAGACTCTTATGGTCGGTGAAAATCTCCACCCTATCTCCATACAGGTAGTGTCTCCACAACTTAAGTGCAAACACTACAGCTGCCAGCTCTAAGTCATGGGTTGGGTAATTCCTCTCATGATTACGAAGTTGTCGTGACGCATAAGCTATTACCTTCCCATGCTGTATCAGAACACATCCTAAGCCTCTGCCTGAAGCATCACAATACACTGAGAATCCTCCGGTTCTATCTGGAAGCGTGAGAATAGGAGCCGTCATCAAGCCTCGCTTTAACTTCTCAAAAGAATCCTGGCACTCTGTTGTCCAAGCAAACTGCACATCCTTGCGGGTCAACTGGGTCAATGGCGCTGAGATCCGAGCAAAGTCTGAAACAAATCGCCGGTAGTAACCGGCCAATCCAAGAAAACTGCGAACTTCTGTGACTGTACTGGGCACTGGCCACGACTCAATAGCCACGATCTTTTGGGGATCTACCTCCACTCCTCCTCGGGTGATGATATGACCCAAGTACGAAATGCGATCGAGCCAGAACTCGCATTTACTAAACTTGGCATACAACTGGTGCTCTCGAAGAATCTGGAAGACAATTCTGAGATGCTGCTCATGCTCCGCCTCGCTCTTGCTGTAGACCAGGATGTCGTCTAGGAACACCATCACGAACTGATCCAAATAAGGCATAAAGATACGATTCATGAGGTCCATGAATACTGCCGGCGCATTGGTTGCTCCAAAGGGCATAACAAGGAACTCCCAATGCCCATACCGGGATCTAAAAGCTCTCTTCGGGATGTCCTGCTCTCTGACTCTGATCTGATGGTATCCTGATCGTAAGTCGATCTTCGAAAACACTGCTGCCCCTTGGAGTTGATCAAACAAGTCATCTATCCTCGGGAGAGGGTATCTGTTCTTGATTGTCACTGAGTTCAAGGTACGATAATCTACACATAACCTGGATGTACCATCCTTCTTTTTTATAAGAAGCATTGGGGCTCCCCAAGGCGATCCACTAGCACGAATGAATCCCTTGATTCTGAGTTCTTCAATCATCTTGTACAATATCTCTAGCTTTGACGGTGCCATCCTGTAGACTCTCTCTGACACTGGAGCTGTCCCAGGAATCAAGTCAATGGTGAACTCGATCTCCCGCTCTGGAGGCATACCTGGAAGCTCTTCTGGAAAAACATCTAGGAACTCATCCACTATCCTGGGCAACTGCACTGCTGCTACTGCCATCCCCAATACCGGAGAAGAAGACTCAACCTCGCCTCGGGAGAAGGAAAACTTCGGCTCGCCTGGAATGCTAAAAACAACCCTACCAATGTGGCAGTCTATCCTAGCATACTGGTCCCTCAACCAATCCATCCCTAAGACCACATCATAATCGGCCATCGGAAACTCTATTAATCTAGCGAGGAATTCTCTACCGCTAACTACGATCCGACACGAGAAAAATACCCTATCTACTCCTACAAGTCCGTTACCAGTAAGTATATTGAGCCTTACTGATAATGACTCGGGCTCCAGTCCTACCCGTGTCGCGAATCGTGTAGACATAAATGAATGCGAGGCACCAGAATCAAATAATACTAAAGCTGGAAAGGTGTTGACGAGAATAGTACCTGCCACCACCTCACCTGGTGCTATTCTTTCCTCTCCCATGGTCAAAGCCAGCACTTGACCATGTCCTCTGGGTGCGGGTCCCCTCTGTTGAAAATTCCTCTGCCTACTCTGGATCAGGGCTTGGGCTTGGGCATACTGCTGCGGTCTCTGCTGCTGGAACGCCTGGGCCTGCGTTGGCAACGACCTCGAGAACGGGTACTGCAGCTGCTGCTGCTGCTGGACTGGTACTGGTCCTCTCACTGAAGGACTAGTGAGGGCTGAGGATGAACTCCTCCTGATCGGGCAGTTTCCAATCCTGTGGTCTGGGGCACCACAAGCCAAGCACAAACCCTGTGCTCTGCGACACTCGGACACCATATGCCCTGGCTTCCCGCAGTGTGAACATCCCACTGCGGAAGACTGCTTCTGCTTCTGCTGCTGAGGGTGCATCGGGGCTGAATGCTGAACCGACGTCACTGAGGTCGCCCGCCTCGGGGCTCCAATGGTCAAAGCCCTGGCTGCCGGGGCTGGTACTGATGACTGATTCATCTGACCGTGAGATCGCTTCCGACCTCCGGTCCTATCCACGATCCTCTGGGAGGTGTACTCATGCCTCCTAGCTGCTCTCAAGACTGCATCAAAAGTCTGATGCTCAAACTGCTCTACTGCCAATAAAATCTCCAGGTGAAGCCCTTGCTGGCATCGCTGGGCTCTATCATACTCGGTTGCCACCAAGGTGGGAGCAAACCGACTGAGTCTGGAAAACTCGGCCGCATATCCATCGACTGTCCTGTCCATCTGCTTCAGATTGGTGAACCTCGTCTGTAGATCATACCGAGCTACAGCATCAAAATACTTGGTCTGGAATCTCTCTCTGAATACTGCCCATGAAATAGGGGCCACTAATCCTTTGGCCTGTGCTGCCCACCAGCTACGGGTAAGATCCAACAGCTGCAGGCGCACCACGACCACCTTCTCGATCTCGGGGGTCCTGGCTGCTTCTAGAATCACCTCGGTGTCCTGAAGCCATGCATCTGCAGCGATCGCATCTTCACTGTCGAAGAAGGGAGGGTTCAAGCGCTTGAAGCTGTTGGCCGCGCTATTACCCGGATGACCGCCTCTGGTCAAGGCATCTGCCACCGCCTGGTGCAAGGCATCTCCACGACGATCCTGGAAAGCTAATAGGGTCCTGATGAGACCCACCAAAGTGCCATCATCAGGCTCGGCAGGCTGAACTGGCTGGACTGGTGGCTCTTCTCCAATAGGCTCGACTCTGGAGGCTACTCCGGAATGTTGGGCTTGATCTCCGGGTTACTGCTGGTCCACGGGAGGTGCTCCGTCTTGCTGATCGGCAGGTCCAGGAACAATGCCGCTGAAGAAGACGACATAGGGAACAATAAGGAAGGACCATGACAGATCAACGATACAAGCATGTGATCAGGTCAAGATTCTCAGGGATTTGAAGATACGAGCAGAGATCAAGGGAGAATACTGATTGAGACATCTATTCGGTAAACCCTCACATATCTTGATTTACAAGACCTGCATGGGCCACCACTTAAACCATGTCACGCCCCAGAACCAGAATACTGGAGAGCGGGGGCATACATAGCCAGCTACGTATATTGAAGTGCCACCCACCTCGCTATACGATCACGGCTGTCTAGATACATGAGGGTTTAACTACAAGCCAACAGTCTCCTATGGTCATGAACAAGCCTATTGTCTCAATCCCAAGCAAGTAGTAACAGTATACAAAATATCAGAGCACCAAATATATAATAGCAAGGCGTCCCATACATTACATATTCGGATGATCATGAAGCTAGTCGTACAAAATGTCAGGACTAGCAAGAGTTTCAGTCATACATGATCAACCCTAGGATCCGTCAATCATGTTACAGCCCGTAGACAGACAGCAAATAAGGTACAATACGAGCTAACACGTGCTCGCCGGCTAAACGCCTCAAAAGAATAATTTTACAATAAAGTGGGAGAACAAAAAGAAACCCACTCGTTGCCAGGGTTACGCCTGGTGGTCACCATCTGGCTGGAAGACAGGTGGATCCTCTGGTGCTGCTCCGATATCTGGCCATACAAAACCAGCTGGGTCAAACCCCAGAAAGAGCAAGTACCACAAAGGAGGCTTCACTTAGGAACTAAAACCAGCATATCACAATAGAATATTAAAGACAATAAATAAAGAACTGATAATAATAGAGATAACAACAGTAAACTGAGTACGAGAAAACCATTCAAGTAGCCAAGTCACAACCCTTAAACCAAACAAGGACCGAGGTTGTAACCCTTCACCTGAATAGAAACTAGTCTCAAATACTATTGGTATAGTGAAGACAATAAACGAAGAGAGGACACAGAACTGCTCCGGGAGCCAGGTTACAACCCTTAAACCAAACAAGGAACGAGGTTGTAACCCTTCACCTGAATAGAAACCCGTCTTAAATACTATTGGTATAGTGAAGACAATAAACGAAGAGAGGACACAGAACTGCTCCGGGAGCCAGGTTACAACCCTTAAACCAAACAAGGACCGGGGTTGTAACCCTTCGCCTGAACCGAACTGGACCCCTGATCTTTATTGCTAAGGCCAGTATAAATAATCATGGTATTAAAATAAGGTAAAAGAACATGACGAGCATGGCATAGGGTTGTAATAAGACAATAAATGAAGAGAGGACACAGAACTGCTCCGGGAGCCAGTTACAACCCTTAAACCAAACAAGGACCGGGGCTGTAACCCTTCGCCTGAACAGAACTGGACCCCTGATCGTTATTGTTAAGGCAAGCATCAATAGTCATGTCATGTACCAATCTTGCACAGGATCAGGATAAGACTAAGCTGGAATAAACTTCATCCAATCAATCACGGCCAATCAAGAGTACGGCTTGATACTTTTAACTAACTAGGGTTATCACATCCTAGTTACTAGCAAGATGCAATGAGATTATCCCAACAGCCACAAGTCCTGCAGACCATCCGGTTATCCGGGTCGAATGTCCGTTTATGAAGGGTGCACCACATGACTGTGTGCTGAAAATGTGCCCTACTTATCGGTAGGCTACAAGTCCACTTAATGCGCCCAGATAACGGGATTGCCTGTAGCTGGAAATCTCTTCATGACTAATGAATCATTCTAGTTAATTAGCCTTAGTCAATTTCAGTAGGCACCCCTGACCGTGGTACTTAGGGATCTCCATCCTAGACATGATGCAAGACAGTACCAGTTTATTTGTACAAACACAATCGCCCACGGTGTCCAGGTCTTTCATACTTGTCATGTCAGTTTACTTGTCAAGAGTACGCCACAGCGGGCCACTATCTTGTTCCATCTTTACAACATTATAAATGAGAAAAGTTGCATAAATAGTTAATAACACATTCTTGAAGCCAAGGAAAAGATATACAACTTTTATATTGGGAGTTGAAAGAAATTCTGACCATAAATCAGCCAAATAGGACAAGAAAAATAATCAAATTAGGCATTATACGGCCAAGGGTGGATTGGGGGTTCATGCGACAGTAGATGGGTACCCATCTATGCGGCTGAGTAAGTGGGTACCCATCTATGCGGCTGAGTAAGTGGGTACCCATGCGGCTGAGCAAGTAAATCTCATGCGGCTGGGTAAGTGGGTACCTATCTATGCGGCTAAGTAAGTGGGTACCCATGCGGCTGAGCAAGTAAATCTCATGCGGCTGGGTAAATGGGTACCCATCTATGCGGCTAAGTAAGTTGGTACCCATGCGGCTGAGCAAGTAAATCTCATGCGGCTGGGTAAGTGGGTACCCATCTATACGGCTAAGTAAGTTGGTACCCATGCGGCTGAGCAAGTAAATCTCATGCGGCTGGGTAAGTGGGTACCCATCTATGCGGCTAAGTAAGTTGGTACCCATGCGGCTGAGCAAGTAAATCTCATGCGGCTAAGTGAATGAATCTCATGCGGCTAAGTGAATGAATCTCATGCGGCTAAGTGAATGAATCTCATGCGGCTGGGTAAGTGGGTACCCATCTATGCGGCTGAGTAAGTGGGTACCCATTTTCTCAGAAAGTCTGAGAAGGATGGCCATGGAACCCATAGCTTTCAAGCTCCATAAAACCTTCATCGTGAGTCCAAATTTGGACTTCCATAGGTCAAAATGGGGTAGAACAAAATTCTCTACAACATGGAACCATCAAAACTTAGAAATAATAAAGTAAAATAGATCAAAACCCAAGAATTTCGAAAATACTATAATCTTAGATCTAGAAGAATTTAGCCATGGAAATTGAAAATGCCAAGCACTAAAGTGTCTTAGAATACTGTGAAGAAGAGAATAGAACAATAAAATTTATGTTCCTCCATGAAGCAAGATGCACTTGCCTAAGCTCTATCTCTCTCACTCTCCTGGTAGTTGAAGAAGTAATGGTGGGAGAAGAAGAAGTAAATGAAGAGAGAGAATAAAGGAATGGGTTAATAAAGGTTGATGGTGGTGGTAGGTAGGGGTTCTCCCCTTGGTTCATGATGAACCAAGGCAATCCAAGTCTAGCCGAACCAACCCAAAATAAATCGGACCAAGCTAAGAGATATGCAATACAAGAACAAATACGTACACGTATTCCAAGATACGTAATACGAACTACAGGCATTACAGATACTAAGTATGTTTGGTCAGAGGAGTGTCAAGCAGCTTTTAATGAGTTGAAGAAGCGGCTTACGACAGCTCCGATTCTGACATTTCCATCTGGTTCATGAGGGTTCACTATTTATAGTGACGCTTCAGGGAAGGGGCTGGGTTGTGTCTTGCAGTAGCATGGGAAGGTGATTGCCTATGCTTCCAGGTAGTTATGTCCCCATGAGAAGAACTACCCTACCTATGACCTGGAGCTAGCAGCAGTGATATTTGCTCTGAAGTTGTGGAAGCACTACATGTATGGAGAGAGGGTGGAGATCTTCACAGATCACAAGAGCTTAAAGTATGTGTTTACACAGAAAAAGCTCAACATGAGGTAGCACAGATGGTTAGAGCTGATGAAGGACTTCGATATCTCACTTCAGTATCACCCAGGGAAGTCCAAATTAGTTGCGTGTGCGAGATGAATTTGATACGTATCCGTCAAAATTCACCGTATTGGCCTCTGTGCAAATTTTCCAATTACTTTGTGCACGCTCGTCAGATCGAGACGAAACTTGCGCCATCAGGACCGTATCATTTTTCTGGTCCTGTATGCCATGTTTGGTCCAATTCTGAGACAGTTGATTGGACTACCGTTTTGCGGGTCCCACGGTCCGACTCAACGAGTGATTTTGTGTACGGCCCGCCGGAATCCAACTTTGGACATACGGTTGGATTCGTATCAAAAAAGCAGACCTGTTAACATTTAGTTTGATAACTTTACAGACCATTGACTCTGGCACATTTTTCGGTGCAAAGCGGGTCCAATGACGGACACCGTTTTGGCCCAAAATTACCATTTTGCTCCTGTGTCCAGAATTGGACTTAAGGACAGGCAATCCTAGCTAATTTAACTATTCTGAGAATATTAGTAACATTTATTTCAGCTTTCGGAGACAGTTGTAATGACTTGGACTTTCTGACTTGTTGATTGGCGATACATTGTTGGTTCTCCGTGCAACCTCCAGACAAGTATACCTTGCTGAACATACACAGTATTTACATTGTTTCTTTCTATTGTTTTCCTTTCATATTGTCACATGACTCCATATTGTGATTGATTTGTCCTTGATTGCTTTACTTGTTCTAGATTACGTGCACGTATAGGATATTCGACATTGTCGATTATTGGTCTTTTCGTGTTATCTTGTCTCGTGATTGAGTTGTCAGTTTCTATATCTGTCCTTGACTTGACCATTCTTGACTGGGAGTATCTTCCATTATACTACAGTTGAGACATACTATAGATTGGGAGTATCTTACATTGTACTATGACCTATAGCCGATTCTTCTACCTTGATATCATTTGATTGACTTGACTTGAGACATGCCATAGTTTGGGAGTATCTTAAATTGTACTACAACCTATAGCATATATTGATTGATTGATTGACTTGACTTGCGACACTATAAATTGGGAGTATCTTGTATTGTACTACGATTTATAGGAGTCTACTTGACTTTGTATCCTTTAGGAGAGGAGATCGATACTAGAATTGGCTAATCTTGACTGGGAGTATCTTGCATTGTATTACAGTCAAAATCTACTATAGATTGGGAGTATCTTGCATCGTACTACAACCTATAGAGGTTAATCGATTGATTGGTAGCCAAGTCTAGTATTACATTTCCACACGACTCGTCATCCTTAGATGTTCTCCTTGCAGTGTTCTTATCCTTCTTACATGCTATTTAATGTCATATTAGTATGCATTTTTTATGTATCTTGCTAGTCCTCTGAGGACCTGATGATCTCTTCAGGTAGCTGATTGCACGGAGTTAGTTAGCTGAGCATGTGGTAGTTGACTTCATTTGCATGATTCAGGTATTTTGTTAGTATTATCGATTTACTATCTTCTCGTGCTTTCATGATATATCCTGCTTATCAGGTTAGCTTTATAGACTCATATTATTCTTGGAGTCAAATCAAACAATATGCTAATGGACTGCAGACCATGAACCATACCTGTTCATTCATGTTTCATATATTTTTGTAGATTGAGATATAGTTTAGATTAGACATTATACCCATGACCTTGACAGCTTATACGTACTCGAGTCGGGCTGGAGTCCGCTCGATACGTAGCTGGCTTGCTCACGAGCTCGCGTCCAAAAATCGGGTGTGGGTCGTGACAATCAAAGTGCTTCCATGCTTCTCCATAAGATGGGTGATCCAATACTCCTTCGGTCTGTTCCCGCTTATGCCAACTCATGCTTTCTGTAGTTTCCTTCACCATAAACAACCGCTGCAACTACGGCATCAACGACAAGTACACCGACAGACTTTTCTCTACCACTGCCCTTGTAGTGATCAGCACCACAAAATATGCAGGCGTCTTCATCCTTGTCATCTTTATAGTACAACATGCACCCGTTGCGACATGCATCAATTTTCTCGTATCCCATCCAGAGCGATCTCACCATCCTCTTAGACCGGTAAAAGTCTTTAGGCAACTTAGCACCCTCAGGCAATATTTCTATAATCAACTCCATAAGTCGGTTGTAGCAATCTTACGACATATTAAAATCAGACTTGATGCTCAACAATCTTGTAACCACCTCCAACGGTGAATGATCCTCACAACCAGGATATAATGGAGTCCTTGCATTCTCCAACAACTCCATAAACTTTGCAGCATCGGCGTTCGGTGCCTCTTTAGGTGCTTCATGATTGTCCGGATCGAAACTAGGCCCCGCCGCGTCAAAAATTATGTTCACCAACCCATCGTCATAAGCAGCATGGTTGTGGACATCCACATAAGGCTCATACTCCGATGCTAAAGACACAAGTTCTCCGTGCACGCTCCACTGATAGTAATTCGGTGTGAAACCCTTCGAGTATAAATGATACGTAACTTCCGCTTCTGGATGATATTTCAAGTTGCGACATCTCACACACGGACACTTAATTTTGGTACCGTCCATGTACTAAGGGAACGCCTTGCCAAACTGCAGGAATTGTTGTACACCCTCTATGAATTCATCCTGTACACCGCACATGTCATCAGGATGACGGTTTTACAACCAAGAACGATTTCACATATAGTAATTCAGCTCCATATCCATTTGAGGATAATTCTGTAAGATAGATACATGCACATCGTTGAAAGACTTGTAAAAGTAATAGGTACATTAATCATGACATATCCTAAACATTGAAATAGAATTCCAAGTAATCATGATACAACAAGTGGTAATAGTGTATCACATGACATAACCATATGACCAATATTTTGAGGGGTGCTATAGTGTATCAGAATTGATACTCAAAAGCACCAATGGTATACTTGGTATTAGAACATATATATTATAAGAGGCAAATCTGGGCACAAGCAACTACCTAGTGGTGGCGTCTGTATCAACTTGACATAGGCCATCATGTTACTATGTCAAGTACAGACTATAGGTATTAGGGAGTGCAGTACCATGTATACTGGATAGAGGAAAGAATATATATAGATATGTATCGACCAAGTTCAGTTATTGGGGCAATATCTAGATACTCGAATTGATACTAGAACTTAAAGGTCAAAGTTGCATATAAGGTACCAAGACCAAATAAATCCTAAGTTCAACCACTCAGGACCCATGGGATTCATTTTCCCTCCTCATTTCCAAATATTTATTACAAAACTTATGACAAAAGTAACCATGTGTTATTGCTTGTTTTATCATTAATGTTATATTTTCATAATGTTATTTTTATTTTAAAACGTAAGGATATTATTGGAACATTGTTATATTATTGGAACATTTATTACAAATCAAATGGTCTTTCCTAGGTGCTTTCCTTGTTTTACCAAACAACGGAAAAAAAATGTGACAGGAATCCTACTTTTCCATTCCCATGGAAAATACAAGGGAATTCATTTCCTTTCCGTGAACCAAACGAGGCCTTAATCCCAAACCTAGTATACATACAAATATATCCTATATGATATATATATATATATATATATATATATATATATATATATATATATATATATATATATATATATATATACTACATACAACAATAAATGTTGCACATCGCACATCGCATATGTCATTAGGATGACGGTTGTACATCTACGAACGATGTCGTCGGTAGTAATTCATATTCATTTTTAAATACTTCTGTAGGATAGATACACATTGTTCAAAGGCAGACTTTAGGGGAGTTTAAGGAAACAACTAATAATTCATATCCATTTTTATCTCCGCTGTGACACAACAAAAAGTCAATACTTAGCTCACCGTTAGGACACAAGCAATAATAGTTTTAGTTATTACTTCCTTCTCTCCCTCTAAAAAACAAATAATAGTTTTAGTTATTACTCCCCTCCATGGAGTTAAACCAAATTAAACTGAAATTAGACTGCCCATATTAGTGTCCTTGAACCAAAGAATTAATCTTTAATTACTCCATGGAATTAAACCAAATTAAACTAAAATTGAACTAAAATTAGACTGCCCGTATCAGTGTCATTGAACCATGGCATTTAATCTTTAATTTACTCCATGGAATTAAACCAAATTAATCTTTAATCTTTAAACCAAATTAAACAGAAATTAGATGTATAATTAAATTAACTTAAAAATGAAATTGAATGCCCATATCAGTGTCATTGTGTGTAATGTATCCTCTATGTGTTGACTTGTATCATGTGTCTGTATCCATGTGTCCTGGTCGCGGGGGGAGCATGATAACTGTAATCATAAAGCTAACTCAGAAAATAAGAAATGGAGGATTAGGGTTTACCTGAACTAGAGGGGGTCAAGGGGGAGGATGAGTCGCCGGAGCAGGGGGGTACCGGGTAGGGGATCGTCGGGGCAGTAGCTCAATAGGGGCCGGGAACGGATGGGGGCAGAGGGTCGTCGGAGGTGGGGGCGCCGTGTTACTACCACATTTTAGCATGAGGGTAATTTTGAACTTTTGTAAAAGTTTATTATTTAATAATAGGATTTATGATTTATGGGAATTTTTAATTAATTTAATACTATTTAAAATTGATGAATTATAATTTTGATGTGTTAGCTAGTGAACCCAAGAACTGTTGAGCCTAGAGACTAACCATGACCATGGGAACCTAACCATGTGATTAGAATGACTATTTACAACTTTTTAGACTAAAGGTATTTTGGTCATTTTGTGACTTTTGAATTATTTAGAATTTTGATTAATTGGTAAATTTTAGATTATTTTAATAATATTTAAATTGATGTATTATGATTTTGGTCATTTTTTATATTTTAATATTTTGGAAAAAATTTATATTTTTAATATTGTTTTTATTGGATTTGTTTAGTCGGGTTTGAGTTTCGTCTCGTTTCGACTTATATTGTGACCGGGTAGCTTAAACTCTAGATGGGACCCAATATTAAGTTAAGCATGTCCCACCAAATCCAACATTTAAGTTAGTTAGTTAGACTAATTTTTATCATGTTAGAATGGTTAAGTTAGAGACTCAAAACTAGATCCTTTTGACCCCAAACTTGAACCTAGTCTAGACTTAACCATATGAGACTAGAGAGGGGCAATTAGGACATTTTCTATTATCCCTAATGGACTCTTTATGGCAGCCACCTTTAGGGGAGAATGATTTATTTCATTCATTACAATCTTGTCTCTTTTATTTTTCTTTTGTTCTTTCCTAATTTTAGAGAGCCTTCCCTTTGATTTGATATCCAAATCAAATCATTCCTTCACCAAATCTTCTCTCAATCATTTCCATTCTCCAAGGGAAGGGTGCAACCAAGGACTAGAAGAGAAATGCAAGGAGGAGTGTCCAATTTGAGGGATCTTCGTATCAGAGTCGTGTCCTAAAGAATTTTATTGGGATTCCACTCCCAATAGGTAAAACCCATCCTCTAAATCGATTTTCTTTCAATATAAATTAGTTTTGAATCCGTAGGATCCATCCTCATGCATGTGTCCCCTTTATATTCAAATTTGAGGCCATTTGGAGCTCTCTTGAGGATTTTAGATATGTGTCTTGTGTCCTACTTGATAGATCCCAAATTAGGACACCCCATGTGTATGTATGTATGATAATAGTTTAAATAGATATTTAAATTCAGTTTTAGAATGGTTAGAGAGTGGATTGATCTTAGTTAGGATGGTTAGAATGAGTTTCATTTGGATACCTATGTTGGTATCCAAGTATCTTGGCCTACATATGTTTCTTTTGTCCAAAATAATTCAAATTCGTCATAATATTCATCCACGTTTTTATTAACCAAAACAACTTAGAAATGTCATAACTTTTAGCTTAGAACTCTGTTTAATCTCCCTTTTTTTTAAAAGAACCGTATCGAAGTTAGCTTTCAAATATATATTTTAATAAGGTAAAATCATTCTGAAACTTTTTGTAAAATTATTTGAGTGTCAGTTGTTCGAAAGACAAACGCGTTTCGGTATTTTCACGATTCCGGGAGCTTCCGGACACGAAAATACGATCCGTTTGAAGTTTCGGAAAGCTAACACGAAGGGCTACGACATACTGTAATCCTAGAATTTAGTGATGGCCCAATTGGTACAGTATTGGTTTTAATTAAAAGAGTGACTATACGACATAGACATTTTGTGTAACCTATGAGTCTATGTAGTATGGATATTAAATGAATATTGAGTATGTAATGCACAATGTGTTAGATGAATGGAATTATATATATATATATATATATATATATATATATATATATATATATATATATCCTGTGTACATTAATGTATATATATATGGTTGAATACAAGCATGTAGGAATGCAATCAATGTAATATATGTAAGCAATGCATAAATGCATGAATGAAAGAATGATATACAATGTATGCATGAAAGTATATAATGAATGCTAGACATGAATGTAAGGTATACATGTAATGATAGATATGAATGCATAATGTATACATAATGTAATGCAATATATAATGATAGCATGTATGGTAATGTAGAATATATGATGCAAGCATGTATATGTCCACTGTTTTTTCTTTTTCTTACATTTTTCCTTTCCTTCCCTTCCCTTTCCATTTCAGTTTTTCCCTTTTTTTTCCTCTTCTATTTTTACATGTTGTATACAATGTACATAATGTATAAATGCATGAAAGTATGTATATAGTGATAACATGAATGAATGAATGTATAAATGCATGAATGAATGTCATATATGAATGAATGAATGAATCAAAGGTATAAATAAAATATAATGCATTGTAATGAATGTTAACATATATAATATATAAAAGTATGTATGTAAATATGCATGAATGTATATATCTATGTAACTATGTAAATATACATGATGTAGCATATGACTATATATATATATATATATATATATATATATATATATGTGTGTATTTATATATATATATAAAAAAAAAGAAAAAAAAGAAAAATATATATATATATATGTATGTAATATGGATATGCATGTATGTATGAAGGTATGTATTTATATATAGTATCTATTTTATATTATGCATTGTTGTGGTTCACATTGCCTTGTGATTGTATGAGTGCTAGCCTAGGCTTGGTTAGGCCTAGTGGGACTTGTTAGACTTGTTTGGACTAGGACTTGACCTAGTTTGACTAGTGTAGTTGACTAGAATTGACCAAGGGTTGACTTTAGCCTAGATTGACCCAAACATCATGTAGAATGCATTGTAGCAGTCTATTTTACTATTTTGGACAAGTAGTGACTTGTACTGTTCTATAGGAGCCAGACACCACTCCTCAGATAATATATTCTCTTCAGACATACAGATATCAGGCGAGTACATTCTCTAATCATTTCATATCTTGTTTAGGATTATATTTCTGCTTTAGATTACTTTACTTGATGCTGACACGTTGGTAACACGGATTAGTACTATATGGATCCCTTCATGAGATGTTATCCCCCTCGGGAGCATCAGATACTCATGTCTCGTGTGTTTCACTTATATCATGTATCTCATGCTTCTATTATCATGAATCTTCATGTATCAGCTTGTGATTCCTGGACTCTTATGAATCACAAAGCCTTCACGAATCTATTCATGAATCACCCTTTATGGGCCAATAGTATAGTCATGAATCTTAACGTAACTTGACTGGATCCTTGTGTATTGATTGGAGATGGGGGAGTAGAAAATGAGTATGTGAATAATTGCAAAGTAGTATAGTCATGAATCACCTCTTTAGTATAGTCATGAATCACCCTCCAGCTGTTCACATGTTCATTTTGTACTCTGAATCACTAGTACTGATTAGATCTCTTATATATTGTAGCTATTTACTTACAGTCTCTCTTTTACATTATGTTGTTCTTCAGTTTCATGTATCTTACTCTCTAGCATGATTATATTTTCTAACCTGTTATGATTTGTTGAGATGTATTGTGCTCGCTCCTGTCCTGACTGGACCTGTTAAAATTTTTACAGAGGATGATGAGAAACCTTGTACCACTTACCATGGGACTACCCTAGAAGATTGTTGTGACTTGGATCTCCAGCAGGATCCATTAGCAGTGGATGACACACCATTAGTTTAGATTAGTGATTTTCAATTGTACTTATTTTCACTCTGGATTACTGTATTTGAGATTTGAGATATTTTCTGGATTGTGATATCTTAGACACTTAGACTTCTATCTGTTGTATCTCCTTCTATCTATTGTATCTCCTTGTGGATCCATTTCATATCTATCTACCTTAGATGTGATTGAGACTGTATTCTGCTATGTCACCTCCATTCAGAGTGTATATACTGTACAGATAGCTTATATTGTTAGATGACCTAGGATAGCGTTCTACCGTCGACACTGTGGCGTAGGCTGGACGTACCCACTTCTCGTGCCCTTACTCTAGGGTGCGGGTCGTGACACGTTTTTAGTGGTGGCCCATGCAGGCCGAGATTATGTAGTGGTATTCGAACTAGAGTATCACTACAGCCTGCAGTAGGATTATGATATATTTTTGAAGGTACTCAATCACAGTTAGGATTCCTTGAGAGATTCCTGAGACGACCCTTGAGAATCTTATTTAAACTTCAATTTGAAATCATTTTCCTTGTTTGTTCGCTCTCACTCCTTAATTATTGAATTTGATTTTGATGGATCGTTGTTGATTTTGATTTTGTTATCGAGATAAATTTTATGGCCTAAATTACGATATTTTCTGATAACATATGTTGACGGAAATAACAGGGATGGTAAAATGTCTACTTGATTATGGAACCTGTAGTTTATCGTAGCCATATTAGCTGGCGTGGCGGAAACATAGAGACCTGACTTCGGATGTACGTATCTTTGTTATGAGATTTAGAATTTCTCGCAGATATACTAGTCGGCATAGCAAGATTTCCTGACGACATGATTGTAGAGGTGCATACCCCAATTATAGAATCTATCGTTTATTGCAGCCTTATTTACTAGCATGGCGAGAACTCTGAGTAACATAATTTTGGACAGACGCATATGATTATCAGATTGTATCTTGAGAAGATTTTTAAACATACCGCGTACCAAACTCCCCCTAAGACTAAAAATATTTTTTTCTTCTTCTCTATCCTCCATCTACCCTAAATTCTAACATAATAAATCCTACAAGATCGACGCCTCACTCCATCACTATGGCGTCACCTGCATCGACGTCGAGCTTCGTAGGCACGAGCGGCGATGGTGAAGATGCCGAGTCAATTGTGGGCACTGCAGTTGGCAAGGGTTTTCCTCTGAAAGAGTGACCTTATTTTTCTTCTTTCTTTTCTTCTTTTGACGCTAGCAATGTGCAGATTCAGATGGCTAAGTTTTTTCAAGAACACTCTTGCTTCAAAATAGAAACAAAGTATCGGCATCAGAGTTTTCTGTATGTAAGTGTAACAATTTTCCTGTTGTATTCATTGTCATTTTATTAACACTTCTTCCTGTTGACACGACAAACCATGATACGAGCTTGCTGGAATGGTCACAACCAATTCTAGAAAGAATAAGTTATAATGGTTTTTTCATACTGATTCAATTTTGAATTTTAGAAAAAATAAGCTATATTTTTCTTCAATACTGTCTTTGTTTGATATCAGAAAAGCATGCATGTCAACTGTTTGTGTAAATGCCTGTGAAAAGCTAACCACTTGACTAGAGGGGTTGATTGTAATCTCTAACTACCTAATTTCTCTGTAATGAAAGTCATGAAAGAAATCTGCCAGTGTGTTTGGGAAATGGGTTCAGAATCGAATGCTAGTAAACAAGAAAATATAGTAAAATTGACACCTGCATTGCATTCATTAAAAAATTTAGGAGTGTGTAACATGCTTGATGGGATGGTAAATCTTTCTTCATTTGATTCCCTGAAACCGGACAAAGGTAAATGTTCTAGGCTTGGCGGATAGATATGATTTTGACAAAAGTTTCTCTACACAGCCCTTCAAAATCAAATATGCTAGACGAGATGTCGTACTTTCTGTTACGATCTCTCTTAATATAAATCTTAAACGAGATGAGGTTAGCACATTTTCTTATAGTGACTTTGAATATCAATCTTCCTCAGCTTGTCCAGAAGAGTATTCTTTTTTCTTTGAAGTATTGTACATATATGTGTCAACATGCCCTTTATTGACAAATGATCCTAGTTATAGTGGTTGCTACATGTTGGCATGAACTTTTAAGTCATTTTCAATAAAATATCCATGCTAAAGGACTTTGTTAATCTGTATAATCTGATAGAACAAATTATTTTATATGTACATGCATATCTACCTTGTTCTCTTAGACTCTTTCTTAGTCATTTAAACTCAAACTCCTTCATCATTCCGGTATTTTTGTTATCCATTGGCAAGGTTTCCAGGCTTAATGGAATGATCCTCCCTTGCTATAATTTTTTCGGGCCATAACTTTCCTCTTAACTGAAGGGTTGGTATCAGTTAACATCTAATTGTTCTTTTTGGTTAATATTCCTGTGGCGCCTTCTTAGTTTTTATTTTGCACCACAAATGATTCACTCTTAATCCACTATCAAAATAAGTCATATCAGCGACGTAATTAGCGACGCCAACTTAAAACGTCGCTAATATTTTTGGATTTAGCGACTCCTAAAATATGCGTCACAATACGTCGCTGGTAGCGATAAACAGCGACATATTGCGACTACATTTAGTGTAATAAAAACCAACGTCGTTGATTTGTCGGAAAACGTCGCTAGTTTTATTAGTTCAGCGACGTTTAGCGTCGCAACGATTATTAAGTCGTCGAATATTAACGATTATCGACGCTTGGCGACGTATTTTCGAACGTCGCTAATTTCTGATAAAAAGGGTTTCCTCGGTTCGACTTTTCATTTCTTCCTCTCCCCAAATTTTTTGTTCCCGCCCCTCTTTCCCGACCTCGACGACAGCCACCCCCTTCCCTCCGGCGCCGCTCATCCTCCTCCTCTACCGCGAGCCCCTTCTCATTCCTCCAGCGAGCCCGTTCTCCTCCTCCACCGCGAGCCCCTTCTCCTCCCTCCGACGAGCCCGTTCTTCTCCTCCTCCTTCACCGCGAGCCCCTTCTCCTTCTCCACCGCGAGATCCTCCTCCTCCTCCTCCTCCACCACCGCGAGGAGACTGAAGGTAAACCCTAACCATAATTGAGGTGTTTTTCGTGTCCAAAATGGACACGGAGACACATTACGACCATGTGTTCACTGATACAGTGTGTTCGTGAGGTTTTGGACACTTTGTGTCCATTTGTTGGATACGTGGACACCCGCAAGCATGCATATATATGTATTTCACCTCTGTACACTTAATCCCCTCCTCCTCCACCACCGAACTTGTCCTCCTCCTCCTCTTCCACCACCGTGAGGAGACTGAAGGTAAACCCTAACCCTAATTGAGGTGTTTTTCGTGTCCAAAATGGACATGGAGATACGTTACGACCATATGTTCACTGATACAGTGTGTTCGTGAGGTTTTGGACACTTTGTGTCTATTTGTTGGACACGTGGACACCCCCAAGCTTGCATATATATGTATTTCACCTCTGTACACTTAATACCCTACATACACTTGTGTATTTTCGTATTAATTTGGATTTGCATATTGGGTTTGGGTTTCGATATAGTGTTTGATACATTGTTTCACCTTGCAACATTCCTACACTTATTTTAGACAACAAGTATATGAACCAATTAGTCAACATCTATTTGTTGAAGTATGGTACTCCATTCTTCGTAAGTTCTAGCTATATATGTCTCTCAAGATCCAATACTCAAAAATCCCAAGAAGAAAAGAAGAAAAGAATAAAATGATATCGCTCAACGCCCTATGACAACTCTTTATAGAATTGTGTTAAAGTGTGAGTTCTACAGTATGAGTTCTACAGTATGGTTCTCTTTGTAGAATAAAATGACATCGCTCAACCCTATCGATCCTCCATACAAGTCTTCCTTCATCTATTGTCTTAAAGTGTGAGTTACAGTATGGTTCTCTTTGGTGAATTGTGTCTTATTATAGTCCCTGTAGCCATTCGACTGGCGAGGCAGAAACTATGTAGTCGTAGATAAAGTTGACTGTCATCCGACCCTCATCCCTCGACAATAATGATACAATAGTCCCTGCATCCAACCGGAGAGGCAAGGACATAGTCCCTGCATCTATTTGGATTAGTAAATGTTAATATGGGGTTTGGATTCATGGTGTATATGTTCACTGTCTCAAGGACATAGTCCCTGCAGCCATTCGACTGGCGAGGCAGAAACTATGTAGCCGTAGATAAAGTTGACTGTCCTCCGACCCTCATCCCTCGGCAATAATAATACGACAACCTATCACTATATCTTATATAGTAGTAGATGATGTCTTAGTATTACAATTATATTATTTGTGACTATCGATCTTACCAGATGGCACCCATGACCTGAGGAGCGGCACGTTGTTTGAAGAAAACAGTGAATGCTGAGGTGGCTCCTCCTACAGTTGAGGAGGAAGTGGCACCGGTTGCTAGTGAGACCGGGAGTTCTATTCATCCAGTACCGGTAGCTAGTGTGACCGAGAGTTCTCTTCATGCAGTCCTTGCAAGGGACGACCTCTCTCCTCGTGCCAAAAATCTCGCTTTTTCGAGGTGGTTGCGTGAACGTATCACTGAGCGTTTGCGTGAGCAGCGTGGTTCTCATTAGCTATTAGTACTTATTTGTATTAGACTATTTGTATTGGGTTGTTTTTGTATTAGACTATTTGTATTGGACTACATATATGAATTAGAACTGTGTCAATCTCTGGATTATATTGGACTACGACATGGTGATCAGGACATAGTCCCTGCAGCCATTCGACTGGCGAGGCAGAAACTATGTATCGTAGATAAAGTCGACTGTCCTCCAACCCTCATCCCTCGGCAATGATGATACGACAACCCAACCGGAGAGGATAATCTGAGAGATCCATCTGAGAGGGACGTATACTCTGAGAGATCACCTTTACAAGAATTATATCAGTAGTGGGATCGAGTGTTGGAGGAGATATTATCAAAGTATACGTCCTACTCAGATGGGTCTCTCACCGTCTGTATTTTGTATTTTGGTTTCTGTATTTTCTATTTTGGTTTCTATATTTTGTATTTTGGTTTCTATATTTTGTATTTTGTATTTTAGATTCTGCATTTTGTATTTTGGTTTCTGTATTTTGGCTCCAGCTCCGTTTGCATTAATCTACGGTACGACATGGTGATCAGGACATAGTCCCTGCAGCCATTCGACTGGCGAGGCAGAAACTATGTAGCCGTAGATAAAGTTGACTGTCCTCCGACCCTCATTCCTCGGCAATGATGATACGACAACCTATCAGAATTCTCGACTCTCTTTCGCTTCTTGGATATTGACCCAGCTTCCAATCTCTCATTTTCCTCTGGGTCCACTCTACTCCCAATCTCTTCCTCTTTTATACACGGATCTACAGAATCAATACCATCCAAGGAAGGCAAAACTGAATCAGCATTGTCTTCCGGATCGTCCTCATCAAGGCATAACGGGCTGCTCAGCGTGCCCAGCTTCTTCAACTTCTCGCTGGCTGCAGAGTCGAAATGGGAACGGGTCCTCTTTGTCGGCCCGGAGCTCTGACTCGCACTCGTCGCCGCGCTACTGGTTTTCTCTCCTCCTCTGATGCAGGTCAAAAGAAAAAAAAATTCGTACCTCTTCTTCACATAAACATCATTGCCGTCTTGTACTCAAGCCTCCTCGTCTGTGACGCTATCCGACTTTTCGGTGCCTATATTGTCACTCGAATCTCCTGTTCGACTCGTATCGTCCTCTTCTTCGCCTGTCTTTTCGCTTCCTGTCTTGCAATCATCTGCTATCACCGTCGACTTATTCGACTCCTTCTTCGATGACTGCGAGAAGTTGGATAGCGTCACAGACGAGGAGGCTAGGCTCGAGTACAAGGCGGGCAATGATGTTTATGTGAAGAAGAGGTACAAAATTTCTTTTCTTATGACTCGCGTCAGAGGAGGAGAGGAAACCGATAGCGCGGCGACGAGTGCGAGTCAGAGCTCCGGGCCGACAAAGAGGACCCGTTCCCATTTCGACTCTGCAGCCAGCGAGAAGTTAAAGAAGCTGGGCACGCTGAGCAGCCCGTTATGCCTTGATGAGGACGATCCGGAAGACAATGTTGATTCAGTTTTGCCTTATCCTCTCCTCCACCATGGCTATGGACCCATCTGCTCCTCCCTACTTTCATTCTTCTTATTTGACTCTCTCAGGCACATATGATATCCAGCTCAAGTGTAGAGTCGGAAGAGAAGAAGTGGACAGGAAAAGGAGGGGGAAGCAGCACAGCCGGCGGCATGACCCGGAGGAAGTACAGAGGTTTTCTTCAACATGCGTAGGAGAACTATAAGGATATATCTTTTCACAATATGTCATCTTGTCAAAGACCCTTAATGTGACAACCATGTTACCACGGTGTCGGAAGACTAACATGTCATAATTTTCTAAGCCGTGTGTTTTGAAATAATCCTTCCAACTCTTTTCTCCTATGTCGTAATCTTGCATTATTACATAGAACTGAAATCCGGTTGGAGGATTATGTCAAAACACACGGCTTATAAAATTATGACATGTTAGTCTTCCGACACCGCGGTAACATGGTTGTCACATTAAGGGTCTTTGACAAGGTGATATATTGTTAAAAGATATATCCTTATAGTTCTCCTACGTATGTTGAAGAAAACCTCTGTACTTCCTCCGGATCATGCCGCCGGCTGTGCTGCTTCCCCCTCCCCTTCCTGTCCACTTCTTCTCCTCCGACTCTACACTTGAGCTGGATGTCATATGTGGCTGAGAGAGTCAAATAAGAAGAAGGAAAGTAGGAAGGAGCAGATAGGTTCAGAGCCATGGTGGAGGAGAGGAGAAGGAAAATGCTTGATCATAACTTGAGGTGGAAAAGTTGTGACGTTGATAGCGTGAGAGAGGGAGAGGGTGGAAAAGATATTCTCCCCCGACTCTACACTTGAGGTGGATATCATATTTTGGTTTCTGTATTTTGGCTCCAGCTCCATTTGTATTAATTTACGGTACGACATGGTGATCGGGACATAGTCCCTGCAGCCATTCGACTGGGGAGGCAGAAACTATGTAGCCGTAGATAAAGTTGACTGTCCTCCGACTCTCATCCCTCGACAATGATGATACGACAACCTATCACTATATCTTATATAGTAGTATGATGATGTCTTAGTATTACATTATGTGAGTTCATCTTGATTCTGTTACATTTTTCAGATACTAGATACGATAAGAACATATACTACACCATATGTACAGAACATAGATGATTCACACTAATGTATGCTAGAATGAATTTTGGGTTGTGTTCTGAGCCATTCGTTCCCATATTTTGTGTGATTGTTGTAGACTTGGTTATAGGGACTGAAACATGTGTACAGCGAGAAATGGACATTCTGTGATTGTTTGGATCCTATTCTACAGTAAGAAATGGTTATCTTTTTAAACTGCAGGGAGAAATGGATATTCTGTATTTTATTTTTTTATTTTTTTGCAGATTTAGCGACGTTTATCGATGTCCTCCGACCTTCATCCTTCGGCAATGATGATACGACAAGCTATCACTATATCTTATATAGTAGTAGATGATGTCTTAGTATTACATTATGTGAGTTCATCTTGATTCTGTTACATTCTTCAGATACTAGATACGATAAGAACATATACTACACCATATGTACAGAACATAGATGATTCACACTAATGTATGCTAGAATGAATTTTGGGTTGTATTCTGAGCCATTCGTTGATAGCGACTCCGAAAGTATGCGTCACAATACGTCGCTGATAGCGACAAACAGCGACTACCTTTAGTGTAATAAAAACCAACGTCGTTGATTTGTCGGAAAACGTCGCTAGTTTTATTAGTTCAGCGACGTTTAGCGTTGCAAAGATTATTACGTCGCCGAATAATAAACGAATACCGACGCTTTGCGACGTATTTACGGACGTCGCTAATTTCTGATAAAAAGGGTTTCCTCGGTTCGACTTTTCATTTCTCCCTCTCCCCAAATTTTTTGTTCCCGGCCCTCTTCGCCGACCTCGACGACAGCCCGACCCCCTTTCCTCCGGCGCCGCTCATCCTCCTCCTCCACCGCGAGCCCCTTCTCCTCCCTCCGGCGAGCACCTATCACTATATCTTATATAGTAGTAGATGATGTCTTAGTATTACATTATGTGAGTTCATCTTGATCCTGTTACATTCTTCAGATACTAGATACGATAAGAACATATACTACACCATATGTACAGAACATAGATGATTCACACTAATGTATGCTAGAATAAATTTTGGGTTGTGTTCTGAGCCATTCATTTCCATACTTGGCAATTAAGCTATTCGACTGGCGAGGCAGAAACTATGTATCCGTAGATAAAGTTGACTGTCCTCCAACTCTCATCCCTCGGCAATGATGATACGACAACCTATCACTATATCTTATATAGTAGTATGATGATGTCTTAGTATTACATTATGTGAGTTCATCTTGATTCTGTTATATCCTTCAGATACTAGATACGATAAGAACATATACTACACCATATGTACAGAACATAGATGATTCACACTAATGTATGCTAGAATGAATTTTGGGTTGTGTTCTGAGCCATTCGTTCTCATACTTGGCAATTAAGCCATTCGACTGGCGAGTCAGAAACTATGTATCTGTAGATAAAGTTGACTGTCCTCCGACCCTCATTCCTCGGCAATGATGATACGACAACCTATCACTATATCTTATATAGTAGTAGATGATGTCTTAGTATTACATTATGTGAGTTCATCTTGATTCTGTTATATCCTTCAGATACTAGATACGATAAGAACATATACTACACCATATGTGCAGAACATAGATGACTCACACTAATGTATGCTAGAATGAATTTTGGGTTGTGTTCTGAGCCATTCGTTTCCATACTTGGCAATTAAGCATGTGAAATAGAACTGATTATGTTTAGTTTGTCTTACGATACAGATTTGGACATTGCTAGAATGATTGTTGTAGACTTGGACATTGTGTGAATTTTGGGTTGTGTTCTGAGCCATTCTGAGAACTGGACATTGTGTGATTGTTGTAGACTTGGTTATAGGGACTGAAACCTGTGTACAGTGAGAAATGGACATTATGTGATTGTTTGGATCCTATTCTACAGTAAAAAATAGGCTTTTTAAACTGCAGGAAGAAATGGACATTCTGTATTTTATTTTATTTTTATTTTTTTGCAGATTTAGCGACGTTTACCGACGTTTACCGACGCCTTCCGACGTAATTTTGCGTCGGTAAACGTCGGTAGATAATTAATATTATCTAGGCTACCGACGTTTAACGACGTCAATATATGTCGGAGGACGTCGGTAAACGTCGGTACACGTCGGTAATTATCCCCAGGAATTTCCAGGATTTACCGACGCTTTGCGACTTCGTACATGTCACTAAATCACCGACGATTCGTCGGTAATACGTTGGTAATTGACCGACGCATAGCGATACGCATTAATACGTCGCTAATCTACCGACGTCACGATGGTAGACGTCGGTAATATACCGACGTATATAGACGTCGGCAAACGTCGATAATTGCGACGTTTGGCGACGTTTAGAAGATTAGCGACTTACATTTCAGCGACTATCATGAAACGTCGGTAATTCCGTCGCTAAATATCTTTAGCGATGAAATTTGTCATTTTAGCGACGTCTTTATGCGTCGCTAAAACGACATATTCTGGTAGTGATCGGAGAATCTTCCATGCTAGTGAAGTGACCAACATTTATCAGCAGAGATGTGCATTTCAAATGTCAAAATTGTGAAAGTTATGTAAAAAACTTGGTAGTCCAAATAGGGGTGTTGATTTTGAATTCCACATTCAATATTACATTTTATGGTGTTGCTGCATTGAAAAAATTCTTCTTTGCAATTTGTTTATCCTGTTAGTTGTAAGTATCTGACATATTCTTTACATGCCATTTAACAGAAACTACCTCAAGTTCTACTATGCAATAAAAAGTGCTTATCCAGACATTAAGATAATTTCTAAGGGGACGTTTGGTATGCGGAATACTATATAGCCGAGAATTCTATATTCCCGGGAATCAAATTCCAAAGAATTAAATTTCCTGAAAAATTACATTCCCATGTTTGGTGACAATATAAATATTCCCGGGAAAAAATTAAAAAAATAATAATAACGAAAAAAATGAACAAATATAAAAAACCGGTAAAAACGTCAAAAAAATCGATAAAAACGAAAAAAAAATGGTAAAACGACGAAAAATCGGTAAAAAACGATAAAAAACGACAAAAAAATCGATAAAAACGACAAAAATGACCAAAAAGCAACAAAAAATGTATAAACGACAAAAAAATAACATAAAAGGGTAAAAACGACAAAATAACCAAAACACGACAAAAATGATATAAAATCGGTAAAAACGACAAAAACCAAAATGCGGCAAAAATGACAAAAAAACAACAAAAAAATCGGTTAAAAACAACAAAAAATCGGTTAAAAACAAACAAAAAAATCGTTAAAACGACAAAAAATAATCAAAAAGCGACAAAAACGAAAAATAATTGATAAAAACGACAAAAAAGGACAAACAATCTATTAAAACGACAAAAAATAACCAAAAAGCGACAAAACGACAAAAAAAGTCGGTAAAACGACAAAAATGACAAAAAAACGACATAAAATCAGTAAAAATGACAAAAAAGCGACAAAAATTGACTAAAAATCGGTAAAAACTATTAAAAAAAAGCTAAAAAAAAACGACAAAAAAATCGCTTAAAACGACAAAATTGACAAAAAGCGACAAAAAGGACAAAAAATGGGTCAAAACGACAAAAAATAATCAAAAAGTGACAAAAAGACAAAAAGTGGGTAAAAAACCGACAAAAAAATCGCTTAAAACGACAAAAATTTGGTAAACAACGACAAAAAATGACAAAAAAGCGATAAAAACGACAAAAAAAGAAAAAAATGTTCAAAACTAAATCAAAATTGATCAAAAAAGAAGAAAAAAATTTAGACAATTTTTTTTTTTTTTGTCCGGGCAAAAAAAAATTACCCACCTTATTCTCAAGGGATAGAATTCTCATGTTTTGTGGGTAAACTATTTACCCGGGTATTTATAATTTTCGGGAATAAATTTTTTATAAGCCAAACAAACGTGATAACAGATTCCCATCTTAAATTTTTTCGGAAATAAAAAAAATATCGCATACCAAACGTCCCCTACCTGTTGGAGCAAACGCAAACAAGGCCACTCATTTCGTGAAAAGACTCAAACCTGGGTTACTTCTCGGTCACAAGAAAGTCATGTAAGGAACAACCTTAATATATTTTTCATTGATGTTGTGCACCAAAATCTTTGTTATTTATCTTGATTTGTTATAGATGTTTTTTGGGCCCTGTGCATCATTCATTATAATAGAAATCTTTGTAATTTCAGAAAAATATGGTGGTCATTTAAGTAGAGGCAGAAACAAAAGGCTTAATATTGACACAAGATGGAGTTGTTGAAAAAGTCTTAAAGTATCGATCGGACTATGTCCAGGATCTTGGCACATATACAAAGCCAAGAACATCCTCTCGTTCAACTATAACATCTAGAACCTCCGAGACAGTGGCAACGCTAAGAGCTGAGGATATTAGAGATGAATAAGAAATTTGATACAAAACGAGTAGAGATGAATAAAAAATTATAGGAGTTTTTAGCTGCTTCAATCCGTCTAGAGAAGATATTTATGATGTTTATGGAGCAAGGTGGTGTTTTTCCTTTTTGGAGCAAAGTGTTTTATGGAGATGTTTCATATTTTTATATAGACGTTTTACAATTTGGTGATGAATGTGATTGTAAAACAATTAAAGTTCTATTATGAAAAGTTTATGACTTTTTTATTGTATTAATTTATTCAAAACTATTGTGTGCATGAATGAATGAATAAATAAATAAATAAACATAGTTTTGTTTAGCAACGACAATGAATCGTTACTATATACTATGATGAATTCTACATTTTTTGGTAATGGATTAATGTTTGTCGCTAATTACAGCATATAGCAACGAAATATGTTTGTTGTCTAACAATTGTGCATTCGACAATGCTATATTGTCGTTGCTAAATATATTATAGAACAACGACAAATATTCGTTGCTAAAGACTTCTACTTTTAGCAACGAGACGTTTGTCCACCAAATAGCAACGAAATAGAAGTCGTGTTGCTTAAAGGTAAGGATACAGCAACAAATTTAGAATTTCGTTCCTGATACCTTAGGTGACGAACTTTAAACAACGAATCCAGCAACGAAAATTTTTCATTGCTAAAACCTTTAGCAACGATTTTGAGACTAGCAAAGTAAAGAATTTGGGTATTATATGTCGACTTCGGAATAAATTTCAAGATCGAGCTTAACGAATAGAATAATATGTTGGAAGAGCTACAACACATATATTATAGACTTGCAGGTTAATTTCAAGAACACATGATAATTATTGCAATTCGCAATATATATGAATAGAAGAGAAAATCAATTCCATAAATCTAATTCCTGACAAACTGCATGTATATGTTTAAACTCACCCCCACATATCTTCTATATTTACAAGAATAATTTGAAACGAAACAAAACAAAACCCTAGCTAGAATCCGCAACCTCTAAGAATCCAACAGCATCCTCCCAGCATGCCACCTCTAATTCCTCCTCCGGCATCCGATACCGACAAACCGGACAAGAGCCATGCATCGCCAGCCACTTGTCGATACAACTCCCGTGGAACCTGTGCCGGCACGGCATCTCCTTGATCACTACTTCCGCCTCCTCCTCCTCCTTGTTGGAGAGCTCCTCGAGGCACACCGGACAATCTCCTCCCTCCTCCTCCCGTTCGGCTTCCACCAACCTCATCGCCTCTATCGATCTCTTCGACGCCGGGGGAGTTCCTCCTCCTCCTCCTCTTCCGCCGCTGCCAGCGCCGACGAACACTCTCTGTCCTTCTATTTCGACAAACACCCACCCGTTGACCGGGTGAAGCATCTCGATCCGATCGGATACCATCCTGAACAGGATCGGGGTGAGGCCGCGAGTGCCAGAATCCTCCTCCGTCCAAGACATTATCGCTCAACCGAGAGGTGGTTAGAGAAGTAATAATTAAGACTTCGTGAAAGATTAAGAAAACAGAATAATTAATTTGATGGAGGAGGAAGTGTGGGGGGGGGCTTTTAATAGGAGGTGCAGGGAATAGATGTACGTGTTTTGGATGGATTAGATTAAGGACTTACTATTTAGGAAATAATTAGGATAGGCTTCCTATTTAGGAAATAATTAGGATACTATACTGTACTACGTACTACTCATATGTATAGATTAATTAAGGACTCACTATTTAGGAAATAATTAGGATACTAATACTAACTGATAGATCAACCTATATATTATTTATACATCTAGAGTTCCGACTGCATTAAGGACTTCCTTTTTAGGAAATAATTAGGTACTCGTATGGATATTAGGATAGATTAAGGACTTGCTATTTAGGAAACTAGGATACAACTACTACTGCTACTCATATATATGGATATATATGGGATCATTGTATCTTATGTTATATTCGTGAGAAGCTAGATCCGTTGAACGTTATTAGAATATAATAGTTTAAAATATATTGCATTTTGAACTTAATTTGTGGTGAAGTAATATATATACATGCTCAGTTTTTTGAATTTGATGAATTCATGATCCCATGCATGTGTAGCAATGGCCAACAAATTTGATAAACTTCAGCGTTGGGAGGAGCCAAGATCGATGGACTATGTCTTTTCTTGTATTTTACTAGCTTTGCCTTCTAAGCCGTTTTTATATCTTTCATTAATTAATAAAATAAATTATTATATTTATCCACATGTAATTAATTTTTTTAAATCCTTATTATATATATATATATATATATATATATATATATATTATATATATATATATATAGTATATATATATTATTATTATTATATTATATATATATATATATATAATAATAATAATAATAATATATATATATATATATATATATATATATATATATATATATATATATATATATATATATATATATAATATATATATAATATATATATATATATATATAATATATAATATAAATATATTATTATTATTATTATTATTATTATTATTATTATATATATATATATATATATATATATATATATAATAATAATAATAATAATAATAATAATAATATATATATATATATATATATATATATATATATATATAATATATATATATATATATATATATATATATATATATATATAATATGGCGAAAAATAGGGTGATGATGAGCCTGGGCTGTGTGATGTGGGACATCCACAACGTCGTAGGACTGACGAAAAATGTCCACGATCTGAGCTGGCGTGGGTCAGAATGGGGCACCCGTGCATGAAAACTCAACTGGTAGGGGCGCCGTGCGGACGGTCGAGGATCGGCACCATTCTACCACGGGTATAAACGACAGCTGACCACGCGGCCCGTCGTGCGGCACCATATGGGCGTCGAGAAGCGCCGTATCGGCAGATGTAAACATAAGAGAGTTTTCTCGTATATTGCAAGTATTTCGTGTGGAAGTGAGGAAGAGAGAACCTCAATTTATAGGCTTCCAAAAACGTAACTGATGGCTGGATAATGGAACATAAATGTTGTAACGGTTGAATTTATGTAGTAGAGTGTTTAAAACGTGAAAATTAGTGAGCACTAAATTTTTCAACGTTCAAATAATTTATGGGTCATAAACAGTCCAAAAATTAAGGAGGAGCAAAAAGTTTTTTAGGGTCTCAGTCCGAACCCGAAGTGAAAATTGAATCGGCATTTGGCGACCGCAGATATGGGCACGTACCCGCACCCGTTACATGCGTCGAACCGAGCCGCGCTGGACGGGCGGCGGCAGCGGCATGCGTGTTTTCCATAGGGCTCCCAAATAATACTTCAATGAAGCAATAGGAGATAAAGCGATATATACACAAACAACTCCAACAATCAGCCGATGTGGGACTAAAGGAGGTAGAGATTTTGAGCTTTGCTCTTTAGTAGCAAGTTGAGTTTTTGTTCTTTACATATGCAACAATCCTCCACACCCCCCTCCCCCAAAGGTCAAATTCCAAAGTAAAGGAGGGAAGGAAAGTAAGAGAAGAATAAGAGAATTTCTGGGTAGTTATATACTATGCATAGATGAGATGGACTAAGCCTTGAATCTCACTTAGTGACTATTATCTTTGTCTGAAGAAAAGCTTGATGGACTACACATTGAATCAGTCTTCTTGAACCAGATTTAGAAAATAGCACACATAGTACGGTAGAGGTACTTTGGTCTATCGTGTGGCACGTTTGATTAGCCATGCGTACTTTTTCACATTCATGAGAGTTGTCTAGGATCGTCCTGTCCTATAGTAGCGACCTTCATGACCTCTCATATAGGTAAGTCCTCAAGGATTGATGATATGAATCAACCCTGCATATCATACTTGGACTTATTAAGAGTTAAAACTCACCCTAACCATATCACAGCGGAACACTGTTAGCATAGGGATGGGTATCTATGTACACATGTACAGCCTATTGAGCATTTATTTTAAGAGAATTTAATCTCAGGTTCAGTGTTTCATAATAGTCACTTAGTCCAGCTTGTTCCTATCCATTGAACCAGCTTCTTGGGATCTCCAGTCAGACTTGGATGAGTTGCAACTGTTGGTGACTAACTTATGGTTTTAATCCCATACCTCTCGATGATTCTAGGACACATATATATATATATATATATATATATATATATATATATATATATATATATATATATATATATATATTGAAAGAAGGTAATTATGACGAATGCTCCCACGGGGAATCGATCTCCTGAGCACTCGGGCCACATGCATCTCTCTTAACCACTGACTAGAGGTCATTTGCAATATATATATATATATATATATATATATATATATATATATATATATATATATATATATATTGAAAAATAGGTAAATATATTAATAGGTAAACCGATCACAACATACAAGCATCTCATGCTCCAATAAATCCTCTCATGCCATGAGCTACATAGTTACATTTCCATGATCATGATGTCACTGTCTATGTTGTTGATAACCCCCTGTATGCCCATGGCCATCCCCTCTAATATTCTTCTGTTCCTCTCTCACCATATATGTCATATTGTGGCAAGGAGTCTGATCCTCGCCTTGTCGAACATCTCCACATCCTACGTCTTCATAGACCTTACCTCTGCAAAAACCCTCGGAAGGTCTTGTCTCGCGTTACCTGGCATACCCAGTTTGATTTTGTTGTGCTGCCATACTCCGCCTGCTATAGGGCATTGGAAGAATGCGTGATCCCAAGATTCCATTCCTCCCTCGCATAACACACACATAGGGCTGTCGATAGCTATGCCAAACCTGAGCATTCTTTCTCGAGTTAGGAGCCTATCTCTTATAGCTTTGTAGGCGCAAAGCTTCATTTTGTGGCCGCCTTCCGCGTCGAAGCTATATCCGCCCATTCAGCTATTGGATGATGTTGACGGAGTTGTTCATAAGCCGAGCTGAAGGAGAACTTTGCATTACTAGCTCCTGCCCACACCCATGTATCCCTCTGAATGTTTGAGTGTATGGGAATACTCATTATCTCTTGTGTATGCCATTGGCTAATTGTCCTAACCGCAGGCGTCCACCCCCCGTTTTTAATGATTGTCGACACTACTTCCTCATGACAGCTGAGTTCGTACACTGGCCATCCCCATCTGTTTATCATACTGCGGTGATCCAACCAGGGATCCATCCATGGGCTAGTATCTCGACCATCATGAATCAACCTATTAATGAGCTGCAACAATCTGGGTCGCACTCGTAGTATATTTTTATCTGTGATGGAATAGTTGTTGTTAAACTCCTGAACCCAAAAGTTGGTGGATCGATTATACCTTTCTGTCATCCAATTAGCCCATATGGACTTCCTCTTGAGCAACCTCCAGGCCATCCTGAGTAGTGTAGCTTCTCGAAGTACCCTTAAGATCGAAGCCCACTACCAAAATACACTTAATTGGCGACGGCAATTTAGCAACGGAATAAATCCGTCGTCATTAGCGACGTACTACAGACAACCTGGGCGACGACTTCCCGGCTAATCGCGCACCAAATTTTTTTTAAAGGGTGAACATTCGTCGCCTATATGTCGGTACGCCGTCGGTTATATAGCGACGGAATAAAAATTCGTCGGCAAGTAGTCACTAATTGTCGGGAAAATGTTAAAAAATTACGGGAAAATGTCACCAGTTGGCGGGGGAATTGACGACTAATTAGCGATGGATAATTCGTCTACCAGATGATGGGATGTTAGCGACGGACATACAGTCCGTCGCTAAGTGGTCACTAAGTGGTTGAAAAAATTAAAAAAAAAATTGCGTTTCATTAACGACTAAGTAGCGACGGATTCTATCCGTCGCTAAGTTAAAAGCCTAGCTTAAATTAAACCGACGGGGGAAAAATTTTATTCTTCCCAATTTTTTTCTCTTTTCTCTCTCTCTTGGACGCGGTAAACATCGAGGTAACCCTCTCTCTCTCTTGGGCGGTGGTGGGGGGCGGAGGGGAGCCGGCGGTGGTGGAAGGGGGCGGGTAGCGGGGGGGGTGCTGGCCGCCGGGGGTGGGGGTGGGGGTCGCCGTGGGTGAAGCTGGCGGTGGTGGGGGTTGTCGTAGGGGGTGCTGGCGGTAGTGGGGTGGGGGTGGTGGAAGGGGACGGGCAGCGAGGGGGGCTGTCCGCGGGGAGGCTGGACCCGGGGGGGTTGGGGGTGGGCTGCGGGGGGACGGGGAGGTACGGGGGTGGCCGTAAGGGTGGAGGTGGGAGGGGGTGGTGGGGGGGTTGGGGGTGGGCTGCGGTGGGGGGGGGGGGTTTGGGTCTGGCCGCGGGGGGTCGGAACATACACACACACACACACACACACACACACACACATACACACACACACATATATATATATATATATATATATATATATATATATATATATATATATATATATATATATATATATACATACATATATATATATATATATATATATATATATATATATATATAGAGGAGTATATAAACTTTGGACCGAAACCGAATAAGTAAATTTAGTATATTAAAAATCAAAACCGAACAGAATTTAGTATATTCAAAACCGAAACCGAACCGAATTTAGTATATTCAAAACCGAAACTGAATAAGTAAATTTAGTATATTGAAAACCAAAACCGAACTGAATTTAGTATATTCAAAACCGAAACCGAACTGAATTTAGTATATTCAAAACCGAAACTGAATAAGTAAATTTAGTATATTGAAAACCGAAACCGAACCGAATTTAGTATATTCAAATCCGAAACCGAACCGAATTTAGTATATTCAAAACCGAAACCGAAAAAGTAAATTTAGTATATTAAAAACCGAAACCGAACCGAATTTAGTATATTCAAATCCGAAACCGAACCAAATTTTTTAAAATTTAGTATGTTCGAAACAAAAACCAAAACCAAAACCAAAACCAAAACCAAAACCAAATTAGCGGATTATGGCTCATCCCACCACCAATCTGTATCGGTATCGGACTATTTCGTTGAGTATCGGAATCGGTATCGGTATCGGTATCGGTATCGAACTAATTATGTTTAGTTTGTCTTACGATACAGATTTTCACATCCAAATTGAAATGGATCGTTACTTCGTTGATCGTACATGGATGTACCAGCGGATCAACCTCCTCGACCGTAGGAACTTATAATTATTGACCGTATCGGATTAGTATAGGTCTATCGGTTGGGTATAGGCCGTATCGGTATCGTCTTATCCGATATGTATCGGCCGTATAGCTAGTATTCGTATTGGCCTTATCGATTCGGTATCGGTCATATCCGATAGGTATCGGCATATCAGATTAGTATCGGCAGTATCAGATTAGTATGGTGGAAGGTTTAGTAACAAATGTACTTAGATTTCTCTCTTCTAGAGCTAGATTACCATTGCAAGAGAGTCACGAGAGCGTAGCTGGCCAGTTATAGAACATACATGCTTCCTTTTCATTCTCGCTTTTCCTGATAAAAAAGGAAGCATGTATATTACTGTAACTGGCCAATCACGATCTGGTGACTCTCTTGCAATGGTATTCTAGCTCAAGAAGGGAGAAATCCAAGTACAGTTGTTACTAAACCTTCCACGATACTAATCCAAAACGGTCGATACTAATCCGACACGGCCGATACCTATCGAATATGACCAATACCAGATCGATAAGGCCAATATGAATCCTAGCTATACGGCCGATGCATATACATATCGGATAGGACGATACCAATTTGTTAAGGCCAATACCAATCAGATACGTCCTATACCAAACTGATAGACCGATACTAATCTGATACGGCCGATACTAAGTACATCCGGCCTATACCAGCGGATCCACCAATTACTGCACGATAGGCCCAAGGACTCCAATTACATCCGGTTATTGGTGAGTACATGATTACATAGTAATTCTGTTAGTCTTATGATACAGATTTTTACCTCCAATCTGCGATGTATCGTTACTTCTTTGATTGTACATGTATGTACAAACGACAACACGAGAGCAGAATAGGTATGAGTGGCAATTTTCAGACAGGTGTGGAAGTGTTTCTTAAGTATGCCATAAGCAAAGCTCAGTACATGGATGGTACCAAAATCAAGTGTTCATGTCGTCATTATCGTAATAGACGTTACAAAGAAGTGGTGACTGTGAGAGATCATTTGACACGTAAGGGTTTCGTACGTGATTATGACATGTGGTCATCGTAAGGTGAACTATATGCGGAAAGACAGGTTGTGAATGCTGCTACTTATGCTTTTAATGATAATGCTGCAACGGATTTTGTTATCGAAGACGAAGGATGCTCTGTTGATTATGGAGACATACAGAATCTTATACGAGATATGGTGTACGATACGGCATGGCCTAATTTTGATCCGAAGGATCCTAATCCCGAGGCGAAGGAGTTCTATGATATGTTTCAGGATGCAGATACTCCTCTACATCCTGGTTGTGATACTCATTCCGTCCTGTCAGTGACTATGCGGTTGTTGAGACGTGGAAACATTTGAGAGGTACACCTGTGTCGGTGCACCTGTTCATTATCGATGGATGTACCCATTTGAGAGGTACATAAAAATTGATATAATTTAAGTTGAATTTCATTTTTAACTATACTGATAATTTCTCTCTCTATATACCTACACCACTTAAAGAGGAAAGTTGGCAACAAGGCTCATATAGAGGCTTCGATATGCGAAGCATATCTTATTGAGGAGGTATCAAACTTCTACTCCATTTATTTTGATACTCATGTTAAGACAAATCGAAATAGACCTTAAAGGAATGACGAGGATGTTGAGGATGGAGGTATATTCAATGTAAGGGCAAGCCTATTGGTGCTAGTAAGAAACGGTGGTTAACTGACGATGAGTATGATGTCGCTCACCGATATGTCTTGTTAAATTGTGACATACAAGAAGTGAGAGATTTGGAGAAGTAACTGACTACACTTACACTCGTTATAATCTCTAATTTGGTGAAGTAACTGACTACACTTATTCTTACTCTCTAACAGTGTATTTAGAGATGAAGTCCAAATGAGGACACCCGATATTATCGATGAAGGACTTCAAAGAGAGGTTGATTGTACCTTTTCGTCCTGGTTTCGCAAATACGTAAGTAACTGAGATAATAATTTATATGGCTACCATTAAAATATATGCATCTAAAATATTTAAATTATCAATATTTGTTTACAGGTTTTATTGCCTGAAACAACACTCACAAATGATAGTATTCATTATTTGGCATTGGGACCGAAGAAGCATGCAAAGACTTGGACAGGCTATGTCGTTAATGGCTTCAAGTTTAAGGTAACTCAGAATGCTATAAATGGCAAATTTCTCAATGACGACTTCAGTACCAAGAATTTTGGTGTTTGCATAAGAGGCACCATCTATGACGACGAGCCGGACTTTGACTATTATGGAGTGCTTCGGGATATTATAGATTTACAATATAGTGCCCCATATGATATGCATATTATGATATTCAAATGTGAGTGGTTCGATACGACACCAAATATCGGTTGGAGAATCGATAAACAATTTGGATTCGTCGATATAAATCATCGCAGGAGGTATAGAGGGTCCGACACGTTTGCGATAGCAAGTCAGGCTGTTCACGTCTACTATACAAGCTACCCAATGCGTCGTAGAGATCAATTTGACTGGTGGGCAGTATGCAAGATTAAATCTAGAAATACATTCAACGTTGGAGACCCAGCATACCAAGAGGACCAGATCGAAAAGTTCCAATACTTGGTACAACATTCAGATACCATGGATGTTGAAAATATTATTAAGAAACATAGAGGGAAGGAAGAGGTTGTCACACAATACTTAGCTGTCAACCAGGGAAGAAAGAGACGTCTTGTCCCAACTATTGAGGATGAGGATGAAGAAGAAGAATAAGAAGAATAAGAAGAATAGGAATAAGAAGTTGTTGAGGACGAGGATGAGGATGAGGTCGAAGATGATGACTAGATTAAATATCAGTATATATTAAAAATACTTTCAATTACGTGATTTTAGTTTGACCCCATAAAAGCACTTATAACTAACTTATATGAATTCACTTTAAACTTCTGTATATTCTTGTTGCAGATGGCACTCATAGTTGTTTTTGTATTCGCGGCGTCATTCGTCGCCCTGCTGATGGCTAGCACTCGTCGTGCTGGTGGTACGGGCCGTGATGGTGTTGGTGGTACTGGCCGTGGTGGTGGTGGTGGTCGTGGTCGTGGTAGTAGTCGTGGTCGTATTCAGCCTTCTCGGACGGTGTCCCCATCTAGCGAGCCTAACCAGGAGAGTACCCCGGGCACAGACTCATCCCGCAGTCGATCGATCCAGGGGCTATCGACATATTCGTCGATGGGGTCTCTATCCGTTAGCAGATCCGTTCTGCCAGCGGATCCACCAGCGGATCCACCAGTAGATCCACCAGCGGCTGAGCGACAGTGGGCCCCAGAGTACCCCCATATTCAGTTACATCCGGTGACTGGCGTGTACATACGGGGAGTCACGGATCCTCCGACGCCACCAGAGAGGCCGATGGACGAGTTCCGACGAGGGCTATGGCCCGCGGGTGAAGCACAAGTAAATTTAAGTTAATTTAATAAATTTGTTTCATTTATTCAAGTTAATAATCCAGTCGTTGCTTCTTTTTAGATTTTTTTGTGGGATGCTACCAGGCTTCTAGGGCTGATCCGGCTAACTACCATGGCCCCTACCTCAATTTTTCTGAGGTGCCCCTAGACTTGCAGTACCGCTGGCTCGACGAGATGAGGGTATATATATATCTTGTGATTAATTATTAATTACTCTTTAATCAACTATTTTTTTAATATCGTGATAATTGAATTTGTATGTCAGAGGACCTTCTGGTGGCCCCCCCATCGCGAGGAGGCGATCCATAGGACCTATAGAAGCATCGTCGAAAAAAGATCCGGGATACGGTTTATGACCTTCGAACGACGCATTCGAAGAAGGAGTGGATCCGACAGGACTACTATGAGCAAATCTTGGAGAAGATGGATGCTCCTGCCTTCAAGAAGAAATTAGAAAAAGCGAACCGATGGGCCACGGGACTACAAACGGGGGGATCAAAGCCCCATGCAGCGACCCTTGCAGATCTGGTGAGATACCGTAAATTCATTCACTATCTAATTTGCTACTATTAATATATTTAATTAATTAAATTCTATGAATATTTTGTATGCAGACCCAACAGGCGTTGAAGGAGAGAAAACCTGCTGATTCGGTCACCATGTACGGTGTATTCCAGCATGTCCACAAGAGGCGGAAGGACGGAAGCTTCGTCGACGAAAGGGCCAAGGCGATGGATGTAAGTACTTACGTTTATGAGATTTATGTTAGAATTATAAGTATTCAGACAATAACTTAGGTAAACTTAGGATTCAGACAATAACTTATTAGGTAAACTTAGGATTCAGACTATTACTTAGGGTAACATAGAATTTAGATTATAACTTAGGTAAACTTATAGTATAATAAACACATTCATTTCATAGGCTGCGTATCATGAGGCCCTTAGTCGGATTCAGCCATCTTCTACCGAGGATGTCGGCAAAACGACGCCCATCGGGACGTCCTCTTCTACGGCCACTCGCTACGACGACTTATTTGTAGATACTGTCGGCGGCTATAGGAAAGGGCGCGTGTACGGAGTCGGCTCCCTGGCTAATTTGCACTCGACGACTCCGAGATTTCTACCTCTTCCGCCTCCTCCCGTGACCCCGACAGACGATGATGTGAGGTCCCAGCTTGCGCATCTGAACGAGGCAGTGCCGGAGATTCGGACGCAATTGTCCACGTACCTGCGTCCTTCTACTCGTGCTGCCGGTCCTTCTAGTGCCCCCGGTCCTTCTTCCGCCGAGCATCTTTCTTTTGACCCTACTGCCCCTATCGTACCATCTCCTACTTTAACGGCCCTCCTTGACATGATGACGCCAGAGCAGCTGTACCATCTTTTAAGCCATGTCTTGGAGAGATTGTCGCCGTACTTGGTGGAGGAGTATATGAGACGGTCGTAGTAGGGAGTACCACCACCAGCGGACGATCGCAGCCCTCGTCGTTAATGTTTGTATTTTTGGGATTATTTGTTTTTAAATATTGAATATTGAATATTTGTGTTTAACTATTGAATATTTGTGTAAACAATTTGAATGCTTGGAATTATTTGTGTGTTTATTTGTGTGTTGGAATTGTTTGTGTGTTTTGTATATTGGAATTGTCTATATTGGAATTGTGTATATTGTAATTGCTTGGGATTATTTGTTTGTTTTGTATATTGGAATTGTGTATATTAGAAATGCCCAATTTTATGCTTTTTTTCAAAAAATTTCCAGATATCGACGGACTGGCGACCAATTTCCGACGGACTATCCGTCGCTAACTGGGAGAGTCCCAGTTCGCGACGGATGCATGACTAAACGTCGTCGGAATATCCATCGCCAAGGTTCTAGAATTATGAAAGATTCACAGGATAGGACCGACGGATATTACGTCGATATACCGTCGCTAGTACTCGGTAAAACATTGGCGACGGATAATCGGTCGCTATAATGCCGACCGATTGGCGACGGTCTAGCGACGACGCACGACGGAGAAACGACAGATTATCCATTGCCAATGTTCTGGAAATATGAATAATTCACAGAATCGTGTCGACGGATATTCCATCGGTATTTCGTTATGGCTTAGCGACCATTCGCAACTGATTGGCGACGGATTTTGCGTATCAGAAACTCTCTGATACGCATTTACTGACCACGTAGCGACGGATTTTTTCGTCGGTAAGTGATGCATCATTACTACTTTTGATACGTGATTTGATGATAATCTGTCGGCGAGTCGTCGCAAACTGCACGAGTATGGTTGACGGCAGTCCGTCGCTAATTCGTCACTGGGCGACTACTTGCCGACGGATTGCAGTTAGCGACGAGGCTTTTTCCGACGACCTTTTTTAACCAATATCTGTCGACCATCCGTCGGTAATTACATTTACCGACGGATTTTGGACGGATATAACCGTCGCTAATTCGATAAATTTTTGTAGTGCCAACTCCGCCCTCCTCCTTCGTTTGGCATAATTCTTTCTATGCTATTGCGTGAAGCCCGCCCCACCAAATAAAATTGGCATACAATTTCTCGATCGTCTGAATAGTTTTTTTTCGGGATAAGAATAACCTGCATCTAGTAGTTAATGATTACTAGTATAACAACCCAAATCAGCTTGATGCATCCTCCGAAAGACAGCTGTTGTCCAACCTTCCTTCCAATCTGGTTCCGACATATTGAATCAGTCCCTGGCAGTCTTCGTCTCTGGCATAGTTGATCGAGAGTGGTAATCCAAGGTACTTGACCGGAAGTTGACTCATTTCAATTTGAAGAATAGACGCTCACTGTTCCTTTTCTGCACAATCTTTACTGAAGTAAATGTGGCTCTTCTCCCTGTTCAATTGCAGCCCTGACAGCGAAGGTTTCCAGCACCCTATTCAGACCGTCCATACTCATTTCTGATGGTTCGATGAACACCAATAAGTCGTCTGCGTTGATAAAATGAGACACCACCGGGGTCACCCATCAATATAATGGCCTGATAATCTTCTGATGTATGACTATATCCATCAGACATGTGTAATATTCTATTATCATGGCGAACAAATATGGAGATAAAGGATCTCCTTGTCTCAAGCCCCTATTGCTGCCAAAATATCCGTACAACTGGCCTTTTATAATGATCGAAAAAGTAGGGGTGGTGATGCACTCCTTAATTCTGTCCACCCACCACTTCTCAAAGGCTATGCTAAGGAGAATGTGGCACACGAAGTCTCTATTCACCATGTCATAAGCTTTTCGTATATCGCGTTTGATATAATATTTTTTACTTCCTGCTTTGTTGAAGTCTTGGACGAGCTCGTGTGCCAATGAGCAATTTTTTGCTATTGACATGCCTTTGATGAAGGCAGATTGGTTGTCCGATATCAAGCCCTGCAATATTTCTTGCATTCTTGTAAGCATTAGATACGTAATAATTTTATAGAGAAAGTTACAACAGGCTATCGGTCTGAAGTCTCCCAAAATAGTTGTCCCATCTTTCTTCGGTATAAGTGTGAGGAATGTGTGGTTCAGCTCCTTCAATAGCCTGCCCGAAGAGAAGAATTCTCGAACCGCCTGAAGTACTTGATGCTTGATCTCCTCCCAATGTTGTTTGTAAAAGGATGCATTGAAGCCATCAGGGCCCGGAGATTTATTAGGATCAGCTCCGTGGATAATTTTCTCTACTTCTTCTATGGATACGACTTCTCGGAGACGCTTGTTCCCTTCCTCTGATACAATCCTCTTGCATATGATAGTTGGGAACACTTTCGAATAACTCGTCTAGTTGTACAAGGAAGTATAAAACTTGATGGCTTCATCTGCAATAGCCTGGTCATTTGTAGTCGGGTTTCCTTTCGCATCAAGGATATTAGCGATGGAGTTCCTGTTCTGCTGAGCTGGAACCATAGCGTGGAAGAATTTTGAACAATGGTCCCCTTCTCTAAGCCAAAAGCACTTAGCTTGTTGTTGGAGATGAACTTCCTCCTGAAACCTCTGCTTTCTGACCTCTTCCTCTAGTTGGATTTTTTTTCGGCTAGAAGCATGTCCTGAGGTATAGCTTGGGCTTTAGCTTGTATGGAAGACAATTTCTTCTCCAGGACTTGTAAATGAGTATGCGGCCTAGCTTTGTTCCAAAGCTTAGGAGACACCTTAACGTTTTTTAGCTTACACACAAGGCAAAATTGAACAATCCCGTTAATTTGCATGTCCAGGCCGGTACGAACCGCTTCAATGTACCCATTGGACATAGGCCATGCGTTATTAAATTAGAATGGTTTCTGTGAGACGAACCTTTCTCGATCAACTGAATTAGTATCGACGTGTGATCACTGGTGCTGCTAAGCAAGCCTTCCGCCTTGACCTCAGAAAATGTCTCCAGTCATTTATTATTACAGAGAGCCCAGTCTAGTTGGCAAACAACTCTGTTGGAGGAGGAGAGTTTCACTCAACAAAATGCCTAAAATTGGCTTTTGAAAGAAAACGAGAAAAAATACAAAAGTACAAATTGTTTCTGGGAAGTATTGCTATGAAAGTCTGATCTGAGAGCGATCACTTTGTTCCTTGGACCACATGATGATGATGAAGAAAACTGCTTGAAGAAGATGAACAATCGGAAGAACTAAGTCACCCGAAATGTATCGAGCAACGGCACTGATGGTACAGTCGAATGCTTTCTTACTTTGCTTCACCCTGTTCTTGAGAAAAAGTTGAAGAAATGCTTCTGGGAATATCACTCTGAAAGTATGAGTTTTCTCAGAATCTCCTCTCATGTATCTCTCTTGATGATGTCTGTGTTAAAAATAAGTCTATTTATAGACTAGATCCTTTGTGCGTAAAAAGCAACAAAGTTTGGTAACTGTCACCTACGATGAAAATCAACTTTTATGCGTGATGACACGTGTCCCATGTAGAATTTTGATCTCTACGCATGATGACACGTGTCCCATTACTTCAACAAAATGGAGAGAGCACGTACACACGTTCTTCGATAAGTGTGGCATGAAAGCTACGTAAGCAGACCACGTTCTCATATAGCCAGAAAAGATCGGGCGTAAAAATGACCCAAAATAGACTTACTGCGTAAAGTAGTAGACTGGGCGTAAAATAGCCCAAAATAAACTTCCCACGTAAAGTGGCTAAAAAATAGCCTTGAGCGTAAAATTAGCTCAAATAAACTTTACGCGCACAACAGCCTTGAGCGTAAAAAGCTCGAATAGCTTTCGTGCGTAAAAGAAGCAATCTCTTGAGCGTAAAGTAGCCCATCTGTACACTAAACGACAAGTGTTGGGTTTGGTGTAAATCAAATCTTCTCGACTTCTGTGCTGTCCGCTGTCAGAAAATCATTATGTCAGAACAGTATCACGCGCATTAAATACGATGTGGACAGCCTGTCTCCCGCGTAAAGTTTTGAGGATGGCTCTTGCGTAAACTAGCTCGCGCAGAGTTTTACTCTGTTTGATTTTTGCATAAAATCTGAGTCTAACTCTGTTTAACTTGCGTAAAGCTCTCAACTTCTTTGACTCGGTCTATGAAGTACTTTTTACGCTCCTACAAGACCCCCTTCAAAGTTTTCAATTTTTTTTTCAAAATTTGAAGTACTTTGAACAGAAGCGTAAAATCTGGGATATTCAACAGTCTGCATAAAATTCGGGATACCCAACGGTCCGCGTAAAAATCAAAATATCCAACAGTCAGCGTAAATTTCGAGAATTTGAACCGATTTCGAATTTCTCTATAAATAGAGCCTTACGAGTAGAGAGAGAACTTTACTCGTCCTTTGCAATCTCTAACTTCTTTATTCTCTTTCTTCGAAATCTCAATTCAAATCCATGGCCCCCAAGAGCAAGACCGTCGCCGCTGAAACTCAAGTAGTTTCGACTCCAGAAACGACTGGAGTAAAAAGTGCTGAAGACATTGTTCCTGAAGCTCCTGGGGATCAGTTAGCTATGGTAGCAACGACAACATTGACTTCATCTCAGTCTGCTACCAAAGCAACAACATCTGCTCCTAGTCTTCAGAAAAGGGATCTAGTAGACATTGCCGCCATGCCGAGCTCAAATGCAGAGATGAATCTGTTAGTTGAGATTCATACTGAAACTTTCTACAAAATGCTGGCTGCTCTGATCAAGATGGTCTTAAAGAAAGGCCTTAATTATGAAAGTTTGAAGGCTGCCATTGCTCTCACAATTAGAAATGTCGCCATGTTCAATGATGTAGAGAGAGCAGCGGCATTAGAGAAGGTAGTAGAGGGACTTGAACAGCCCATTAGAGAATATTTAAGGCTGTCAAGTGAAACTATTAAAAGTCTCATCCAAAGCGAGTATGACGCTTTATCAGCTGAATACTTCGCTCGGGAGACCACTTTTAATGAATCTCTCCAAGAGTACAGCAGCAAAGTCGTCAAAGAAAAAACTTTTTTGGCTGAAGCTAAACCTGAGCTGGATATTCAGAGAGAAGCCTATGAAACTTCAAATATGAAAATTCATCAACAGAATGATAGAATTCGTAAAGTTGAGGCAGAATTGGCTCGCTTGAAGGTGGAGAGGGAGCAGTTGATCACAGCTTGAGACATTCACTTGACCCAGAGTTCTATTTTGGAGGAACAAGTCTTCGATGCTGAAGCTACCATCAAAACCCTTGACGAAGCCAAGGATAAGATGATATCTACTTTCGCCGAATTCTTCCATATTTGTACTCCAGAAGCTCGACGTACTATGGCTACTGCAACTATGCTAAGTTCTCGCGAGAAGCGTCTAGCAGAGCTGCAAAAACTGCTAGAAGATGTATCTGCTCCGCCTTAGGCATTTTTGTTTTTAATACAGAATTTTATATTCTTCTGTCTTTTTCATTCTGTAATATTTTTAAGAAATGAATAAAATATTTGTTTTGTGACCCTATCATTTATTTTAAATTTAAACAATAGGTATGAGATAGAAAATACTTATCAGAGGTAATAGGGACATGACAAGTCTTCTAAACTCAATAAATTATATCTATCCAGAGGTAGTGTGGACATGATAGACAATGAATCTTGTTTTCTTTTTAACGTGTACAATACTATCAGAGGTAATATGAACGTGACAGATCGTAACAACTCAAAGAAAAATAGATTAATATTTATTTAGAGGCCATATGGACATGATAGATAAGAAAAGAAGTAGACTTAATATTTATTCAGAGGTCATGAGAACATGATAAATAATAAATCCCCTTTTTCTTTTTAATCAGCTGATAAGACAGAAGATGAAAATTCTCTTTTAGGAGACAAATAATCAGCTTAACCAAACATTGGTAGCTGAGGAATAAAGAAGAAATTCAGACATAATATTTCTTCAAGAATTTGCCATTAATTGACATCATGAGCAAATCTCCATTAGGTTTAGACAACCTATAGGCACCATTAGAGAATACCGACTCGACTATATAAGGACCTTCCCATTTTGCTTGGAATTTCCCTTTGCTCTTATGAGTCATCACCATCGGTCTTCGAACAGCTAGAACTAGCTCACCGACATTGAATACCCTCTCTTTAACTTTACGATTGAAAGCTCGAGATATACGGGCTTGATATAACTCGATGTGCTGTTGTGCTTGAAGACGCTTTTCGTCTAGACCTTCAAGTTCTTGAAGTCTCAACCGATCATTATTCTCTGTAGTTAGCTCATTAGTAATGGCCATTCTAAGAGATGGAATCTGGATTTCCAGTGGAAGAATAGCCTCACATCCGTAAACCAGTAAAAATGGTGTAAAACCAGTAGGAGTTTGGACTGTCGTTCGGTAAGCCCATAAACATTCTCCAAGTTTCTCATTCCAATCACGTTTATTAGAAGAGACAAACTTTTTAAGAAGTTTAATGATTGTCTTGTTGAAAGCTTCGATCAAACCATTAGCAGCTGGATTATAAGCCGTAGAAGCCAGAATTTGGATCCGATTCTTGTCACAGAATCGATAAAATGCCTGACTGGCAAATTGGGGTCATTATCATGAATTATCCTTCGGGGAATCCCAAAACGATAAATGACATGGTGTTTGATGAAGCTAACCACATTAGATGTTTTCACTTCAACAAGGGGAATCGCTTCCGCCTATTTAGAGAAATAATCTGTTATGGCTAGGATAAATCGATGCCCTTTGACAGAAGGAGGGTTAATCGGACCAATATTATCCATGTCCTAAGCTTCGAAGGGCTAAAAAGCTGCTGTAGGATGTAAAAATTTAGAAGGTTGGTGAATAAAATCAGCATGAATCTGACACGCTTTACACCGTCTGGCATAATCCTCAGTATCTGCTATCATGGAAGGCCAATAATACCCCATTCTTCAAATATGGTCCTGTAATTTTGGACCCCGTTGATGGGCACCGCAGACACCATCATAAGCTTCACGGAGTGTTTGCTTAGCTTCACTCTCATATAGACAACGCAGCAAAAGTCCGTCATAAGAACGACGATATAACATATGTAAAGAAGAATCATAGTAGAATCGAAATGATCGTCTCTTGATTGATGCAGCTTCTTTTGGATCTTCAGGTAAAATCTCATGAACCGCATAATCAATGAATGGACTTCTCCAATCCCTTTGTTGAGAACTTGATTCTGTAGTATAACTTTGTTCAATATACAAGTTATTCTTTACACAGAATAGATCTCTATCCAACAAAGTAATGGTATTTTGTCTTCTAATTGGAACATCTAAGTCTGCAGCTAAACTAGTAAGAGCATCAGCTTCCAAATTTTGAGAACATGGTACGAATTCAATGAAGAATCCTTTGAATGAAGGGACCAATTCGATTACCACTTGATGATAGGGAATGAGGTCAGAATTTCTGACTTCATATGTCCCTCTAACTTGATTAACAATCAGTTGAGAGTCTCCATAAGCTTCTAAGAACTCAATGTCCAATTGTTTTGCTACTTGGAGACCAATTAGCAGAGCATTATATTCTGCCATATTGTTGGAGCATGGTTCATTAAGAGAATAAGCACGGTATATGACCATTTTATCAGGAGAGACCAAGACGATGCATACTCCGGAGACAATATTGCCTTTAGGTCCAACCCGCGATGCTCTATCAAAATATAGTTGCCAAATGTCATCCTTCAAAGTCATGTTGCAATCAATGACTTCATCTGGAATGTCCTCACATAGCTTAGATGTTTCAGGTATAGGGTGAGCTGCTAAGAAATCAACTAATGCTTGACCCTTCACTGATTTTTTAGGTACATAGACCATATCATATGGAGTAAGCAACATTGCCCAGGTAGCTAACCTGGAGTTAAGAATACTCGGCTTTCTCATCAATACCCGAATAGGATTTATTCTGGATATGACATGAATAGTTTGTCCGGACACATAATGTCGTATCTTTTGAACAGCAAAAACCAAGGCCAAACATTCTTTCTCCATATGAGTATACCTGTGTTCAGCTCCGACCATTATTCGGCTAAGATAATAAATTATTTGTTCATGACCTTTATCACTTTTCTGTGCAAGAAGAGCACCAAGTGAATGATCCAAGGCTCGAACGTAGAGCAAAAATGGTTTTTCCACTACTGGAGGTACCAAGACAGGTGGATTTGTAAGGTATTGCTTGATGTCATTAAAGGCTTTTTGACATTCTTCATCCCAAACAAATGATACACCTTTCTTTAATAAACGGGAGAAAGGTTGACATCTCCCAGAAAGATTGGATATAAATCTCCTGATATAAGCAATACGACCTTGGAAACCACGTAGTTCTTTTAGATTGCATGGAGGACGCATTTCAAGAATTGCTTTGATTTTGTCAAGATCAACATGGATACCTTGAGAAGTGATGACAAATCCCAAAAATTTGCCACTGGACACCCCTAAGAAAGACTTAGTAGGTTTCATCTTCAATTGATGTTGACGCATCAACTCAAATACTATCTTTAAGTCTTGAATGTGATCATCTTTTGATCAACTTTTGACAGCACTGTCATCCACATAACATTCAACTATTTTTCGTAGATGCTCTTGAAAGATGTTGCTCATAGCCCGTTGATACGTAGCACCGGTATTTTTTAGACCAAATGGCATAACCGTATAACAATAAACCCCAAGGGGTGTACGAAAAGCGGTATGCTTTTCATCTCCTGGATGTATCTTAATTTGATTGTATCCTAAAAATCCGTCCATGAAAGACATGCGTTCAAAACCACATGTATTGTCTATCATGACATCGGTAATTGGAAGTAGAAATTTGTCTTTTGGACAAGCTGCATTAAGATATCGAAAATCTGTGCAAACTCGGACGTTTCCATTCTTCTTTATGACAGGTACAATGTTGGCAACCCAGTCTGGGTGTTGTTCTTCACGAACAAAGCCACATGTAATCAGCTTTTTGACTTCTGCATCAATTGCATCCATTATATCTGGTCGAAAATATCGCTGCTGTTGTTTTACAGGCTTGGCATTAGGAAGAATATTGAGTTTATGAGTAGCTACTTTAGGATCTAGATCCGGCATATCCCTATAACTCCATGTAAAGATATCAATATATTCTTTAATCAGCTGTATCAACTCTTCCTTTTCATCTTCAGAAAGGTTTTTACTGATGAATATAGGCTTAGACGTAGTTCCGTCTCCAACGTCAATCTGGACGATTTCATCTTCTATAGGTGGCTGTCGCTGTTCAAAACGAAGCTCACACTGAGTGTCCATTTGTTGCGCCCAAGGGTCATTTTCAAATGGCTCAGATTCACCATCGGTTTGAACCATATTGACTGAGAAGACACACTCAGATTCATCATAATAGTTTCCTCCAAAATATGAGGATTGTAAAAAAATGAAAGAAAATTCTTCTTCCATATCTTCTTTGTACATGTGGGATGTATCCGATTCGATGAATTAGATTTCTTCAGAATCTGGGGATTGTGAAGAACTGGAAGAAAATTTTTCTTGTATATCTTCATTAAACATGTGGAACAGATCGCATCCCAACCCATGACGAGTTTTCTGGTATAATGGATCACCACATAATGGTAACCATCTACCTTTGTCTTAATTGAGACCTTGCATAGTCTTCAAATCATAACCTATATTCTGGATAATCTTAAGAGATTGTTGACTATATTTGTCAATTCGGATTCTTTCTTTATCTTTCTCTCTGAGATCATCTGTCTGATTAACAGGATATTTCTAGCCAGATCAAACACAATTTGGTGCTTGTTTTTCTTATTAGACGGAATCACAAAATAAGATTCTTCGTAACGTCTATAAGTTACACAAGCTTGTGATGATAAGACTACAAGAAGAAGATATGGAGAAGTTTTTAAGAACCTTTGAGCATAAGGTCCAACATCGACATGAGGAGGAAAATTTTTTTCCTTATGATTAATATATAAGGTTTCCTCTGTATTTATGTTATTTTTATATTGATGACTTTGATCATCAGAAGATAAAGTCATTCTTTCAATAAATTTGACAGCCATGTACTCCAAAAGGAAATTTTCATTAATATGAGAAAGTACAGAATGATCAATATTTACATCATTTACAAACTGACTACTACGCTTTGGATTGATCATTAACGGACCGTCATCCGTCTTCTGCGTAGGCTTGCCAAGGTTGATAATCAGTGGTTCTGGCTTATTCGTACGAGAAGTACGTCCTTTGACCTTGACCATAAGAGGTTGAACTTGGATCTTGACTGGAATTTTCACAGATTCCTCAGACGAAGCTCGAGTTCTTCCTTTAACCTTAATCATCAGAGGTTGATCATTGACAGGTTGAGGTTGGATTCGTCCTTTGACTTTAATCTTCAAAGGTTGATCTTCTGGAGAATCTTCATTGACAGATTGATCTTCTACAGGCGACCGATCTTCAGCCATATCAGATATTTCTTTCACCTGCTCCTGTTTGTAGAGTATTGAGTCAGAGAAATAGGCTTCAACACCCTTAAAAGGATTGATATCTGCAAATTCAGTCTTCACAATCCCTTGAGAATCCACGTACTTGAAGCATTGGTGGATAGTTGAAGGCACAATGTTATGCTCATGTATCTACGGTCTTCCAAGAAGGATATTGTAAGATACATCTGAGTTGATAACATAAAAGGTCGCCATAGTTCGAAGATCACCTATCTGAATCTTCAGACGAATCTTCCCCAATGGTATACTCTTTCTAGAGTTTAAACCAACTATTGTTGTACTAGTATAAGTCAAATAACTAGTAGGAATCCTCAAGGGTCGTAGCATACTCTGAAGAATAATGCTAGTAGAAGACCCAGGATCAATATATATCCTGTCAATTTCAGTAGATTCAATATACCCTGTATAACACAGAGGCCTATCATGTTTATTATGCTTCAATAACATATCTTCTTGTGTGAAGGTAATATTAGGAATTGCTTCCATCACACTATGACATTATAGACACGACACTGGTATATTATCAGGACTCTTGAGTTGAGCTAAGCATGAGTCTGCTTGTAGCAAAGCTTCACTAAAAGTTTTGCGACCTTCTTTAGAAAGACGAAGCAACTCAAAGATAGAGAGTCTAGCCGGAGTATTAGCTAATTGGGCTAGAATATCGAACTTATAGGGTTTTATCACTACCCTTGATTTGAAGCAGATTTTAATGGGACGTCAAAGCGTACTGCTTTCTGTTTCCCTTTCTCAACCACAGATGGTTTAGAAGGCCTTGCCTCGGCAGGAACAAGAGATGGTTGAGCTGGAAGTGTTTCAACAACGTCCTCTGCTTCTTTAGAAGTTCCCTCATAATCTTTGTGGTACTCTTTACCAGATCTCGTACCAGCAAAGGTTTCTTCTTCAGACTCAGAAGAATGAAGTATCATATTACAGGTTTTGTTCTTCTTTTTCTTAGTCTTCTTCTTGAGAGGATTTTTATGAGGGACCTCAAAACCCAATCCAACAGTGGATTTTTGACCTTGAATTTGTAAAGGAAGTTGCATTCCTTTATCATAGTTCAAGCCTTCCGCCCTTTGAAAGTCATAGTCCATCTTTTTTATGAGATGGACTGATTGTTGACTGTACATGTGAGTGGGTAGTGGACTATCAATAGATGGTTCAACAGAGGACGAAGAAACAGTAACTGTCACGACTCGCACCCTAAAATAAGGGCACGAGAAGTGGGTACGTCCAGCCTATGCTGCAGTGTCGGCGGTAGAACGTTGTCCTAGGTCACAACATCTAACAATATAATACTAAGCAGTTTATACTCCCCGAATGGGGGTGACATAGCAGAATGTAACTCAATCACAACTAAGGAAGAAGAAGCACGATATGATATAGAACTCAAAAAAATATAGATGATCAGCAGAGTCTAAGTGTCTAAGATAACATCTCAGCAACATCCAGAAATACAAGTCTCAACTACAGAGTATGAAAGAATATATACAATCCAGATCTCAAATGACAGAAATAAAGCCTAACTAAGCTACTCCCAAGACAACATAAGTAAGATAAAGCCTAACTAAACTAGTCTAGGCAGTAGGGTAATGTCATCAGCTAGAGCTGGGTCCTCCTGAGAGTCCAGCTCACAAGTGTCGTCTAGGGCTGTCCCATAGAAAGTATCAACACAGGCCTCCTTCTCGTCCTCTGTAATATTTTTAACAGATCCAGTCAGGACAGGAGAGAGCACAATACATCTCAACAGATCATAACAGGTTAGAAAATATAAACATGCAGTAGAGTAAGATACAGGAAATAGAAAGAAAGTATAGAATGTAAACAGGGAAGGAACTGTAATAGAAATATCTACTACAAATAGAGAACTAACAGTGGCTAGTGAGTTAGAGTACAATATAGACATGTGAATGGCGTAGGAGATTCTGGGAACTATACTATGGAGTGATTCTGGGAACTACACTACTTGGATATTATTCACATGTCCACTTCTACTCCCCCGTACCCCCAATCAATACACAAGAATCCAGCCAGGTTATGTTATGATCCATGCAACGGCCCACAAAGGGTGATACATGGTAGGTCCATAAATGGGTGATTCTGAGAATGCCCATAAATGGGTGATTCAAAGAAGACTCTGTGATCATGAGAGTACATGTCACAAGTGATCAATGAACCATGAAGCATAGTGATACACAATGTAAGTGAAACACACAGAACATGTAGTATCCGATGCTTCCTGAGGGGATAACATCTCAAGAAAGGATCCATATAGTACTAATCCGTGTTACCAATGTGACAGCATCAAGTAAAGTAATCTAAAGCAGGAAAATAATTCTAACAGAATATGAAATGATCAGAGAATGTACTCGCATGCTATCTGAGTGTCCGATAGAAATGTACTGTCCGAGGAGAGGTGTCTGGCTCCTAATCAGAACAGCATATGTCACAACAAGTCTAAAATGATATAATGAAGTCCTATTATTCATTCTACATGAATCTAGGTCAATCTAGGCTAAAGTCAACTCTTGGTCAACTCTGGTCAACTCTAGAAGTCAAACTAGGTCAACTATGGTCAAACTAGGTCAAACAAGTCTAAATTAGGTCAAACAAGTTATTCTAGGTCTAAACAAGTCTAGGTTATGTTAAACTAGGTTTAATAATCATTCTAAGTCCTAACAAGTCTATATTGGTCAATATACTACTATACTAGACTATACCAACATCACACATTGCATCCATAGGCTATAGTCCTAGGCTAATACACACACATTAGGAATACCATAATATACCTATATACCTATACTTATACATCACATTATAGGTACATACATACATATATATATATATATATATATATATATATATATATATATATATATATATATATATATATATATATTTTTATATATATATATATATATATATATATATATATATATATATATATATATATATATATTTTTTTTTTTTTTATATATTTATATATATATATATATTTTTTTTTTTTTATATATTTATATATATATATATATATATATATATATATATATACACTCATGGATACATACATACACATACATAAAAATATATATATACACTCATGGATACATACATACACATACATATATTATATATATAGATATACATATATTACATATATATATGCATTCCATAGGGTTGAAGGGTTTGTGTGTGTGTGTGTGAGAGAGGAGTCAATGTGTGTGTTAAACACTTGTGTGTGTTAGGAGATGTGTGTCTATGTGATTCAGCTCTGTGTGTGTAGGGTGCCAGGAATTCAGTGATGTGTTCAGGATTTTGTGTGTGTGTGTGTGTGCATTGTGAGGAGTTTCAGTTTTGTGTGTAGGTGTGACTGGAAATCAGTGACAGTCAAAGGGAGAGTGTGTGAGTGACTATGTGTGTGTATGTTGAGGTGTGAGGAAGTCTCAGAATGTGTGTGTTATGACTGTGTGGAAAATGTGGGGAAAATCAGGAAATAGGTTTCAGTTTGTGTGTGTGCTGAGAAATCATTCTCAGGTTCAATTTCCTGAACTGTTGATAGTGTAGATTATACATGGGTAGTCATGTATGTTAGACAATTTGTGTGTGTCCATGAGGGGAGTGAACAGTAATAGTGTGTGTATAAGTGAACCTGGAAATCAACATGTGTGTGTATGAGTGAGAGTGTCAAGAGAACATGTGTGTGTGTGAGTGACAAGAGAGTGTCACATAGAGTGTGTGTGTGTGTCAAGATATCCTGAAAACAGGGAATACAAAACAGTGGGCATATTGGAGTGAACTCTGGAAATCAACATATTTGCAAATAGTGAAGTAACATAGGTAATCAGTGAAGGGAATATGTGTATATGCTTGCATATGTGTCAGTGACTGAAAACATGTGTGTGTCTATACAGGAATCCCAAAGACATGAACAATGTGAACCCTGTGTACAGGAAATATATAGGATAGTGTCAAACAGTGAGGGAAAATCTGGAAAATATTGACAGTTTACAAGAACTAAATCTCAATTTTGAAAATGGGAAAACAATTCTCAGGTTGACAGTTCAAGGATCAAGTGACAGTGCTTACTAAACCAATAGTTAGCATACCCAAAAACCAAATTCGAACTCATTGATCACACAACCACACACCAACATAATTACCAACCCTGACATATGTAGGTAAACCTAATTAACCATTAACATCATTAAAATCAGTTAACAAACAGTAAGGGTTCATTTAAAACTGAGAACAATGTTCATATACTGATACATAAAATTTCCATTTCGAAACCCAATTATTTTTACCATTCAAAATTCACAAACAGGTGTATAGATGTGTTCTCCATATGACATGTGTCTAGAAAATGCCATTCGTGTCTACAAACAGGACACGAATGTGTCCAAATAATTTAAATACTCCAAAACACTGAACTGACACAACAGTGTCGTGCGGCGAGGACAGAGCCTCGTGCTCACGACACAGAGGGACACGCATCTTGTACTCGTGTTTGTGGGTTCGCCTAGTGTCCACCTAGGTTCGTGTCACCCTGATTTGGGTCCTAGTGTGTCGTGTCCAAAGTTCTAGGGCCGTATCAGTGGCCCTAAATCCCGTGTACAGTGTCAGTGCAAAACCAGTGCACGAGCTTGTGCTCGTTCGACACGACACGAGGACACATGAGACTTGGGGAGGGCCTTGTCAGTGGCAGCCCCCACCCACGTGTCAAGTGGTTCGTGTCGAGTTGCCGTGGCCAAGGAGAATTTGCCCCCGAGTAGCATGGCAAATCTGTGCGGCTGGAACGTGCGTGTTCGCGTCCAGATCCCGACACGATACGACACTAATTTAAGCTCAGTCCAACAAAAATCCATAAGCCACACAAAAACAATAATTTCTATTCAAACACTTTCTTAAAAATAGATCGAAATCCCCTTTGGGGCATTTCGTCAAACACTAGGTATATTGGACTGATACATGTCCATTTAGGATACGAAATGGACACGAAATCCTACAGAAATCTAGGGTTAGCTAGGGGACACCTAGATCTAGGCTAATATGCAATAATAACAGCAATTTCAATAAGTTTTCAAGGAGTTACCTATAGGTGTCAAAAGCTCCAAAGAGGGGTGTTCCTCTTGATGGCCAAACTTCACCAAATTGTTAACAAACTGAAAATAAATCACACACACAGCAAGAATACCTAAATTTGAACCTATTGCAATTAGTTTGAGGGAAAAAGGAATTAAATTGGATTTTCTATGAATTTCTAAAGATGGAGCATACCTCTCTTTCCAAATGTGAACTTTCTAAAGGAGGCTAACCTAATGGAAGAGATTATTTATAGGGTGGGAATCCCTAGGTGGGCTGGCCGGCCAAGTAAGGAAGTTAGGGTTAGGGTTCCATGGTATGGGCTATGGGTTTCTATGGGCTAAGTTGCTAATTAATGGTTTCAAAACCATAAGTCATGGCTTATGACTTAACCCTCTCTATTCTAACTCGAGTCTAAAAGATTAAATGATGGGTTAACTCTAGTTAGACTAGGGTTACTTAACCTAACCAAGGCAGTCACAACTAGGGTTAGCTTCTAGACTAGTCTACCAAAGTCAATGCTAGTCAAAGTCAACCTAGTCAACCATCATCCAAAATAATTTCTAAAAATTCCCATAAATTCAAATAAATAATATTAAAATCAAATAAACCCAAAATGACAAAAATATCCTCAAGCTAAAAATGATAAATGAAATATCCTAATCACATGGCCAGGCTCTATATCACTATCTCTAGGGTTACACTAGTAAAACACCAAATCACAAGTCATGATTTAAAATAGTTTAAAAATGATTAAAAATTACCAAAAATCATAATATGAAATAAATATCAATAAATAATAATTATAATTACAAAATTTCAAAATTATCCTCATCTGAAAAACTGGGTGTTACAATCCTACCCACCTTATAAAAATTTTGTCCTCGAAATTAAAATGTTCATAATCCTTCTAGGTCAAACCCCCACAATCAAAGTCTCAGAACTTAAACAAATCATACGATTTAAAATGGCGACATACATGGTCATGGCATACGGTGGTAGTAAAAATCTCATCTAGGTATACAAGTCATGCTAAACCAAAATGGTCATAGGGTATCAAAACATACCAACAATCAGGAGTGTTAAACTGGAAAAGATACAGAAATAACAAATCATCAAAACTATAAGGCAGTCTACCATCCTATATAAAAACTGGTACTTATCAACAAATATAAAATAAAATAAGGTAACTACCAATTATCTATAAAGGGGTATTATTCAAAGAAAAATCAAAGTCAAAAGTTCAAGGTACAGTTGTCAATAGCATTGAAATCCAATCAAAATATATATTAAGATTATTTAGTCTCGATACGATCTAAGTTGATCAATTCTGGAAAATCAAAATTTGGACAATATGGAGGACAAGGTCATCGAAGTCTGAGCATGAGCATACAAGGATGGAGATTCAGGTCATATTTAAATTTGATTCGATTGAGTACGAACCCAAGACATTAATGTGATAAGAAAGGATGATCAAGGTTGATTGGTCGTGATTAAGGGAGCTAGGATTCAATGATATTGAAAACCTTTTAGGGAAAACAAGGAAAGATTTCATAAGAAGTCAAGTTAATCATCTCTCTCGAATACCATCAAGTTTATCATTTGCCAATCATAGTTTTATCTCACAAATCCCAATATAAAAATCAACCGTTATGTGACTACCATCAAAATTATATCCTTCCGTCATAAAGATTTGACCTTGCCATGATCACCATAGGATAATTTCTAAGTTCCGAAACATTATTCATGAAGCATACCCTTCTTACTAGGAATCAAAACTGACCACTTAATCATCATAAATCTAGATTCTTCCACCTTGTCCTAAATTGGATCCGAAGACTCTAAATCAAGTTTTATGTAATCCTTGAACTTATTCAATTTACTCTCCTTGTATTATTAAATCTAAACCCACTAGGCCTTACAAAACTTATTCTTATTATAAATTCAACCTTCATATTTTCTTCAACGTTCACCTTCAAATATTATCCCTTTTGAATTCTACAATTGTCCCCCAATCATCTAAAAATAATTTTTATAACTTAAAATCCTTGTATTCTCTCTGTCTCTAGTCACCCTCTTACAATATCTAGTTCAATTCCATATAATCATTGAATACAATTAATTTCCCCTTTTTTTCTTCTTTACTAAATTTCTACATAGCCTTAGAGTAAGAGTTTCCAAGAATCAATAACCAAGATTTTCTAAGTTCTCAAAACTAGATTAACCTTTAAAATCCTCATTAGTTTTTGAAATACATCCAGGAATTATTCATAACCAAATTTTCTGCGATTGTTTCTAAATTGATAACATTTATCCCTCGATTCCATTCTAAACCTTTACCACATCTCCATCTCGAATTTTTCATATTTGACATCCAATATTCTGATTCCTACAAAATTATCATATGATAACCAATTACGTCATTTTCAAACTAGATAATTTACGTTATTTTCTCAACATGTCTCAGGCAAAATGATATGAAGATTCAAGGGTTTCAAGGTATAGCTGACAGAATTAGATACGAGACAGAGAATTGATGTAATCAGGACAGTTATATAAGACAAGGAATGATGGTAATAAAATATTGGCAGAAAGAGAATGATAATAGAATCTGTTCTGCTTTTCTGTTTAAAAGAAGGAACCATTTTGAAACCAGAGCTGTAATATCAAATCCAAGATAAGGTCTAGCAAAATCATCGATTCATTATTTTAAGAAGAGATTCATAGTAAGAAGTTACACAAAGGTTTATAATACAGCTAAAGCTACTCCTACTCCTAAGTTAAATAATGAGAAACAAAACAAACAAAACATTTTTTTTTGAAAGACTGAACAAAAGTAGAGAAAACTTGTTCAAGAGCATTTAAGGTACAATCTGATAATCATATACGTCTATCCAAAATCATGGTACTCTAAATCCTCGTCATACTAGTAAGCATGGCTACGATAATCACAGAGTCCTTGACTAAGGCACATACCTCTAGGTTCATGGTATTTAAAATTTTTGCATTGCCGCATGCGACGACAAAAATCTTAAATTTTCATACCCGAGAAATATATCCAAAATCTGACTACATGTCCTCACTATGCCAACTATCCCATAACTGAGGTGACCTAGCCCATATGATTTTCTCAGAAGAAAGACAAACATAACAAAAGAGCAACATGACAAAATTAATCAATCAACAAGGAACAGATGGAATCGAATTTTAAGATAGTTATAAGAGACAATTGCGGGAATGGAATAGAGAAGAACGGAACTTGCAGCAAGATCTCTATAGGTCTGTGCATCCTCGACTGTCCTGACGATAGCTCGCCCCTGCTGGTTTCCCCTGGTCTGCTGCTGATGCTGCACGAACTGCTGCTACTGAGAGAAATCAAAAATGACGAAAAAAAGTCTCTGTACAGACAGAGGTGCACCTCCAATGTAGCAGAAATGCCAACCTGAGTCGGCACAACAGGAGCTGCGGTCTAGAGGCCCTGATGAACAGGACGAGAGGTGGCCAGCCTCTCGATAGTATCCTCCGGACCGGAGCGATGAGATCGTGTATTCATAACCATCATAAAGACAGATCAAAACAAGAAGCAATTTCTGAGAGTGAAGCGAAAATTCAAAAGGGAACAGTTAATATTCAAGGGAAGTCAATAAGCAATAATTTAGATAAAAGGAATCTGATTAAGAGTTTTTCTAGTGTGATTGAGTACCCTCAAAAATATCCTAATCCTACTGCAGGCTGTAGTGATACTCTAGTTCGAATACCACTACATAAACTCGACCTGCATGGGCCACCACTAAAAACATGTCATGACCCGCACCCTAAATTAAGAGCACAAAAAGTGGGTACGTCCAGCCTATGCCGCTGTATCGGCGGTAGAACGCTGTCCTAAGTCACAACATCTAACAATATAATACTAAGCAGTTTATACACCCCAAATGGGGGTAACATAGCAGAATGTAACTCAATCACAACTAAGGAAAAAAAAGCACGATATGATATAGAACTCAAAGAAATATAGATGATCAGCAGAGTCTAAGTGTCTAAGATAACATCTCAGCAACATCCAGAAATACAAGTCTCAACTACAGAGTATGAAAGAATATATACAATCCAGATCTCAAATGACAGAAATAAAGCCTAACTAAGCTAGTCCCAAGACAACATAAGTAAGATAAAGCCTAACTAAACTAGTCTAGGCAGTAGGGTAATGTCATCAGCTAGAGCTGGGTCCTCCTGAGAGTCCAGCTCATAAGTGTTGTCTAGGGCTGTCCCATAGAAAGTATCCACACATGCCTCCTCCTCGTCCCCTGTAATATTTTCAACAGGTCCAGTCAGGACAGGAGCGAGCACAATACATCTCAACAGATCATAACAGGTTAGAAAATATAAACATGCAGTAGAGTAAGATACAGGAAAGTAAAAAAAAGTACAGAATGTAAACAGGAAAGGAACTGTAATAGAAATATCTACTATAAATAGAGAACTAACAGTGGCTAGTGAGTCAGAGTACAATATAGATATGTGAATGGCGTAGGAGATTCTGGGAACTATACTATGGAGTGATTCTGGGAACTACACTACTTGGATATTATTCATATGTCCACTTCTACTCCTCCGTACCCCCAATCAATACACAAGGATCCAGCCAGGTTATGTTATGATCCATGTAACAACCCACAAGGGGTGATACATGGTAGGCCCATAAATGGGTGATTCTGGTAATGTCCATAAATGGGTGATTCAAAGAAGACTCTATGATCATGAGAGTACATGTCACAAGTGATCAATAAACCAATAAGCATAGTGATACACAATGTAAGTGAAACGCACAGAACATGTAGTATCCGATGCTCACTGAGGGGATAACATCTCAAGAAAGGATCCATATAGTACTAATCCATGTTACCAACGTGACAGCATCAAGTAAAGTAATCTAAAGCAGGAAAATAATTCTAACAGAATATGAAATGATCATAGAATGTACTCGCCTGCTATATGAGTGTCCGAGAGAAATGTACTGTCCGAAGAGAGGTATCTGGCTCCTAATCATAACAGCACAAGTCACAACAAGTCTAAAATGATATAATGCAGTCCTACTATGCATTCTACATAAATCTAGGTTAATCTAGGCCAAAGTTAACTCTAGAAGTCAAACTAGGTCAACTATGGTCAAACTAGGTCTAACAAGTCTAAATTAGGTCAAACAAGTTATTCTAGGTCTAAACAAGTCTAGGTTATGTTAAACTAGGCTTAACAATCATTCTAAGTCCTAACAAGTCTGTATTGGTCAATATACTACTATACTAGACTATACCAACATCACACATTGCATCCATAGGCTATAGTCCTAGGCTAATACACGCACATTAGGAATACCATAATATACCTATATACCTATACTTATACATCACATTATAGGTACATATATATATATATATATATATATATATATATATATATATATATATATATATATACACTCATGGATACATACATACACATACATATATTACATATATAGATATACATATATTACATATATACATGCATTCCATAGGGTTGAAGGGTTTGTGTGTGTGTGTGTGTGTGAGAGAGAGAGGAATCAATGTGTGCGTTAAACATTTGTGTGCTAGGAGATGTGTGTCTGTGTGATTCAGTTCTCTGTGTGAAGGGTGCCAGGAATTCAGTGATGTGTTCAGGATTTTTTGTGTGTGTGTGCATTGTGGGGAGTTTCAGTTTTGTGTGTAGGTGTGACTGGAAATCAGTGACAGTCAAAGGAAGAGTGTGTGAGTGACTGTGTGTGTGTGTGTATGTAGATTGTATGTAGGGGTGTGAGGAAGTCTTAGAATGTGTGTGTTATTACTGTATGGAAAATGTGGGGAAAAATCAGGAAATAAGTTTCAGTTTGTGTGTGTGCTGAGAAATCATTCTCAGGTTCAATTTCCTGAACTGTTGACAGTGTAGATTATACATGGGTAGTCATGTGTGTTAGACAATTTGTGTGTGTCCATGAGGGGAATGAACAGTGACAGTGTGTGTATAAGTGAACCTGGAAATCAACATGTGTGTGTATGAGTGAGAGTGTTAAGAGAACATGTGTGTGTGTGATTGACAAGTGTGAAACCCGTAAATTCGGTTTTGTTATTTTTCTAATTATTAATTTTTTTGTGTTTGCTAAATTAATATTTTGCCATATTAGTATTAATAGCTAAATAGAAAATTACTAATTTCAAAATAAATAATCATGGATTTTTGTTTTTGCTGACCCAGACCAGAACTCGTTCCCAAGTCCCGAACACGTCTAGAAACCTTAAAATTTTCAGTTAATTAATTGAATAAGTTAATTAGCTAATTATTATCATAAATCATTATTAATTGTTAATTTAGAAAAAATTGCATTTTTGAAACATTATTAATTCTGGATTTAGATTGTTGGTTCTGACCCGTTCTGACCCAGCCCAAACTTATCTCGAACCCAAGTTTAATTTTCTAAAATTTTCCTGAGTATATTTAAATTATATATATATATCAATTCCTTAAAAAAACAAAAACTAATGAAAACTTTCACTTAACTATTATTTACTCATTCCATTGTGTTTTATTCAGCATAAGGAAAGAGTTTTCTTTTTTCCCAACGTGTGACCTTTGGCTTCCCGAACGTCCGCCGCCACCACCATCACTCCGGTGACCCTTGGCCTCCCGAACCGACGTGCCCCTTTATTTTCGGTAACCCCTTCCCCTCACTCCTATATAATCCCCCTTCTCTTCACCAACCCCATCACTATCTTCTCCTCCCCCTTTTCCCAAATCCCGAGCCCTAGCCGGAGCTCCGACCGCGCCCCCTCGGCGACCCCCATAGCCGCCCAGGCCAGCCGAGCCCGACGGTCCCCGACCCAGGCCGACCGCCCAGCGGTTCCGCTAGACCCCTCCGTGCCAGCCCCTCGCTGACGGCCCGCTCCCCGACGCTGATCCCGACCTGTACGCCATTCGCCGCAGCACCCCAAGCCGATCTGACCGCTGTGCCGGTTTAGCGTCTTCCCGTGCCCGACTTGCTGTCCGATCCGAGTTCCCGATCCCGATCCCGCTGTCCAGCGTTTCCGTTTCCGTTTCCAAGTTATCCCGCGGCTCTCCGACCAACGGATATTGGGTAATTTCTGATAATCATAGTAGTTCGTCCCTCCCGTGTGTCGATGATGATATGGTCCCCGATCCCGTTACGGGATTCGGTTTAGACGATTGCGGTTTCAGTTGTTTTCGAAGTTCATTTTGGAAGTAGTTCTGGTTTGATGTATTCGTACTGTGGTTGGATTATTGGTTTTGAGTAATTAATCCTTCTGTTGGTTTTTGGTTATGTGGGTTTTCGAAATTTCCGAATTTAGTTCGGTTTCCGAATTTTTCGGAAACGTGTTGCTGTTTCGATTTCAGGTTTAATATTATTTTGGTTGGAAAATTTGTGTTCCCTGCTTTGGGACAGTTATCGGTGTTTGGTTTGGCATTTTTCCAATTTTGGGTTATCCCGAAAACAGAGGGAATGCTGTCCAAATTTTCAGAAAATATATTTTAAAAGGAGATTTTCTATAAAATCTATAATTCCAAAAACCGGCTTTTGCAAAAGATTTATTAACTTGGTTTTTGATTATCGGGCGACGACCATACCGGTCCATGGGCCCTAGCGGAATACAAACGAAACCGGAGTTTCCGGACGTTGAGGCATTAGCTAATTTGATTCATGTAAAATGTAAAATGATCTGTAAGGGCATAAGCCCATTTATTTCTGCAAATTTTGTAATAGCTAGTAATGTATTTGTATTTTTTTTGATTTTGTTCGGAAACGTAAAAATTTAGAAATGATAAATAATTATAACATTTTAGAAATTCATGTTCTTCTCTTTTAAAGAAAAATGTAGTTTTATTATATAAATTATAAAATACCAAGTTTTGCCAATAAACCGATAAATACAAAGTTTTTCCGAAATTAAATATAAAATGATCTTTCCATCATAATTAAATGTAACGCATTAGATAATCGAGTTGTGTTTGTGTTAGTATAATAAAGATTAAAATTGACTAGGACAAATTTAGAGATTGTAACTAGCACATCTAGCATGGCAATCACTACCAAAATTTATCGTTTTAGCGACGGCCACATCCGTCGCTAAGACGACGGTAATTACTATTAGCGACCGATTGCCGACGAATATTGGCCAAAAAAATCCGTCGGCAATCAGCTCGTCGCTAATAACCTTCCGTCGCTAAGTTGTCGTCACATGACGGAATAGCGACGGATATTCGACGTCACAATACGAAGCATTAGCGACGCATTTCTGACGGACTGTCGTCCACTTCAGCTTTTAAGTACTGAACTGTGTAGACAATAGCGACGTAAATTTCCGTCGGTAACCCGTCGCAAAAGCGTATCAGATCGTATCATTCCGTCGCTAATCCGTCGACAGCTTCGGTATCAAGTGACGGATTAGCGACGGTTTTCTGACGGAAAAGCCGTCGACCAGCTTCTGGAAATTCATGTCATTTCCAGCAACTTGGCGACGGATAAGTCGTCGCTTTGCCGTCGAAAGATATCGACCGAATAGCGACGGATTAACCGTCGACCTTGTTCTGGAAATTCTTGTTATTTCCAGAACACGGGCGACGGATAGGTCGTCGCTATTCCGTCGAACAATATATCATGCCGACGGATAGTCCGTCGACCATCCGTCGCTACCTGGGAAAAAATTTCAAATATCCAGTTAGCGACGGAATAACCGTCGAAAAGTAGTCGGAAACTGGTGATGACCGTCGTAAAACGGTCACAAGTCCGTCGCTAACTGAGAATATTTTGAAAAAAAAATTACAGCTTTTTAGCTGTTCGCAAAAATTTGCATAAACCAAACCAATATATAATGCACACCAATTATCCAACAATCACATAGACCAAATATATTATACACACCAATTATCCAAGAATCACATAGACCAAATATGCACATACGAATTTAATGCACACCAATTATCCAAGAATCATATACACCAAACCAAATTAATATAAAATAGACATCAATTATCCGGAAGAGTAACCTAATATCCATCGTTATAATCCGATCATTGCACAAATATTCCAAATTTTTCACAAATATTCCAAAGCACATAGGAAAGAGTTGGCCAGTTACAGTAACCTAATATCCAATCCTAACGACCGATCATAGCACAAATATTCCAAAATTTTCACAAATATTCCAAAACACATAGGAAAATCGACTTTGGCCTCAACAAAGACCACAAGTCAGACGATGAATCCTCACAGCCAGGGATGATAGTTGCGTTGAGGCATGTACCATTCTATCAGCCACTTTGCATACGAAGGCTCAATCTGGTTGAGGTCTTCTGTAGGGATAGGAGGGTCGGTCCCGATGCTACTACTCTCTGACGGTGGCTCCTCCTTAGCTTCAAGCTTGGGAGCAATCTCTTCCCTGATGGTCATCGGTTCTTCCTTGACCTCGACCTTTGGTAACACCTTCTCCTTAACAGTCATCGGCTCTTGTTTGACGACGGAGACTTCCTCCGTGTCGACCTCCAAGGGTTTCTTGCCTCGACCCCTTCCTCGACTAGCAGCACCACCTCGACGAGTCCTAGAAGCCATCTTTCTGACAACAGAAATTTTCATATAGGGTAAAGAAATTTACTCAAGTTATAAAAGTTGTGACGTTGGTTTTTTGCGTTCATCATCATTAGAGGGAGCAGTACTGGAAAAGTTGTAACGTTGGTAGCATGAGAGAGTAAAAATCTGTATCACAAGACTAACAGAATTACTATATAATCATGTACTCACCAATAATCGGATGTAACTGGAGTCGTTGGGCCTATCGTACAGTAATTTGTGGATCCGCTGGTATAGGCCAGATGTACTTAGTATCTAGTGTATCAGATTAGTATCGGTCTATCGGTTTGGTATAGGACGTATCATATTGGTATTGGCCTTAACAAATTGGTATCGTCCTATATCCGATATGTACATGTATCGACCGAATAGCTAGGATTCATATTGGTCTTATCGATTTGGTATCGGTCATATCCGATAGGTATCAGCCGTGTTGGATTAGTATAGACTATTTCGGATTAGTATCGTAGAAGGTTTAGTAACAACTGTACTTGGATTTCTCTCTTCTCGAGCTAGAATACCATTACAAGAGAATCACCAGATCGTGATTGGCCAGTTACAGTAACATACATACTTCCTTTTCCATCAGGAAAAGCGAGATTGAAAAGGAAGTATGTATGTTCTGTAACTGGCCATCTACGCTCTCGTGACTCTCTTGCAATGGTAATCTAGTTCTAGAAGAGAGAAATCCAAGTACAGTTGTTACTAAACCTTCCACGATACTAATCCGAAATGGTATATAATAATCCAACACGGCCGATACCTATCGGATATGACCGATACCAAATCGATAAGGCCAATATGACTTAATGGCTATACGGCGATACATATCGGATAGGACGATACCAATTCGCTAAGACCAATACCAACCGATACGGTCCATACCAAAACGATAGATCGATACTAATCCGACGCGGTCAATACTTATAAGTACCTACGGTCCAGGAGGTTGATCCGCTAGTACATCCATGTACGAACAACGAAGTAACGATCCATTTCAATTTGGATGTGAAAATCTGTATCGTAAGACAAACAAAACATAATCAGTTCTATTTCACATGCTTAATTGCCAGTATGGGAACGAATGGCTCAGAACACAACCCAAAATTCATTCTAGCATACATTAGTGTGAATCATCTACGTTCTGTACATATAGTGTAGTATATGTTCTTATCGTATCTAGTATCTGAAGGATGTAACAGAATCAAGATGAACTCACATAATGTTTACAGTCTTGGTCTCAACTGTCTTCGATTCTATGATCCCATGTCTTAGGTTAAATAAATCACTAACCTCATCACGGTGAGTCTTGGTGTAGCACTCAAATATGGGGCACCCGTAAATTCGTCGAGGTTTTAAATCATCGATATTGAGTTTTAAACCCTCACGTAGCCTTTCTGCTTCACTTCTAGGGTCGAGCAGCATCTTCTTGCAAGCTTCGGTCTCCAGATACTTAGTGTCAAGATTCTGGACGCTTTCGTAGAGTATGTCAACGCATCCTAGCGTCAATTTCCTCGGCAGGAAATTGACGCTAGGATGCGTTGACATGCTCTACGAAAGCGTCCAGAATCTTGACACTAAGTATCTGGAGACCGAAGCTTGCAAGAAGATCCTGCTCGAGCCTAGAAGTGAAGCAGAAAGGCTACGTGAGGGTTTAAAACTCAATGTCAATGATTTAAAACCTCGACGAATTTACGGGTGCCCCACATTTGAGTGCTACACCAAGACTCACCGTCTGTATAGTTCGGTTATTGGCGCTCGATGTCCCTGTGGTAAGGCAATGGATGAGGATATTGTGTGGGAGGGGGTTGCAGATGGAGGCAACAAGGATGGCGTGTTTATGAAAGGAGGGAAAAGATACATAATCACAGACGATTTACATGTAAGGCCATTCTATTCCATGGAGTCTGCGTTGTCTATTTTCCGAAAGCATGGGATCATAGCATCGAAGACAGTTGAGACCAAGACTGTAAACATTGGCCGCGATGAGGTTAGTGATTTATGTAACCTACTGTAGTAATCTTGTAATTTAAAGTTGGAAGAACATGCAAGTAGCCTTATAGTTGCTGCCTCACCAGTCGAATGACTTAATTCCCAAGTATCGGAACGAGTGGCTCAGAACACAACCCAAGATTCATTCTAGCATACATTAGTGAGTTCATCTTGATTCTGTTACGTCCTTCAGATACTATATACGATAAGAACATAGATGATTCACACTAATGTATGCTAGAATGAATCTTGGCTTGTGTTCTGAGCCATTCGTTCTGATCAAACATCTTCCTTCTCCTCTCCTCCACCATGGCTCTGAACCAATCTGCTCCTCCCTACTTCCCTTCTTTTTATTTGACTCTCTCAGCCACATATGACATCCAGCTCAAGTGTAGAGTCGGGGGAGAAAAAGTGGGCAGGAAGAGGAGGGGGAAGCAGCACAGCCGGAGGCATGACCCGGAGGAAGTACATAGGTTTTCTTCATAGTTCTCCTATACACACCCTCCGGGTCATGCCGCCGACTGTGCTGCTTCTTCCTCCTCTTCCTGCCCACTTCTTCTCCTCCGACTCTACACTTGAGCTGGATGTCATATGTGGCTGAGAGAGTCAAATAAAAAGAAGGAAAGTAGGAAGGAGCAGAATGGTTCAGAGCCATGGTGAAGGAGAGGAGAAGGAAGATGCTTGATCAGAACGGATGGCTCAGAACACAAGCCAAGATTCATTCTAGCATACATTAGTGTGAATCATCTATGTTCTGTACATATGGTGTAGTATATGTTCTTATCGTATCTAGTATCTGAAGAACGTAACAGAATCAAGATGAACTCACTAATGTAATACTAAGACATCATCTACTACTATATAAGATATAGTGATAGGTTGTCGTATCATCATTGCCGAGGAATGAGGGTCGGAGGACAGGCAACTTTATCTACGGCTACATAGTTTCTGCCTCGCCAGTCGAGTGGCTACAGGGACTATGTCCTGATCACCATGTCGTACCGTAGATTAATGCAAATGGAGCTAGAAATATCCGTCGCTAACCGGTAACTGAGAATTTTTTTGAAAAAAAATTGCAGCACTTTCCCTGTTCACAAAAATATGCATAAACCAAACCAATATATAATGCACACCAATTATCCAAGAATCACATAGACCAAATATGCACATACGAATTTCATGCACACCAATTATCCAAGAATCATATAGACCAAACCAAATTAATATAAAATAGACATCAATTATCCTGAAGAGTAACCTAATATCCGTCGTTATAATTCGATTTATCTTCAAGTGTGAGAACGGATGGCTCAGAACACAAGCCAAGATTCATTCTAGCATACATTAGTGTGAATCATCTATGTTCTGTACATATGGTGTAGTATATGTTCTTATCGTATCTAGTATCTGAAGAACGTAACAGAATCAAGATGAACTCACATAATGTAATACTAAGACATCATCTACTACTATATAAGATATAGTGATAGGTTGTCGTATCATCATTGCCGAGGGATAAGGGTCGAAAGACAGTCAACTTTATCTACGGCTACATAGTTTCTGCCTCGCCAGTCGAATGGCTGCAGGGACTATGTCCTGATCACCATGTCGTACCGTAGATTAATGCAAATGGAGCTGGAGCCAAAATACAGAAACCAAAATACAGAATCAAATCCCTGGGACGGATGGCTCAGAACACAACCAACCGGAGAGGATACTCTGAGAGATCCATCTGAGTAGGACGTATACTCTGAGAGATCACCTTTAAAAGAATGATATCAGTAGTGGGATTGAGTGCTGGAGGGGATATTATCAGAGTATACGTCCTACTCAGATGGGTCTCTCACCGTTACTATTTTTTCTGACAGCATGGTGGATGTGCTCCGTCAACAGAATCTGGCTCCGAGCTAAAACTTTACCCCGGAGCTCAAATGGACATCCTTCGTGTAGAGCTCGAGTGAGAGGTTCCTGACAGCATGGTGGTCTTTTTTGTCAAAGTATCCGTGCTCGTCCCACAACCAATGTGGGATGAGCATGGATACTTTGACAAATGAGACCACCATGCTGTCAGGAACCTCTCACTCGAGCTCTACACAAAGGATGTCTACTTGAGCTCCGGGACAAAGTTTTGGCTCGGAGCAAGAATCTGTTGACGGAGCACATCTACTATGCTGTCAGAAAAAATTAGTAACGGTGGGAGACCCATCTGAGTAGGACGTATACTCTGATAATATCTCCTCCAGCACTTAATCCCACTACTGATATCATTCTTGTAATTGTGATCTATCAGAGTATACGTCATACTGAGATGGATCTAGTATTCTCTCTTGTTGGTTGTCGTATCATCATTGCCGAGGGATGTGGGTCGGAGGACAGTACAAATAGTCTAATACAAAAACAACTCAATATGTAGTCCAATACAAATAGTCTAATACAAAAACAACCCAATACAAATAGTCCAATACAAATAAGTACTAATAGCTAATGAGAACCACGCTGCTCACGCAAACGCTCAGTGATACGTTCACGCAACCACCTCGAAAAAGCAAGATTTTTGGCGCGAGGAGAGCTGTCGTCCATTGCAAGGATTGCATGAAGAGTCCTCTCGGTCTCACTAGCTACCGGTGCTGGATGAATAGAACTCCCGGTCTCACTAGCAACCGGTGCCACTTCCTCCTTAACTGTAGGAGGAGCCACCTCAGCATTCACTATTTTTCTCAAACGACGTGCCGCTTCTCGGGTCATGGGTGCCATCTGGTAAGATCGAGAGTCACAAATAATATAATTGTAACAGAAGCAAGCTAACTAAAGGAACCATCATGTAATTTGAGTACATTTTCGAAAGCCGATAAAGTATAAAAAATTCAATTTTTTGCCAAGTGTGAGAACGGATGGCTCAGAAGACAACCCAAGATTCATTCAAGCATACATTAGTGTGAATCATCTATGTTCTGTACATATGGTGTAGTATATGTTCTTATCGTATCTAGTATCTGAAGGACGTACGTAACAGAATCAAGATGAACTCACATAATGTAATACTAAGACATCGTCTACTACTATATAAGATATAGTGATAGGTTGTCGTATCATCATTGCCGAGGGATGAGGGTCGGAAGACAGTCAACTTTATCTATGGCTACATAGTTTCTGCCTCGCCAGTCGAATGGCTGCAGGTACTATGTCCTGATCACCATGTCGTACCGTAGATCAAATGGAGCTGGAACTGGAGCCAAAATACAGTACTACTTCACCATGTCGTACCATTTTACTCTCTCTCTCTTCTTCCCCCCTCCGGCGCTCTCACTCTCTCCGGCGCTCTCACACTACTAATTCCTATGTGTTTTAAGTGTGAGAACGGATGGCTCAGAACACAACCCAAGATTCATTCTAGCATATATTAGTGTGAATCATCTATATTCTGTATACATATCGTGTAGTATATGTTAACCTTATCGTATCTAGTATCTGAAGGACGTACGTAACAGAATCAAGATGAACTCACTAATGTAATACTAAGACATCATCTACTACTATATAAGATATAGTGATAGGTTGTCGTATCATCATTGCCGAGGGATGAGGGTCGGAGGACAGGCAACTTTATCTACGGCAACATAGTTTCTGCCTCGCCAGTCGAATGGCTGCAGGGAATATCCGTCACCATGTCGTACCGTAGATTACTGCAATTAATAGAGCTAGAAATATCCGTCGCTAACCGGTAACTAGTCCGTCGCTAACTGAGATTGTCACATACACATATGTATATCACAGCTAGATGTATAGATATATACATCTATACAGAAGCACACAACTGATAGAACTCGCACTGTCCTTGAGACAGTGAACATATACACCATGAATCCAAATCCCATATATATTCACATTTACTAATCCAAACACCACCAAACTAATGGAACACCCAATATGGATAACACATTATTTAGCCAATATATAAACTCAGATGAATTTGAGAAGCAAAGCCACCCGCCGCCCCCGACCAAAGCCCGCCGCCCAGTAGTTCGGTTGCATATATATATGAAGAGTGCTTATGGGTGTGCGTCGGTTGTAAATAGCCCCGACGCACCCGCCCCAAGCCAGCCGCCCAGCCTCCGACGCCGCCGCCCCAAGCCCACCGCCCAGCCCCCAACCCAAGCCAGCCGCCCAGCCCCCGATGCCCCCGCCACAATCCAGCCGCCCAGCCCCCGACGCCGCCGCCCCAAGCCCACCGTCCAGTCCCCGACCCAAGACAGCCGCCCAGCCCCCGACGCCCCAACCCCAAGCCCGCCTCCCAGACCCCGACGCCCCCGCCCCAAGCCCACCTCCCTGACCCCGACCCAAGTAAGCCGCCCAGTCCCCGACGCCCCAACCCCAAGCCCGCCTTCCAGACCCCAACACCCCCGCCCAAAGCCCACCGCCCAGACCCCGACCCAAGCCAGCCGTCCAGCCCCCGACGCTCCAATCCCAAGCCCGCCTCCCAGACCCCGACGCCCCCGCCCAGCCCCCGACGCCCCAACCCCAAGCCCGCCTCCCAGACCCCGACGCCCCCGCCCCAAGCCCACCGCCCAGACCCCGACCCAAGCCAGCCGCCCATCCCCCGACGCCCCAGCCCCAAGCCCGCCGCCCAGCCCCCGATGCCCCCGCCCCAAGCCCACCGCCCAGTCCCCAACCCAAGCCAGCCGCCAAGCCCCGGACGGCCCAGCCCCAAGCGTGCCGCCCAGCCCCTATACGACACCGCGAGAGAGAGAGAGAGAGAGAGAGAGAGAGAGAGATCGAAAGAGAGAGAGAGGGGGTTACCTTCGGAAGAGAGAGAGGAGAGGACGCCGACGTCGACGACGACACCGACGCCGATCACCGAAGCCGACACCGACAAAAGAGAGAGAGAGAGAGAGAGAGAGAGAAGAGAGAGAGTGAATTTGGAAGGAATGCGAAAAGTTCCCCCCGCCATTCCATTTAAAGTCTGGAACGTTTATGTAGCGACGGACGAGCGACTGGTAAAAAACTGTCGCCCAGCAGTCACCTTTTTTGATAAGTGCCGACTGAATTTTCGTCACTAAGTCGTCGCAAATATGTCCCGCCAATTTCCTACACAATTCTCGCCAAATAATCGACTGTGTAGCGACAACGGTAAATCCGTCGCTATAACACCGACAGTCTAGCGACGGATGTGCGACCTTTCCTCCCCCTAAAATTAAAATAAAAATGGCAAAGGCTTGTAGTCGAAAATCAGTCGCTGAGCGGCCACGAAACCGTCGCTAATACCGACGAAAAAAGTTCATCGCTAAAAAACTGTCGCTAAATGAGTGTATTTTGGTAGTAAATTTTTGGAATCTAAGGCAGACTTCTCGATTGTAGGATTTCAAGGACAAGTCTGAAATTCATCTCGGAGTCATTACCCTCATTCCAGTCAAACCAAGACAAGTACAGTTTGTAGTAGTTTACAATTATTTAGTAATAGTTTTACTGCAAGTTTAAACCACGATGCAACACGGAACTCTCTCTGAGAGCATTGACTGTTTAACTGTTGGGTACTGGGGGAGTAGTGTAATGAGTATGACCACATCCAAAATAGTATAATGACTGTGTTAGCTTACCCCTCATACACACGGGGATAAGCCATATCGTATCAATAGGATACAACTGTATAACCCAATCCGGTCATATTCATTGCCTATTCACATTACACTATTTGAACTGCTGGAAAACTATTTTTTTTCAAATTGTTTAAAAATGCATAACTCCATTATTATTTTAATTGTTAAAAATATCATGAATTGTACTTTGCTCCCTCCTGACTGGAGACTATATTTTTAGGTCCTATTGATGATGCAGAGCTACTGATTAGTAGTTACTATGATCCTGAGCTGTACCCGACTATTCTACCAGAGGATGATGATGAGGAGATTGCCAATTAGTTTTATTTTCAGTTTATGATATTGTGAAAGATAATTATTTTATTTCAGTTGTGGGTTGTATTTGAAAACTTTGTGTTTGGACAAGTTTTATTTATCGAAATATTAAAAGTTGTGGCAATTAGAATTTGTGTTGTTGATTACCTGCATGAGTGATACAGCTTACTGCCGCTGTCTCAACAACGGTGCAGGCTGGGCATGATCCGATTCGATCCAAGAAATTGGGACCGGGTCGTGACATGTTTTTAGTGGTTGCCCATGTAGGTCTGATCAACGACTTAGGAAAACATATCTAGAAACATTTAGAACACTAGAACATTAATTTGTCACAACATAGGACCGAAATATATTATAAATAAATATTTTTGTTTGATTATAGACTGGTAGGCTACCTTGCTTATGTTTATATCCTAAACCTTCCAGAATATGGCCACCAATCCTGCTGGCGATGGGGTATTTTCACCTGATCACACCCCACCTCCCCAATCAAGTCCGGATCCTACACCTCGGCAGCTGGCCGACCATCCCCATAATACACCCCATGGGATGTATGCTGCTACAACGGTGGATCCATCATCTTCCCAGACGGAGATGCAGCCCCCTGTGGTAGTACCCCCTCCAGCTGTCCCACCGGTGCCTGTGGACCCCACTGACCTCATAGGTCTGCTACGAGGAGTGCTAGAAGCCCAGAGAGCTCAAACGGAAGCTCATCAAGAGCAAACCGCGATTATGAGGGAAAGCATGAAGAATGCTCATAACGTGGCTATGACTGCTCTGGGAAGAGGAAAAGTAGCTAAACTTGAACCAAGGCCTGCCAAGGTAAACATAAATCTAAGGAATTAATTTATGTAACATTAAGGCCATTTAAATTAATGAGGATCATATTGCTAAGATGGGCGATATTAAGAGTTTCAAAAAGCAGAACCCTTGACCCTTCAAGGGAACCGAGGGAATCGTCTATACCGATGAATAGCTCGACAGCATGGAGCGTCTTCTGAGTGTCGCTCGACTTCCAGAAGACCTCAAGGCCGAAGCAGTAGGACTCCAACTGCAAAATATAGCAAGCACCTGGTATCGGAATGAACTTCGACTCCAGGACAAACGGCTTGACTGGAACACCTTCAAGAGGTTGTTCCAGAGGAAGTTCTTCCCAACATCAAAGTTACGGGAGATGGAGAGACAATTTCAGAACCTGAAGCAAGAAAATATGACTGTTGGAGAATATGCGGCAGAATTCGGCCAACTCAGCCGTTTTGCCAAGAACTTGGTAGCTGACCCTGATGACCGTAATGAAAGGTTCAGATATGGGCTGAGAGAGGAGATCCGCATCCATGTGATCTTAGGCGGTGCTAAGACTTATGAAAGGATCCTGGAGCGAGCTCAAGATATAGAGAAGAGTCAACCCGCTCGCTCAAAGAGGGATTATCCTGGAACTAACAACTTCCAGGGTAATCAGAAGAAGCCCAACAACAACAACAACCGGCCTCCTCACCACCAGCAGCAGAACCAACAGACGAAGAACAATGATAGAGCACCTCAGAGGCAGATTCCTGTCTGTGATTTTTGTATGAGGCCAGGGCATCAGTCGAACATCTGCAGGAAGAGGTTAGGACACTGCCTAGTCTGTGGGTCTGCCACCCACCAAGTTAAGGACTGCCCCTCGTCGATGCACCATACTGGAGCTACTCAGCAGAAAGGTCCTCTGTCCACTCAGCAACAACAATTTGGACAGCATCAACAGAAGACTAGGCAAGCTTTTACCCTAGCAGCAGAGGAACAAGAGCCAGAGCAGGAACCTACAGCTGATGTCATCGCAGGTTTCATTTATGTGCATTTCTATCCTGCCTTAGCTTTATTTGATTCGGGTGCATCACATAGTTTCATATCAACAAAATTCATCTCTGTACACCACATAGTTACGGTCTTTAGCAAGAAGATCTGTAGAGTCATGACCGGTGGAGGACCCCTACCCATCACTGAGACCTGTAACTGCTCTATCACCATATCAGGCCACCAATTCATAGCATCTTTGCTTGTGATGCCCTCACCCAACTATGATGTAGTCCTAGGGATGGACTGGTTGAGTAAGCAGCACGCGCTGATAGACTGTCATAGAGGATGTGTAGTTTTCAGCCCACCTGGAGAGACGGAGTTTAAAATCTCTCAAACTCTGGAGGATATGGAGTGTGTTACCTACACCTTTATCACAAAAGAACCCGGACCTCCCCATCCTATCATAGTAGAATTTATGGACGTCTTCCCTGATAGTCTTCCCGGATTTCCCCTAGATCGAGACATAGAGTTCACCATTGACCTAGTCCCCGGCTCTTCCCCTATTTCTAAGGGATGCTACAGAGTCAACCCGAAGGAGGCCAAGGAGATAAAGGATCAGATCAATGAACTGAAGGCTTTGGGATTTATTCGAGACGGAGCTTCATCCTGGGGAGCACCTGTCTTGTTTGTTCCTAAGAAGGATGGAACTGTGAGGATGTGCATCGACAACCGGGTGCTGAACAATATCACCATTAAGAATAAGTACCCTCTGTCCCGGATCGATGACCTGTTTGACCAACTCAGTGGAGCCAAGGTGTTCTCGAAGATAGACCTCAGATCCGGCTACCATCAGATCAAGGTCAGGAAGGAGGACATTCCCAAGACGGCGTTCAACACCAAGTATGGGCAGTTTGAATTCTTGGTCATGCCGTTTGGACTGACGAATGCTCCTGTTATGTTCATGAACCTTATGAACAAGGTTTTCCATGAATACCTAGATCAGTTTGTCGTTGTCTTCATCGATGACATCTTGATCTACTCGAAGACTGAAGAGGAGCATGAAGAGCACCTCAGGAAAGTTTTGGGAACTTTGAGAAAAGAGAAGCTATATGGTAAGCTATCCAAATGTGAATTCTTTCTAGACAAGGTAGATTTTCTTGGCCATGTTGTCACAGGAGAAGGAATTTCGGTGGACCCTAAGAAGATAGCTGCTGTTGAGAAGTGGTCTACCCCAAGCTCAGTTGCTAAAATCAGAAGTTTCTTGGGCTTGGCTGGCTACTATCAAAAGTTTGTGAAGGATTTTGCCAAGATTGCTGAACCAATGACGAAGCTCACTCGGAAGAATGAAGAGTTCATCTGGACGGAAGCTTGCCAGGCATCGTTTGAGGAACTGTAGAAGAGGCTTACAACAGCACCGATACATACGCTACCCGCAGGTACCGGCGGTTTCTCAATCTACAGTGATGCCTCTGGAAAAGGACTGGATTGCGTTCTTCAACAATACGGGAAAGTAATTGCTTACGCATCTAGGCAATTACGGACTCATAAGAAGAACTATCCCACACATGACCTGGAGCTTGTTGCAGTCATCTTTGCATTGAAGCTATAGAAGCATTATCTCTATGGAGAGAGAGTGAAAATATATACAGACCACAAAAGTCTGAAATCTGTTTTCACTCAGAAGGAACTGAACATGAGACAAAGAAGATGGCTAGAGCTGATGAAGGATTTTGACATTGACCTGCAGTACCATTCGGGTAAGGCTAATGTGGTTGCAGATGCACTTAGTCGATACCCAGTAGCGATGTTCTTGACTAAGGAGCGGCACTTGTTGGAGGACATAGAGAAGCTTGGTCTGGAAATTGTACTGTCTGAGGAAAAGATGAAGGAACTGGGGCGAGAAGCTATTGTACCTGGAGCTGACCCAACCATGATGCAGTTGCAATTACGTTCAAGTCTGATGGACAAAGTCAAGGAAACACAATTCCAAGACGAGACGCTTTGCAAACTCGGAGTTGAAGTGCTAGCAGGAACACTTGAAGGATTCTCTATCGCCAGTGACGGAGCATTAAAGAATGGTACGAGGCTGTATGTACCATCTGGCGAACTGAGGAATAAGCTGATGCAAGAAGCGCACCAGTCGCAGTATTCCATACATTCTGGTGCTAATAAGATGTATCGGGATATGCGTACCATCATTTGGTGGTATGGAATGAAGAAGGATGTATCCAGATTTGTGGCCATATGTTTGATTTGTCAACAAGTGAAGGCTAGCAGACAGAGACCCATAGGACTTCTACAGCCGTTGGACATTCCGGAGTGGAAGAGGGAGCATATAACGATGGACTTTGTGTCAGGATTGCCTCGATCCCAAAGAGAAAAGGATGCCATTTGGGTTATAGTGGACCGACTGACGAAGTCAGCTCACTTTATCCCCTTCAAGGTTGGTTTATCCACCGAGAAGTTGGCAGCACTATACATGCGGCACATCTACCTGATTCATGGAGTACCGGTAAATATTATATCTGACCGAGATACTAGATTTACCTCACACTTTTGGAAGAGTTTGCATGACAGCTTGGGAACAAAACTGATGTTCAGCACAGCTTACCATCCTCAAACTGACGGACAATCGGAGAAAACCATCCAGACGCTAGAGGACATGCTGAGATCTTGCGTCTTGGAATTTGGAGGGTATTGGGAAGACCACTTGTATTTGGTGGAATTCTCCTACAATAACAGTTACCAAGCTAGCATTGGTATGACACCATTTGAAGCTCTTTATGGACGTCGTTGCCACACTCCACTTGCATGGGACGACGTAGGAGAAAGAGTACTGCTGGGGCTAGAGATGGTGACTAACGCAGCAGAGAAGTTGAAGGTGATTAGAGACAAGCTCAGGATCGTCCAAGACAGGCAGAAGCATTGGACAGATAGCAGTCGTCGACCACTGGAGTTTGAAAAAGGAGATAGTGTCTTTGTGAAGATTTCTCCTACCAGAGGAACTATCCGATTTGGCAGAGCTGGGAAGCTGAGTCCCAGATATATCGGACCATTTGAAGTTTTGAGCCGAATTGGTGAAGTAGCGTATCGGTTAGCTCTACCAGCTAATCTTGAGGGCGTACACAACGTCTTCCACGTTTCGCAGCTCAGACGCTACACCCCGGATCCGAGTCACATCTTGGACCATTCATAGCTGGAGATTGGATCCAGCCTTACAGTACCAGAGAAGCCTGTGGCGATTTTGGGCAGAGGCGAGAAGAGGACCAGGACTTCGGTGACTCCCATAGTTAGAGTTATGTGGAGGCACAATTCCCCAGGCAAGTCTACCTGGGAGCGAGAAGATGAGATGAGGGAGCAGTACCCATATTTGTTTGAGACGTGAGGTAATTCCTAACCCTATCCTTTAATTTCGAGGACGAAATTTTCTAAGGAGGGAAGGTTATGAAACCCGTAAATTCGGTTTTGTTATTTTTCTAATTATTAATTTTTTTGTGTTTGCTAAATTAATATTTTTCCAGATTAGTATTAAAAGCTAAATAGAAAATTACTAATTTCAAAAAAAATAATCATGGATTTTTGTGTTTGCTGACCAAGACCAGAACTCGTTCCCAAGTCCCGAACCCGTCTAGAAACCTTCAATTTTTTAGTTAATTAATTGAATAAGTTAATTAGCTAATTATTATCATAAATCATTATTAATTGTTAATTTAGAAAAAATTGTATTTTTGAAACATTATTAATTCTGGATTTAGATTGTTGGTTCTGACCTGTTCTGACCCAGCCCAAACTCATCTCGAACCCAAGTTTAATTTTCTAAAAATTTTCTGAGTATATTTAAATTATATATATATATCAATTCCTTAATAAAATAAAAACTAATGAAAACTTTCACTTAACTATTATTTACTCATTCCATTTTGTTTCATTCAGCATAAGGAAGGAGTTTTCTTTTTCCCCAACGTGTGACCTTTGGCTTCCCGAACGTCCGCCGCCACCACCATCACTCCGGTGACCCTTGGCCTCCCGAACCGCCGTGCCCCTTTATTTCCGGTAACCCCTTCCCCTCACTCCTATATAATCCTCCTTCTCTTCACCAACCCCATCACTATCTTCGTCTCCCTCTTTTCCCAAATCCCGAGCCCTAGCCGGAGCTCCGACCGCGCCCCCTCGGCGACCCCCGCAGCCACCCAGGCCAGCCGAGCCCGGCGGTCCCCGACCCAGGCCGACCGTCCAGCGGTTCCGCCCGACCCCTCCGCGCCAGCCCCTCGCTGACGGCCCGCTCCCCGGCGCTGATCCTGACCTGTGCGCCGTTTGCCGCAGCACCCCGAGCCGATCTGACCGCTGTGTCGGTTCAGCATCTCCCCGTGCCCGACTTGTTGTCCGATCCGAGTTCCCGATCCCGCTGTCCAGCGTTTCCGTTTCCGTTCCCGAGTTATCCCGCGGCTCCTCGACCAACGGATATTGGGTAATTTCTGATAATCATAGTAGTTCGTCCCTCCCGGGTGTCGATGATGATATGGTCCCCGATCCCGCTACGGGATTCGGTTTAGACGATTGCCATTTCAGTTGTTTTCGAAGTTCATTTTGGAAGTAGTTCTGGTTTGATGTATTCGTGTTGTGGTTGGATTAATGGTTTTGAGTAATTAATCCTTCTGTTGGTTTTTGGTTATGTGGGTTTTAGGAATTTTCGAGTTTAGTTCGGTTTTCGAATTTTTCGGAAACGTGTTGCTGTTTCGATTTCGAGTTTAATATTATTTTGGTTGGAAAATTTGTGTTCCCTGGTTTGGGACAGTTATCGGTGTTTGGTTTGGCATTTTCCCAGTTTTGGGTTATCCCGAAAACAGAGGGAATGCTGTCCGAATTTTCAGAAAATATATTTTAAAAGGAGATTTTCTATAAAATCTATAATTCCTAAAACCGGCTTTTGCAAGAGATTTATTAACTTGGTTTTTGATTATCGGGCGACGACCATACCGGTTCATGGGCCCTAGCGAAATGCAAACGAAACCGGAGTTTTCGGACGTTGAGGCATTAGCTATTTTGACGATTGGACCAAGTCTGAGACTCGAAATTTAAGTTAATTTAATTTAATTATTAGTTTTTTTGTAATTAAATTGTAGGATTTTTAGGGACTAACTAATATTTTCCTTCTTATTCTAATTCATGTAAAATGATCTGTAAGGGCATAAGCCCATTTATTTCTGCAAATTTTGTAATAGCTAGTAATGTATTTGTATTTTTTCTGATTTTGTTCGGAAACGTAAAAATTTAGAAATGATAAATAATTATAATATTTTAGAAATTTATGTTCTTCTCATTTAAAGAAAAATGTAGTTTTATTATATAAATTATAAAATACCAAGTTTTGCCAATAAACCGATAAATACAAAGTTTTTCCGAAATTAAATATAAAATGATCTTTCCATCATAATTAAATGTAACGCATTAGATAATCGAGTTGTGTTTGTATTAGTATAATAAAGATTAAAATTGACTAGGACAAATTTAGAGATTGTAACTAGTACATCTAGCATGGCAATTTTTGGAATCTAAGGCAGACTTCTCGATTGTAGGATTTCAAGGACAAGTCTGAAATTCATCTCGGAGTCATTACCCTCATTTCAGTCAAACCAAGGCAAGTATAGTTTGTGGTAGTTTACAATTATTTAGTAATAGTTTTACTGCAAGTTTAAACCACGATGCAACACGGAACTCTCTCTGAGAGCATTGACTGTTTAACTGTTGGGTACTGGGGGAGTAGTGTAATGAGTATGACCACATCCAAAATAGTATAATGACTGTGTTAGCTTAACCCTCATACACACGGGAATAAGCCATATCGTAATCAATATGATACAACTGTACAACCCAATCCGGTCATATTCATTGCCTATTCACATCACACTATTTGAACTGCTGGAAAACTATTTTTTTCAAATTGTTTAAAAATGCATAACTCTATTATTATTTCAATTGTTAAAAATATCATGAATTGTACTTTGCTCCCTCCTGACTGGAGACTATATTTTTAGGTCCTGTTGATGATGCAGAGCTACTGATTAGTAGTTACTATGATCCTGAGCTGTACCCGGCTATTCTACCAGAGGATGATGATGAGGAGATTGCCAATTAGTTTTATTTTCAGTTTATGATATTGTGAAAGATAATTATAATATTTCAGTTGTGGGTTGTATTTGAAAACTTTGTGTTTGGACAAGTTTTATTTATCGAAATATTAAAAGTTGTGGCAATTAGAATTTGTGTTGTTGATTACCTGCAAGAGTGATACAGCTTACTGCCGCCGTCTCAACAACGGTACAGGCTGGGCATGATCCGATTCGACCCAAGAAATTAGGACCGGGTCGTGACAACAAGAGAGTGTCACATAGAGTATGTGTGTGTGTCAAGATATCCTGAAACCAGGGAATACAAAACAGTGGACACATTAGAGTGAACTCTGGAAATCAACCTATTTGCAAACAGTGAAGTAACATAGGTAATCAGTGAAGGGAATATTTGTATATGCTTGAATATGTGTCAGTGACTGAAAACATGTGTGTGTCTATACAGGAATCCCAAAGACAGGAACAATGTGAACCCTGTGTACAGGAAATATATAGGACAGTGTCAAACAGTGAAGGAAAATATGGAAAATAATTACAGTTTACAAGAACTAAATATCAGTTTTGAAAATGGGAAAACAATTCTCAGGTTGACAGTTCAAGGATCAAGTGACAGTGCTTAATAAACTAATAGTTAGCATACCCAAAAACCAAATTCGAACTCATTGATCACACAACCATACACCAATATAATTACCAACCCTGACACATGTAGGTAAACCTAATTAACCATGAACATTATTAAAATCAGTTAACAAACAGTAAGGGTTCATTTAAAACTAAGAACAGTGTTCATACACTGATACATAAAATTTCTATTTCGAAACCCAATTATTTTTACCATTCAAAATTCACAAACAGGTGTATAGATGTGTTCTCCATATGACATGTGTCTAGGAAATGCCATTCGTGTCTACAAACAGGACACGAATGTGTCCAAATAATTTAAATACTCCAAAACACTGAACTGACACAGCAGTGTCGTGCGGCGAGGACAGAGCCTCGTGCTCACGACACAGAGGGACACGTGTCTCGTGCTCATGTCTGTGGGTTCGCCTAGTGTCCACCTAGGTTCGTGTCACCCTGATTTGGGTCCTAGTGTGTCGTGTCCAAAGTTCTAGGGCCGTATCAGCAGCCCTAAATCCCGTGTATAGTGTCAGTGCAAAACCAGTGCACGAGCTCGTGCTCGCTCGATACGACACGAGGACATATGAGACTTGGGAAGGGCCTTGTCAGTGACTGCCTCCACCCACGTTTCAAGTGGTTCGTGTCGAGTCGCCTTGTCCAAGGAGAATTTGCCCCCGAGTAGCAGGGCAAATCTGTACGGCTGGAACGCGCGTGTTCATGTCCAGATCCCGACACGACACGACTCTAATTTAAGCTCAGTCCAATAAAAATCCATAAGCCACACAAAAATAATAATTTCTATTCAAACACTTTCCTAAAAACAAATCGAAATCCCCTTTGGGGCATTTTATCAAACACTAGGTATATTGGACTGATACGTGTCCATTTAGGACACGAAATGGACACAAAATCCTACAAAAATCTAGAGTTAGCTAGGGGACACCTAGATCTAGGCTTATATACAATAATAACAGCAATTTTAATAAGTTTTGAAGGATTTACCTATAGGTGTCAAAAGCTCCTCAAAAGCTCCAAAGAGGGGTGTTCCTCTTGATGGCCAAACTTCACCAAATTGTTAACAAACTGAAAATAAATCGCACACACAGCAAGAATACCTAAAATAGAACCTATTGCAATTAGTTTGAGGGAAAAAGGAATTAAATTGGATTTTCTATGAATTTCTAAAGATGGAGCATACCTCTCTTTCCAAATGTGAACTTTCTAAATGAGGCTAACCTAATGAAAGAGATTATTTATAGGGTGGGAATCCCTAGGTGGGCTGGCCGGCCAAGTAAGGAAGTTAGGATTAGGGTTCCATGGTATGGGCTATGGGCTTCTATGGGCTAAGTTGCTAATTAATGGTTTCAAAACCATAAGTCATGGCTTATGACTTAACCCTCTCTATTCTAACTCGAGTCTAAAAGACTAAATCATGGGTTAACTCTAGTTAGACTAGGGTTACTTAACCTAACCAAGGCAGTCACAACTAGGGTTAGCTTCTAGACTAGTCTACCGAAGTCAATGCTAGTCAAAGTCAACCTAGTCAACCATCATCCAAAATAATTCCAAAAAATTCCCATAAATTTAAATAAATAATATTAAAATCAAATAAAACCAAAATGACAAAAATATCCTCAAGCTAAAAATGATAAATGAAATACCCTAATCACATGGCCAGGCTCTATATCACTATCTCTAGGGTTACACTAGCAAAACACCAAATCACAAGTCATGATTTAAAATAGTTTAAAAATGATTAAAAATTACCAAAAATCATAATATGAAATAAATATCAATAAGTAATAATTATAATTACAAAATTTCAAAATTACTCTCATTTGAAAAACTGGGTGTTACAGTAACCTCTGCAACCACAGGAGTAGGTGTATTCGGGACAGAAGGAAAAATCCATGTAGGAGCTTTCTCATAAGCAGCAATGATTTGTTGTACCCTGTATAAGGGGATACTATTCATTGCATGTCATTGCCGATGAGTAAGTTTGAGTTTGGTAGGAGGAGCCAAACTTGGAGGGCATATATTCAAATCCCTCAGTCTATCCTCCAAAGGAATGTCATCCCAAAGATGATCCAAATCATCATAATCTGGAGTAACAACATGAGAAATCATATTGCAGGTTTTGAATTTTCTATCTTTCTTGGATTTTGAAGTTTTACCTTCATCTTCCATTTCAAGTACTAAGTCAGGATGTACCCACATGATTTCACCATTTTTTAATATGAGAGGCAATAATCCTTCATTTTGCTCTCTAGTAGGTAGGAGATTCACAATCTTCATTGTCGCCTTAGGAATTGGGAAAATCCCATCTGGAACTTGCTGTGGAGGAAAACCTCCAAATTGAAGAGAAATCATATTAGTTGTGACCGTATGCTCATCATTGATTAAAGCGATGGCATTGGCATTTATCAACTCTTGGATTTTTTTCTTTAAGACATAGCAAGCCTTGGTAGGATGATTTATGTATCTATGATAAATACAATATTTGGGATTGTCATCAGATTTACCTCATTAGGTCTTTTTGTCTTTGGAATCTGGAGTTTGCCACTCTTCACAAGACATTAGAATATTCCTGGGATATTACTGTCATCAAAATAGTACTCTTCTTTTGGTTTGAAAGACTCATGATTATTTGGCGTCATTTTGGGTTTTGAAAGATTAACCACTAAGGTTTCTTTTTCTTTCCTTTTCTATTGCGATTGCCGGAATTATTACCTGAAGAGGCTTTCTTTCCTTTGTCTTCTGAGGCAAAGATCATCCCGTGTTCATGAGCCATCCTACCATTGGTCTCGGCTGAAACTGCTGCTATAATAAACGAGGTCCAATCTGTGAATTGAGAGCCTGTGAAGACAGCAATAGTTTGTCGCAGATTCATCTTGCATGTATCAATCAATGCTGAATCTGACATACCAGGAGGCATTTTCAAAGTTGCTTGTCGAAAATGTTCGATAAACGTTCGAGTATCTTCTTTCTTCTTTTGTTTAATCTCTATTAAGGAGGACATATTCATGTCCATGCCTCCTTCATAGAAGCGGGAGAGAAATATTGCTTTAAACTCGTCAAAAGACGATATGCAATTGTCGGGTAGACTGCGATACCAGTCATAAGCTGAACCCGTCTAACACCCGATAAAAACTCGGGTGAGAAGAGCATCATTCTTCTGCAGATGCACAGTCATAATATCAAAATAATTGATATATTGACTAGGAGAGGCCTTTCCATCAAATAACACCATCGATTGTGGCTTGAATTTTAGAGAAAAGGGTACATCATTCCAATAAGGAGGATAAGGTTGCTTAATCCCTAATCTCTGGAGCTGATCCTTGTGCTTCAGAACTTCAAACTGTGCTTTTAGCTCACACACTGCTTGAATAGCTTCACTGGTTTGAGGAAGCACATTTGATTGGATAGTGGCCAGATGTACCATAACCCCTACCGGAGGTGGTACATCTTCTAGAATGAGAGGATCTAGAACTGCAGAATTTTGATTGATAGCAGGCTTTTGAGTAAGATTATTCAAAGGTGTATCAACCCCTTGACTATCTTGAGTTTGGGCAGCTACCTGAACCGGTGTTATCACTGCCGGCTGAACAGTTTGCTGAGTCATTATTATTTGATGCATACTTTGCATCATGGCAAGCATGTCCTTCAGTGATTGTTCAACTGTAGAAAGACGTTGTTCTGTATTAGCAGTTGATGTCTCCGGTTCATCTCCGATAGCAAAGAATTCAACCTCTCTTGAGCATACAGAGGGATTGGTATAGAGGTATGAATCAACACTATCAGTTTCTGACTCCAACGACTGGTACCCCCAGCTTCTGAATCTAAAGATTGCAACGATCTTTGAACTCTTGACCAAGTATTCTAATATACCCCTTCAAAAGTATCAAGGAGTCGATTGAACTGTTGCTGGCTTGGAGTCCGAGACGAATTACGTCTTGGACGTCGTCCTCTGTTGATATGAGATGCTATATTGACTTATGCATATGACAACTCATATTCTTGGTCATCAACTTGTTGCTGAGGCACATTATAGCTTAATCGGTCAAAAACTGACCGTTTAGAAGCCGAACAACAATATTTGATTACAATCTGGTGACACTCACAATGGTGATTTTCTCGGGGGAGTGTCACAGGAGATTCTCTGTTTTTACGCTTTTATACTAGCAACTCGCGTAAATTAGAAGGAGTAGAGGAAGTAGTCTTCTTTATTATATTTACGACAGAGAAATGTTTAGTCCCTTGTGTATAAAAAAGATTACTGGCTGCATTAGCAGAACCAAACTGTACATTTTTATGCACCTGGAGTTGCGTACGTAAATCTTGAGATTTCTGTGCACAAAGGACTCCATCAGCATTATGCGTAATCTGAAGGTTTGGTACCTTGCATAAAGCAGTGTAAGAAGGTGTTTGCCATTAAAATCTTTTGATATAATTTCAATACAAACAGAATAGTGTTACAATGTAGGACTTAGATATAGTCCTAGGAGTACACTTTTGTTTATCTGGGTCCCTTGTTCTGATGGAGCGAGTGGTAATGCGTTGACTCCGTTGACAATCTGACGACAGTTCTCAGTTCTCTGAAGATCTGGGTTGCTCTAGGTGCAGAAGCTTGCGGAGAGGAAGAAGACGTTGAGTGTCTGTATCTGCCTCTCTCTATATGTTGCTGATGGTTGTACGACGTGTCTCTGTCTATGTGTGTGTTAGAAGGAGATGATCCCTCTATTTATAGCTTTGTAGGCTGGCTGCTCATGCGCGCATGTAGGATGCGCCTGTACGTGGGGATGCCACGTGGTGGTTGCTGATGGAGGCGCATGGGTGATGCGCCCTGATTGAGGAGTTAAACTTTTCTCGTTACTGTCGTGGGCTGCGACAGAGCTGACATGTAGCAACGGAGAAGATCTTTCAGTTGCTGAGATCTTGGGTGATTAGTACCCCTTCATAGGCTGAATCAAGTCAAAGGATGCGCGTCGTAGGTCCATGGCTCGAAGATCTCGGATTTGGTGAGGAGTGATCTGATAGGATGCGCCTAAGATTGGGCGCATGAGGAGGCTTTGGCTCGTAACCATTAGGAGTCACGAACCAGTCTGGGTGCATGACTTTTGAGGCACATGCGGGGCTTCAGTAGTGACTTTAATTCTGTCTTTAGGGATCAGAGAAAAAGTCTGAGGCGCACGGCTTTTGAGGCGCATGGCTGCGGAGACGCATGCAAAATAGTTGGGCGGTCACGTGGCTTGTAACCACGGAAGGGGGAGTAATGATGGTGCTGATGTTGGCGACGCTTCGTTTTCTAAAAAAGCTGTCAACTGTTCAGTCCTCGGGAGACGTGCTGCCAACTCTGTCAGACTTCAGCATTTAATGTTCTTTGACAGATGATGGGTTGTTGAGTGGGCGCATCGATCGACGTTCCACTAGGCGCATGGGGATGCATGGGGGCGCATCCTTATGAGGCTGATGGGAGCTGGGCGCGTCAGTATGATACGCAGTCTGGCCGGCACATCCGTTTTGCATGACACGTCTTTATGGGCTCGACTGTTACGTTCTTCGAGTGCTTTAAATAGCCATTCTTGACTCGGCTGAATTCGAAGCGTCAGGTTCATCACCATTAATACAAATTTATTGCACGAGATTCAGAGAGCCAGCCACTTGGCGCATGGGTTTGATTTGCTCGGCCTATAAATAGTGGCATGGAGAGGGTTTGCTTCTCGTTCTCTCACGTCCTCCTGAAATAAACTTGTTTACTCGAGCACATTCTGCTAATGAGATGCTCCCGAGGGTGAAGATGCGACGCATTATCTTTATTGATGCACTTGAAGGTGACTGTTACATCCAAAAGTCGGAGTCGAGGGCTTTTGAGGCAGGCGGAAGGTGCCTGTTGCATCCAAAGATCGGGATGCTCGAGCCTCGTCTCCGTTATGCTGGAAGTGCCGCAGATCTAAATTGCGATGCTGCAGCTTTGGAGGCTCTTTCTTCTGTCAGAGTGGGTGTTGCCCACTCTGGTTGTGTTGAAAGCCTTCTTTTGCCGCGGATCAATTGCGGAGAGCTCTTCCTCCAGCTAGAGGGTTGATTGCCCACCCTCGTTCTGCTCAATAAATACTTTATTAGTCGAAGCATTTGATGGCGCATATACTGAGACTTCACGATGTGCCTGTGGGACGCTGAAGGGCGACACATAACTGAGCTACTGAAGTGATGCACATAACTGAGCTGCTGAAGGGATGCACATAACTGAGCTGCTGAAGGGATGCGCCTGGCTGAGAGCGTTTGGAAAGATGCGCCTGTTTGAGAGAGCATGGTGGTTGCTGCGCCTAGCTGTAGACTTAGGGTCTTTTCTTTAAATTCTCCTTTGTACAGCTCTTTTTAAGACATGTAACAAACATTTATATAAAAATAAAAGTCTTCTTTTAATGTCTATGCTTTGCTGTGCCAAGTACTTCGTCTGAGCTCCCTGGCATATGTGATGTTAGGTGCATAGGATTTCTGGTCCCAAAATTCTATGCTTCTACAAGACCCCCTTCAAAGTTTTTAAAACTTTTTTGTCAAGTTTTGGAATACTTTGAATAAGAAGCATGGTAGCGTCTTCTACGGGGCGCATGACTGTTCGGGCGCATGATTACTCCGCGCATCAGTGATGGGGCGCATGCTCCTTTCAGTAAATACGAATGATGACGCTTCGATAACCAAGAAGATTAATGATGATCTTTTTGGATTTATTTGCAGTTATTTCCTCACAGGACCCGAAGCGGCGGCTGAGGTCACACTTCATCGATTCACGCGTGCGACTGGGCCTATAAATAGGCGTGAGATGGAGAGAGAGAGAATTCTTTCTCTCTTTGCTTTCTTTCTTTTTAGAGTTCTTCTTTTAAAAAATCCTTGTTGACACAAAGTCACAGTCAACCAAATATTGACTACATTGACTAAATAATATCTGTATAAATTCAATACGACACACGACGTCTGCATTCAGTTCAGGACAGTCAACAGCTCAGTTTCCGACTCTCAGTGTATTTTCGAGTCTATACTTTTACATTTTATTGAGTCTAGAAGTATGTACTCTGAGTTATGCTGAGCTCTTGGAACTTAGTCTATAAGCCTACCCAAAATCCCAATCTCCACCAAAACAAAAATTGCCCACAAGTCCCACTTAGGACCACTCTGTGCTCTGGAGACAGAGTTCGGGCCGAACTCTGCCTCCACACTGAGTTCGGGCCGAACTCTGTCCCCTAGAAATCAGGAACCCTAATTTTAGGGTTAGCTGGTTGCTAGCTGTCCAACGGCCAAATTTTTGAATTTCCCTACCCGAATTCTGGCCGAATTCTGCCTCTAAAAACACTATAAATAGGGCATGAATTCTCTCATTTCAATTCACTCAATCTTCTCTTCTCTTCTCTCCTACAAGCTCAATAAGCCATACCCTTCCTATCTACTAGCCACAAGCCTCCTAAGTCTCGAGTGCTCAGCATCTCTCAGTTAGGATTCTTGTGCAAGAGTGAAGAAGTCGCTTGGACAATTCCAAGCAATCGCCACTGCGATTCTCTGTAAGAAGTTGACGTGCTCTTCTGAAGAAAAGGCACGGGTTGTAAGCTACTATTTTACAAATAGTAGATTTAATCCTGAGCTAGAGTTCTCAGGCCTGGACTAGTCCTCCACGAGGGAAACCAGGTTAAAATTGCTGTGTTTGCGTATGCTCTTCTGCTCTTCATTTATTTTCCGCACTTTACTCTGATTATTTATTGTTGGTGAAAGAGTTATTTTTAATTGGCTATTTGTCTATATAAACTCTATTCACCCCCCTCTAGAGTTGCCAAACTGTTCTTCAATTGGTATCAAAGCTCTGTTCTCTTTACAAGGACTAACATCCTAAGAGCTGATCCATGGCAACCACACAATCCTTGATTTCCAATCATGGTGAAGGTCAGTCCACTCATAGGCCTTCCCTATTTGATGGGACTAACTACACATATTGGAAAACAAGGATGAGCTTCTATCTTAAGTCTCTAGACTTTGACCTGTGGACTGTCGTCACTGACGGTTACAAAAAGCCCGCCAGGATAGTTGTCGATGGTGACCTCATTGAGAAACCACACGACAAATATTCTGTCGAGGAGAAGAAACAGGCAAGTCTAGATGCTAGAGCTATTAATGCTTTATTCTGTGCTATAGACAGGAATGAGTTCAACAGGGTCTCTACATGCACCACTGCTCATGAAGTATGGAGACTTCTAGAAGTGACGCATGAAGGAACCACACAGGTCAAGGAATCTAAAATAAGCCGTCTCACTCAAGAATACGAAGCTTTCAAGATGAAGCCAAGTGAGATGATCACTCAAATGATCACAAGATTCCTCGACATCATCAATCCTCTATCTTCGCTTGGAAAGCAGTACTCAAACCACGAGAAGATTCGTAAGCTGCTCAGAGGGCTACCAAAGATTTGGAACCCTAAGGTGACAGCCATCATAGAAGGAAACGATCTCACAACAATGTCAATGGAGACCTTGATGGATAAGCTTATGACTCACGAGCTTGACCTCAAGGACTTCGAAGAGCCTGCTCCGAAGACCAGGGAGATCGCACTCAAAGCTCATCAACGAAGAGCTAATCATGATGAGACCGAAGAAGATAATTCTGATGATGAAGACCAAGCTCTCATGGTTCGCAACTTCAGGAAATTCCTTCGCTTCAATCGAAGGAAGAAGGAATCTCAAGAAGACGATGAAGAAGAACCAACTTGTTACGGTTGCAAGAAAACTGGACATGTCCGAAAAGACTGCCCATTCCTGAAGAAGAGCAACCGCTATGAGAAGCCATACAAAAAGAACTCATCAAAGAAATATGCCAACACAGGTATCTGGCATGAAAGTGAAGCGAGTGACTCTGAGGAAGAAAAGGACTCTCCTCAAGATACAGCAAATGTGTGCCTGATGGCAACTTCCAACAAGGTATCTAACGAAACTCTGGATGACTTCTCTTTTGATGAACTTGGCGATGCTTTCACTGATTTACTCGATGATCATAAAAAGGTCATCGGTAAATATAAACATGCCAAGGACAAAATCAAAAGTCTAGAAGATGAGATACAAAGAATTTCTTTACTTCTTGATAATGTTAGAAACACATCACCCACAAATGACACTGATGAAGCATCCAAGCTTAAATTAAGCTTACATGATGCTGAAGCACGTATTGAGCAACAAACTCAAGAAATTACTACTCTCAACACATTGCTTGCTGAAGAAAAGAGTAGACACAAGATTTCCATGACTAAGATTTATGGCTTAAATATTAAGGTTGATGAACTGCAAGCTGTTTCTAAAAGATTAGAAACCAAATTGGGTAAACAGGTTGTTCAACCTCAAACCCAATCACATGGGCACAACACCACTCATGCTAGTCAACCACGTCATTCTCATACAGCACATAACCATGCTTTTATATACATAAACTTTCCCAAACCACGTGCACGTAAGAACAATTCTCACTCAGTACACACTCATCATGCACAAAGACACAATCAACATCACTCCACACATAAAAATCATCATGCCATGCCATATAGACAAAATCATCATGCAATGCCATATAGACAAGGTCCTCATATACCATCTAGACAATATCAGCATGTCACACATCATAGACAATACCATCATTCTATGCCTCATAGACACCATCAACATGCCACTTATTCCATGCATAATCATCTTCACCATGCTAACTCTTCACATCATGTCCATCCTCATCCTGTTGCTTATAGATATTATTCTCATGCTCCTAGTATAAATAAGAATGCTATCTGTACTTATTGTGGATTACATGGACACATCTCACCAAAGTGCAGAGTTAGAAGACTTGTAGATAAAAGGATATATGCTTGGTTCCCAAAGACTAACTTTTCAGGACCCTCAAGAACTCGGGTACCAAAGGTCACATCTACTCTTGATGTAGGTGGACCTTCCCTCCTCAACTGAAAGTAAGTGGATTCTCGATAGTGGATGCTCGCGACATATGACGGGAGACGCAAATCTTTTTGCATCACTATCGATGAAGAGAGAAGGATACGTATCCTTCGGTAACAATCTCAAAGGGCACATTATAGGTAATGGTATCATTGGTCATCCTCCTTCTCCTGTAATAAAGGATGTCTGTCTAGTGACCGAGTTAAAGCATAACCTGCTCAGCATTAGTCATCTTGCTGATCATGGATATGATATTGACTTTGGACAAAACAGTTGCTACATCTATGATAGGTCAACAGGAGACATTGTTTTTGAAGGGAAAAGAGAGGACAACATCTACATTTTCTATCTTTCTATAAATACTAACAATGCAGGTAGATGTCTATATGCCCACAAAGACGAACGACTACTTTGGCACCAGCGTCTTGGTCATGCCAATATGGATGCTATATCCAGGCTTTCCACCAAGAAGCTAGTGAGAGGATTGCCTGACATCACGTTCAAAAAGGACACGGTATGTGCCGAATGTGAACTAAACAAGGCAACTAAATCCTCATTTCATTCTATCAACTCTGTAAGTACTACTAGACCCTTGTAACTACTTCATATGGATTTATTTGGTCCTAGTAGAATAGCTAGCCTTGGAGGCAAACTTTATGCATTTGTTATTGTTGATGATTTTTCGAGATTTACATGGGTTTTCTTTCTCGCTAATAAGAGCGATGCTATTTCTGCTTTCAAAATTTTTGTAAAGAAAGTTCAAAACGAAAAAGGCTACATGATTACTCGAATCCGAAGTGATCATGGAGGCAAATTCGTAAATTATGATTTTGAAAGTTTTTGTAATGCAAATGGTTTTGATCATGAATTTTCTTGTCCTAGAACTCCTCAACAAAATGGTGTTGTGGAGCTGAAGAATAGGACTCTTGGCGATATGGCTAGAGTCATGTTGAATAAATTTTCTCTTCTGAAATATTTTTGGGCAGAGGCTGTAAGTACAGCATGCCACATTTTGAATAGGGTGCTTATTCGTCCCATTACGAAGAAAACACCCTATGAGCTTTGGTTTGGGAGAACCCCCAATGTTTCTTATTTTAAAGTTTTTGGCTGTAGATGTTTTATCCTTAACACCAAAGACAACTTAGGCAAATTTGATGCCAAAGCTGACGATGGTATCTTTCTTGGTTATGCCGCCAAGAGTAAGGAATATAGAGTTTTCAATAAATGCTCACTTATTGTGGAAGAGTCAACAAATGTGACTTTTGATGAAGACAACAGTGCAGCAAGTACTCTTGATGATGACGTTGAGCCATCAACTTCTACTCCAATGAATACTTCAACCGAAACTAATTCTCTGGAGGGTTTGCCTAAGAAATTCTCTTTCAAACTTTCTCATCCAGAAAATTTAGTTATAGGAGAAGTTTCACGTGGAGTAACTACTAGATCATCACTAAGAGACTCCGTTGCTAGCACTGCCTTCATTTCACAAGTAGAGCCTAAAAACATTTCTGAAGCTTTTAATGATAAATTTTGGATTTCTGCTATGCAAGAAGAACTCAACCAATTCGAGAGAAGCCAAGTATGGGAACTCGTTCCTAGACCGGTTAATCACTCGATAATTGGTACTAAATGGGTTTTTAGAAACAAAGTAAATGAAGATGGTTCAGTCACACGTAACAAAGCTCGTCTAGTAGCTCAAGGATACAACCAAGAGGAAGGTATCGACTACGATGAGACGTATGCTCCAGTTGCTAGACTAGAATCCATTCGGATGCTTTGTGCTTTTGCTAATTTTCAAAACTGTAAATTATTTCAAATGGATGTGAAAAGTGCTTTCCTGAATGGTTTTATTAAGGAGGAAGTTTATGTGAAACAACCCCCTGGCTTTGAAAATCACAAATTTCCCGACCACGTGTTCAAGCTGAAGAATGCGCTTTATGGCCTTAAACAAGCCCCCAGAGCTTGGTATGAAAGGCTAAGCAGTTTCTTGCTTGAGAAAGGTTTTTCAAAAGGGAAAATTGACACTACACTGTTTATCAAATCTTTCAAAGGCACCATTCTATTAATTCAGATTTATGTTGATGATATTATTTTTGGGTCTACTGATGAAACTCTTTGTCAAGAATTTGCCAAGTGTATGCAGACAGAATTTGAGATGAGCATGATGGGAGAGCTCAACTACTTTCTTGGTCTGCAAGTAAAACAACTGGCTAATGGAACTTTCATCTGTCAATCGAAGTATACCAAGGACATGCTGAAGAAGTTCGATCTTGACAACATCAAACCAATCAGCACTCCAATGGCTACTTCAACCAAACTCGAACCAGATGAGAGCGGCAAACCCGTTGATCAACGTAAGTATCGAGGTATGATAGGCAGCTTACTTTATTTAACTGCTAGTCGCCCCGATATCATGTTTAGTGTTTGCCTATGTACTAGATATCAAGCAAATCCTAAGGAATCTCACATGACCGCGGTTAAGCATATTTTTCGATACCTTAAGGGTACGGTTACAGTGGGCCTATGGTATCCCAAGTCAACATCATTTGACCTCATCGGTTACTCTGATGCTGACTTTGCTGGATGCAAGGTCGACCGTAAAAGTACGAGCGGCACGTGTCATTTATTAGGAAAGGCTTTAGTCTCATGGTTTAGCAAGAAGCAGAACTCTGTCGCACTATCCACAACAGAAGCTGAATACATAGCAGCTGGGCGTTGTTGTGCACAAATTCTGTGGATGAAGCAAACCCTCGAAGACTATAAGTTATCTTTCATGCATATTCCTATATTCTGTGACAATACTAGTGCAATCAATTTGACTAAGAACCTTGTCTGCCACTCACGCACTAAACACATTGAGATCAGACACCACTTTTTGCGTGATCATCAGCAAAATGGCACGATTAACTTAGAATTTATTGACACTGATCATCAGCTGGCAGATTTCTTTACTAAGCCACTATCCGAAGAGCGCTTCAATTTTCTTTGTCGTGAACTTGGAATTTTAGATGAAGCAGTTATAAATTGAAACTCACCTGCGTAAATATCGAGTATATTGTGATTCTTTTACGAAGAATTTGGTATGGGTACAAGCCGAAAGGGTCCTTCTGACAACAAGGCGTAAAAGCCTAAGCGACACGGTGCACTAGTCCTCAGGACTACAGCTAGCTGGGATCCGGCCCCTGCAGCTAACCCATGGCAAATTTGGACTATTGAACCACAGTATATGTCCTTATTTATTATATGGCTCGTTTTCGATTTAATATTGCCTAATTGAGATTTTCTAAAGTTCATTCTGTTTTCTGAGTACCTCTCTATATTTTTTAAAATTCAACACTCTTTGTTGTCCTCAACTATCTTTTGTTTAACTCTTAAACATTTTCTTCATGTTCTTTGCATGTTTTCAGTTCTGGACCATTGATCCAGAACTCGGGCCGAACTCTGCCCCTATCAGAGTTCGGGCCGAGTTCGGTTCTTAGGTTCCAGGGTCGGGATCTGGCTCTGCCGTTGGATCAATTTTAATCCAATGGTCAATATTTCACCCGACCAAAGACCAAGCCCTACTTTATTTCGGGATTCCCTCTCTTTCCTCCCATATTTCTTTCTTCTCCACCTCTTCCATCTTCTTCCTTCCAAACCCTAACCCTAGTTCTTGATATAGAGGGCTCTATTTCTTCTCAAAATCAAGGGAAAGGGGTTTTTCAACATTCTCTTCAACTGTTTGGTATTCTTTTCAGGTTTATCTCACTTTTTCTATCATTTCCAAGTTCTCCTCTTTTATTTCAAATGGCATCTCGCTTGTCCAAACGAGGGAGAAGGACTCGACATGAGGGTGCTTCCTCTTCGGTTCCTCCTCCTCCGATTGAACAAGTAGTTGAACAACACCCCATTCATCCGTTGTTCAATCCGCCGCGTCCCAATGACCCTAACACTTACGACGATCGTTTATTTGTATCGCTAGAAGCCTCTAATGAATGGTTTAGCGATTTTAGGACTCGTCCGATGTTTGGGGGCCATCCCATAAATTTTACTATATTTTCACAATATGAGTCTTTATTCCGTGATCTTTGTTTGGATGAACTTGTTGCTTCAAATTCTGTCATCTACCATAGTGCAATTCAAATGTTTACTGCAATTTGACTCACGATGCAACCCACATCTATTCTCGGGTTGCTGGCATTACCATTGCCTTTAATGATTCTGAGTTGGGAGACTTTCTTGCTCTCCCGGATCTTGATGTGTGGGACAAGCTTGTGGAAGCACGTCAACTTCAATTTGTTGGCGATACTTCCCTTGAAGGATTCAAGGAGAATTTATGTGCTCCTAACGTAAGTCCTCGCAAGCTAAAGGCCAAGCATCTCACCCCCTACTTTTATGAACTTCATCGCATCGTGTTCAATACTATCTTGCCCAAGGCTGGCTCAACAGATGAGGTCACTTATCTTGAGATCTCCACCTTATATCATCTCCACTATCGTATTCCATTCAACTTTCCACAGACTATGATGGATTGGATGATCAACTGTCGGAAGAAACCAAGAGCTTTGGTTTATCCTCTCTATCTTCCTTTAGTTTTTCGTGCTTTCATCATTCCTATCCATGATTGTCCGTTCCTGCCGGCACCTACCTTTCTATCCAAGGCACGACGCCTTCAGCCTGTCGCTGCTTCTGAGTCATCTGAGCATTCTGCTGATGAGGAGCCTGATGCCCCTCCACTCGGTCAGGATGTACCTCCTCCTCCTGCCAACCTGGATTCTCTTCAGACTATGCTTCGCGATCGTTTTGCCGTTGAGGATGATCGCTGGACGCAGCAGGATTACCATACCACCTTGCAGATCAGTGCCCTTGGGAACTTTCTGCATGATATGCGGTATTCACTTGCTCGTCATCCTGATCTGCATGTGCCTATTGAGCGGGATCCAGATCGCGCGGGTCATCGTATAGACGATCCGTGGGTCATGAGGTATATGGATCCGGATGATGCTTTTGTGGATCTTCAGATGTTCCAGGACCTTTTCGATGTTCCAGGACCTTCTCGTGCTCCATGATGGAGATTGGCTTGATATGCTGCTGCCACTGCTGATGGTCTTAGTTGCCTTTTGATTTTAGTTATTTCAGTTTGTTATGGATTTATGTACTGGATTTATGTCTTCAAACCCTGATGATGTGCTGGTTGGTGGATAACATTTTATGCTATTTTTCGTAGTTCTACTTTATGTCAGTGACTTGTTTTATTAGTATTATACTGTTTCTTCTCTGCTTGGTGTGGTTGGATTACTTTTCATTGTCTATACTGCTATTCCCATGCTTTTCCTTATGCAGTCTATATGATCCTTTATATTGCTAACTGCCAAAAGGGGGAGAAATATGTATATTTGTCTGTGCTTGTGTTTGCTTTTGGGAAAATATTTTTATCAGGCCACAGGTTCTATGTATTATTTACGGGGGAGAGCTATTGATTCTAGCTCGGCACCGTTCACTGATTACGGGGGAGCTATCTTATTCTAGCTCGGCATTGTTTATGGGGGAGCTGTGTTTTAACCAACTGTGTCCAGGTATGAATATTGAAATATACATTTATTATTTTGTCAATTATCAATATGGGGGAGATTGTTGACACAAAGTCACAGTCAACCAAATATTGACTACATTGACTAAATAATATCTGTATAAATTCAATACGACACACGACGTCTGCATTCAGTTCAGGACAGTCAACAGCTCAGTTTCCGACTCTCAGTGTATTTTCGAGTCTGTACTTTTACATTTTATTGAGTCTAGAAGTATGTACTCTGAGTTATGCTGAGCTCTTGGAACTTAGTCTATAAGCCTACCCAAAATCCCAAGCTCCACCAAAACAAAAATTGCCCACAAGTCCCACTTAGGACCACTCTGTGCTCTGGAGACAGAGTTCGGGCCGAACTCTGCCTCCACACAGAGTTCGGGCTGAACTCTGTCCCCTAGAAATCAGGAACCCTAATTTTAGGGTTAGCTGGTTGCTAGCTATCCAACGGCCAAATTTTTGAATTTCCCTACCCGAATTCTGGCCGAATTCTGCCTCTAAAAACACTATAAATAGGGCATGAATTCTCTCATTTCAATTCACTCAATCTTCTCTTCTCTTCTCTCCTACAAGCTCAATAAGCCATACCCTTCCTATCTACTAGCCACAAGCCTCCTAAGTCTCGAGTGCTCAGCATCTCTCAGTTAGGATTCTTGTGCAAGAGTGAAGAAGTCGCTTGGACAATTCCAAGCAATCGCCACTGCGATTCTCTGTAAGAAGTTGACGTGCTCTTCTGAAGAAAAGGCACGGGTTGTAAGCTACTATTTTACAAATAGTGGATTTAATCCTGAGCTAGAGTTCTCAGGCCTGGACTAGTCCTCCACGAGGGAAACCAGGTTAAAATCGCTGTATTTGCGTATGCTCTTCTGCTCTTCATTTATTTTCCGCACTTTACTCTGATTATTTATTGTTGGTGAAAGAGTTATTTTTAATTGGCTATTTGTCTATATAAACTCTATTCACCCCCTCTAGAGTTGCCAAACTGTTCTTCAATCCTAACTTTCTTCTTTCAAGAAATGGCTCCCAAAACTCCTCGCGGCGGTGCTGGCAAGGAGAAGGAGCTTGCGGAGTTCGTCGAGGAGGACGTTCCTGTCACCATTGTGACTCCGGCCGACGTTCGGCCTGCGGTGACGGGTGGATGTCATCTTTCAACCTTTTTAGACGAGTTTGGAGCACATGGCTGAGTGTTGTGCCCTAACTCTTTGCAGCCGACGCGCATGGACTTCTGTCCCGATGATGTGCCGAGGCTATTCTGTTGATGCGCATAGGTTTAGGCCCTGATTATGCGCCAAGGTTTTACTGCTAACGCGCATGGGTTTACACCCTGATGATGTGCCGAAGCTTCACTGCTAACGCACATGGGTTTAGACCCTGATGATGCGCCGCAGCTCCAATGCTGACGTGCATGGGTTTAAAACCCTGATGATGCACCGCAGCTCAAATGCTGACGCGCATGGGTTTAAACCTTGATGATGCGCCAGGCTGCTTAATACACTCTGTCTTCTTAAAGCTTTTTGCCTGACTTTTGTTTTTGCTGTGTCAGTGTCGATGACTATCCCTTTGCTGAATGAAGTCCTTCTGGATGCTTCTCTTTGCCAGATGGGAGTTGATTTCGACGAGGAAGTTATTAATCTCGCAAAAGCTGGTATCCTACTGAATCAGCCACCCGAGAGAATACTGCAAATCCAGAATCAGTCGCCTATTTTCCTCCAGAGTATGATGGAGAGCGGCAAGCTGGAATCTGTTGAGTCTGAGGATGTGACCTTCTTGAACCCTGCCTTTCTGTTCGGTGACCGACTGATCTCCACCGAGGCAAAGATACTGAAGATCAAGGAAGACTGGTTCTTCTCTGTGAAGGACATGGTTCTGTATATGCGACAACTCGAACGCCAATTGCCGCTGACGGCCTTCTACCGTTTAGCTTCCAAGAGAAGGATGTCATGGGAACTTACTCCTTCTCAAGGAGGGGCAGTGGGGGGTACTCTTTCGATTGACGTTACTTCGAATCAAAGGGATACCTTGGCCGCCTCACGAGCCGGTCCCTCATTCAGTTGCCGAACTTTGTGTCCTGGGAGCCTTTATAGTGAGGTCCCTAATGAAACCTTTGCCTTTAGTGCTTCGACCTTTACAAATCGGTTGCTAACATCGCAGGTTATGTATCCGAAAGGTAGCTTTAGGGTTGAAGGTTGGTGTCACCACGTGCTGAAGTGGGACGAGTTGACCCTTTGGGTGTTATCGAAGTTCAAGGCTGAGCTTAAAGAGATTGGGCTGACGACCGCTATCCGTGCCACACAGGCCAATGTGGATCTCAACAAGCATATGTTTCTCGCACTCTTGGAGACATTCAATACCCAGACTGGCACTTTCTTTACTCCAGTGCAGGAGTTGGGACTGGCTCTCCATGAGATGTACAAGGTATCCAAGCTTTCCTGGGGCTCGGAGCCGTACGAGGAATACTTCCCCTCAAACGAAGAGATCGTCGTTCTGGAAAGGAAGGACCCAGAGATGATGGCTATTTTCAAAAAGGTGGCGAGCCATCATTATCTGATGCAACGGAAGGACAAAGGCAAGTCTCAGCCTCATGTAACTACTTGGAGGGATTACGTCTTCAAGCAGGATTTGGCAGATTCCTCAAAGATCCGGTTTACGACTCCGCAGGGGCTGAAACCCGCGGAAGTAACTTCCGAAATGAGCCGACTGGACGAGAGGGCCCCCGTTCAAATGAGAGTGGCGAAGATGCGTATAGCTGCTTCTGGCACTGTGTGCACCGGATGTCATCTAAGGCAGTATTGTCTGCATACTTGATGATATAGCTCCGGGATTGTGTGTTCTCAGGCGGATCTGGCTCTGTAGAGAAGGTAAACCGGAACCTCATTTTGTCGGCAGTAAAATTGGTTTTTGGTCGCCCTTTGGCTCTCCTCCCCGCAATGGTGTACAACCTGTTGCGGGGCTTGAGGACTTGCTGATGATGTGATCCATGGAAGAGGTAGGAACGACAACTTTCCCCGGGCCGAGCTTCTATTCCATTATCTGATGGGATGGTTGATTCTGCATCACCCGAACATGATGAGTCCAGGTCCTGAAGAGGATTACGTTGAAGGTGACGCCTTTATCCGCCGCTTCTACAAGAGAAAGTGGTTGCATATCGGCGTCCCCGTCTGCAGGAGAGTCTTGTCTTACCTTCAAGGGTGGGAGATCGTCAAGGTCAGTCCCATCTTCAAAGATTTCGAGGTTGACCAAGATTTGGAAGACTCTGGTGAGAATTTGATCACTCTGTCGAAATGGAGATTTCGTTGGTTGCAGAGTATCCGGCCTTTCCACTTGGTCTATCGCAACCAAAATAGGTATTATCTCGAGCCCTATCTGCCAAGCCGATTTGCTCGACAGTTTGGTTACACCCAGTTGATGTTACGGAACCCCAGTAGCAGTCTGGGGTTTGCTGGGAGTTTACTGGATGGAGCGCGGGGTTGGCAATATTATAGTGCCGGGTGCACTCGAGTTTGTTTCAATACGCCAGTTCGCAACCCTCGGCCACAGATCCTGTATTCGGCCGTTAAGCTGTATTGCACCATGAATATTGTGCCTCCTGATTATGATAGGGAGACCAGCTTCATCATTGGAACTAAGTTAGAGGCTATTCAGAATATGTTGGTGGCGGCTCGGTCATATCGTCCACCAGAGTTGGCGGGATATCGGGCTGCTGCTGTAGCATCATCGAGAGGTATTCGGGAAGATCCCCCTGCTGGAAAGAGGCGGGCTGGCGCAGAAGCCTGTTCGTCTGTACCAAAAAGGCCAAGAAAAATGACGACTTCAAAGGCTATAGGAGTGTCGCCTGTAACGCCAACGGAATCAGTTCCTGTTGAGGTAAAGACTTTTTCCATAATCTGGCTCCTTCTACCATTTCTGTGACATACGCTTTTCTTTTGTAAGAACCGTTGAAGAAGAGGACCCGGGTTTCGAAACCGGGCGTCAGTAAACTGAAGGAGGTGGCAGGCTCGTCGGAAGAGCACGTTCTGCCGATTGTGATGTCTCCCGAGGAGGAGAACCCAGATGATGTCGTTGTTGTGGAGACTCCAGTATCTCCAGATTATGCAGGAAGGGAAGCTGAGGTTGAAGCAGTTCCCGGAGTGGTGCAAGCCGCCGTGGGGGCTTGGACGTTGAGGGTCCAGTAGACACGGGGCTTCCGAATGAAGAAGTGGAGTGGAGTTCGTCGTCTTCAGATGACGTTCCTCTAGAGATGCATGAATCTGTTGCGGGGGCAACAGACGTGATTGAAACAGAGGAGATGGTTAATTCCCCTCCTTGTCATGATGAGGGGGGGTCGACTGTAGCGTTGTCGAGCCCTACCCCAGGATCAGTAATGGAGGCTGAGATGGCTGCCGATCGGGAGGTAGCGACAGATTCGGTCCCCATGGAGGGATTCGATGATGAGGGGGAGACTCGTCTGCCGAGCCCGACCCCAGAAGACGTGCCCCGCCAGGAAACGGGAGCTGATCCAGTTAGTTTGCCAGAGGAAGGCTCCGTGCTGGTTATAGATCGCGCCTTGGTGGTGGAGGAGGCAACTCCGGATGTTGATAGTCCCTTTGAGACGGGAAAGGGCAAGGGCTTGCTGGTGCAGGAGCCCTCTGTTACTTCTTCGACTTGGAGGACGATATCGACACCCCACCCAACTCCTTCTGCTCTCTTGGCATTTGGAGCTGGTAGCGGAATTAAAGTTCCTGGTACGGGAGGGTCTGCTGAGGTCGACGTTCAAGCCTCGCAGATTGAGGTCGGCGGGTCCTCTTCAGGTCCGTCGTCTAGGGCAACTCCTCCAACTCCTGCCATGATACCACAAGTGCTGGCGGATACGGATGAGTACGTAAAATTCATCGTTGAGGCAGTGTACAAGATGCTGTAGAAGGGTGTATCGACAGTGATGAACGCCAATAGGAGTTTCGTGATGGCAAAATCTATGGCGCTTCCACACATCGGTCTGATACGTCTCCACCAGGGCCATGATCATATAGCCGAGATTCTGGAGGCCTCGGTGACTGAGCTGGACCAGCTGCTTTCCGAGTTTCAACGTATCCAGCAAAATGATCTCTCCGCCCTGATAGACGCGAAAAATGAGAAGCTGATTGCTGAGATTGAGTCCTCTTATCAGGCCACCGTGGGTGTCTGGGAACGCGAGGTGGCTGAAACCGAGGCTGCGGTGGAGAGGCTATCTCAGTCCATGCAGGAGAAGGTAGAGTTGCGGGCCGCGTTGGATGCTAGTATAGAGGAGGTTGATGCCAAGATTCGTCTCCTTGAAGACCAGCGGGCCCAACTCTTATTAGATGCTGAACGAGTCCAGGCTGAACATGTAGCATCTAAGGAGGAGGATGCAGCTTTCACGCGTCGGGCTCTTACCCTGGCTCAGCAGCGACAACAGTTGGACGAGAAGCATGAGGATGACCCTTCTTCTGAGGCCATAGAAACGATACGTCAAAAAGCCGAACGCCGGGTCCTGGCGACTATAGAGACTCGGGCAGCAGGCTTGAAGCATCGGATTGAAGAGCTTTCGGCCAACCCCGGAAATGTTTAGGGATTGTAATCTCTTCTTTTTTTGTGTAATTTGCAACTCTTGCTGGGGGTGTAAACCTTTATTTTTTGAATAAAGAATATAGAGCTTTTTTGTGGTGTGTTCATGTTTGCTTGTCATGAACTTGACGATTTGTGTGGACCTATTATCTTTTGTGCACCTTGGTTTTTAGGTACAGATAATAAGTTCGAGATAACCAACATATTTGCTCAGAGGTGATGTGGACGTGGCAAATATGGGATTCAAATGATAGAATCTTCCTACTCATAGGTGTTATGGACGTGGTAGGAATGACTCTAGGGGAATACGCGGAACTACTCAGAGGTAATGTGGGCGTGGAAGTTCTGCGATCAGCGTACAACAATACAGGGGTTGTCTGTACGGGATGTTTACTCAGAGGTAATGTGGACGTGGTAAACATGATGGGTAGCGTCGTCTTACGGAGCGTAAGATTTCGCTTTATAGGGTGTAGGGAAACAACTCAGAGGTAATGTGGACGTGATTGTCCCTCCACTGGAAGATAGAACGCTATGGAACAGCTGGGTTCTAGAAGTGTAAGATTTTGCGGAAGGTGTACGTGAGCCCTGATGATTGGGTCCAGAGACTCCCTTGTTGGGTGGAAATAGAAGTACAAGTCTAAAGGATGTCAAGAGTAGTACTTCTTTAGAAACTTGCCGTTGATGGGCATCATGAACAAGTCTCCATTGGATTTCGTGAGACGGTAGGCACCGTTTGAGTATACCGTCTCTATGATGAAAGGTCCTTCACGCTTGGGCTCAAACTTTTCTGGTGTCTTGTGAGTCAACACCATCGGCCTTCTGACTGCCAGAACTAGGTCGCCTACTTAGAAAGTCCTCTGCTTGACCTTTTTGTTGAAAGCCTGTGATATACGGGCTTGATAGAGTTCGATGCGTTGTTGAGCTAGGAGACGCTTTTTGTCAAGTGCCTCCAATTCTCGCAGACGGTGACGTTGATTGTCTTCTTCTGTGAGTCGATTTGTGATTGCTATACGGAGGGAGGGAATCTGGATTTCGAGAGGCAGTACCGCTTTGCTCCCGTAGACCAGGGAGAATGGTGTGTTGCCCGTCGGAGTCCGTACCGTTGTGCGGTAGGCCCAAAGGCATTCGCCGAGCTTTTTGTCCCAGTCGTGTTTGTTGGATGACACGACCTTTTTGAGTAGCCTGACATTAGTCTTGTTAAACGCCTCGGCCAATCCGTTTGCTGCCGGATTGTAGGCGGTTGATGCCACGTTTTGAATGCGATTCTTGTCACAGAATCTGCTGAAAATATGGCTGATGAACTGAGGACCGTTATCGTGGATAATCCTCATAGGTACCCCAAAACGGTAGATGACATGGTTCTTGATGAAGCTGATCACCCTACAGCTCTTCACTTTCGCCAGTGGAACTGCTTCTGCCCATTTGGAGAAGTAGTCGGTGATGGCTAGGATGAAGCGGTGTCCCCTCGATGAAGGAGGGGTGATCGGTCCTACAATGTCCTTGCCCCAGGATTCGAAGGGCTAGGAGGCGACCGTAGGATGTAGTGGTTCTAACGGTGTATGGATGAAGTCAGCGTGAAGCTGGCACACATGGCACTTTTTAGCATAGTCGACAACGTCGGCTGCCATGGTTGGCCAATAGTAGCCCATGCGTCGCAGTCGATCCTGCAACTTAGGTCCAAGTTGATGGGCCCCGCATGTTCCATCGTGAGCTTCTCGAAGGGCTTCGACTGCTTCTTCGTTGGATAAACATCGAAGGAGAAGTCTATCGTAGGAGCGTCGGTACAGCATTTTAGTAGCCGTATCGTAATAGAATCGAAGGGAGTGCCTCCTGACTGAGACGGCTTCTTTCGGGTCCTCCGGGAGAATTTTGTAGACAGCGAAGTCGATGAACGGGAATCTCCAGTCTCGGACATTAATACCCGCACTCGTTGACACGGCATAGGCCATTTGTGAGCATAGGTTGTTCTTAGGATAGACCAAGTCTCGACCAACTACCGTAACATAGTGTTGAGTCCCGAAGGGTGCTGCCAATGAGGCTGCGAGTCTAGCCAGAGCGTCAGCCTCCAAATTTTGTAAACGAGGTACATGTTCGATGCAGAACTTGGTGAAGGTTGAAACGATGTTCAATGCAACTTCATGGTAAGGAATCAGATCTTCATGGCGAACTTCGTATTGCCCTCTGACCTGGTTAACGACGAGTTTTGAGTCCCCGTAGGCTTCCAGATGATCCACACCCAGCTGTTGTGCCAGCTGGAGTCCCATGATGAGAGCATTGTACTCGACAACATTGTTGGAGCACGGCTTCGAAAGGGAGTAGGCGCGCTGGATGACCAGCTGATCGGGGGAGACTAAGACTACCGCCACTCCTGCGATGATTTGGCCTTCGGGGCCTGTTCTTGAAGCGCCATCGAAAAACATCCGCCAGACGGAGCTTTCTTCGGTGACGTTTGATTCTTGGACCTCATCCGGGATGTCTTCATAGAGTCTGGAGGACTCTGGGATAGGGTGTGCAACTAAAAAGTCGGCCAGAGCCTGACCTTTGACGGTTTTTTGTGGAACGAACACCGTATTATATGGCGTTAGCAGGATTGCCCATATAGCTAGCCGGGAGTTTAATGACCCTGGCTTCGTCATGAGAACCCTGAATGGATTGACTCGGGAGATGACATGAATTGTCTGGCCTGAGACATAATGGCGAGTCTTCTGGATGGCAAATACCAAAGACAAACACTCTTTTTCAACGGGGTTGTACCGGTATTTGGCCCCGATCAGTGTTCTACTGAGGTAGTAGATAGCTTGCTTATAGCCTGTATCGCTGTTCTGAGCAAGCAGAGCGCCGAGGGAATGATCCATGGCACGGACGTAGTGGAGAAATGGTTTATCGGCGACGGGTGCCACCAGGACTGGCGGGCTCGTCAAGTAAGCTTTGATGTCGTCGAAAGCTTTTTGGCATTCCTCTGTCCAGACGTAAGAGACTCCCTTCTTCATAAGCTGGGTGAAGGGTTGACATTTTTTGGAAAGGTTCGCTATAAACCTTCGGATGTATGCCAGGCGCCCCTGCAGGCCTCGAAGTTCTCGAAGGTTCTTCGGAGGGTCCATGTCAAGGATGGCCTTGGTCTTCTCGGGATCGACATGAATGCCTTTCGTCGTGATAATGAAACCCAAGAACTTTCTGCTAGAAACCCCAAGAAAGGATTTAGCGGGGTTCATCTTGAGTTGATGCGCTCGCATGAGATCGAAGACTGTCTTAAGGTCTTGTAGGTGATCTCCTTTGAGACGGCTCTTGACTGCGATGTCATCAACATAGCATTCGACTGTCTTGCGAAGATGCTAACGGAAAATGGTGCTCATAGCTCGCTGGTATGTTGTACCAGTGTTCTTCAAGCCGAAGGACATCACTGTGTAGCAGAAGACCCCCTTCGGAGTCCTGAATGATGTGTGTTTTGCATCATCGGAGAACATCTTGATCTGGTTGTAGCCCGAATACCCGTCCATGAAAGACATGCGTTCGAAGCCACATGTGTTGTCGATTATCACGTCGGTGATTGGAAGTAGGAATTCATCCTTTCGGCAAGCAGTATTGAGATCCCTGAAGTCGATACAGACTCGTATCTTCCCATTCTTCTTGGTGACAGGGACGACGTTGGCCACCCAATCCGGGTGTTGTTCTTCACGAATGAATTCGCTGGTCAGGAGTTTGTCTACTTCCTGATCGATAGCGTTCATGATGTCAGGACAAAAATGTCGCTGTTATTGCTTTATAGGCTTGGCATCATGTAAGATGTTAAGCCTATGCATCGCAATTTGGGGATCAAGTCCCGGCATATCTTCGTAGCTCCAAACGAAGACATCGATATATTCTTTAGCCAGCTGGATTAAAAATTCCCGATCTTCTCCTATTAGGCTTTTGCTGATGAAGATGGGTTTAGAAGAAGATCCATCCCTAAGGTCGATCTGCTCGACTTCGTTTTCGGTAGAGGGTTCGCGTAATTCAAAACGAGACTCCCACTGTTCTCCTAGGCGTTGAGTCCAGGGTTCTTCTTCGAAGAATTCTGGCGTTTGGTCTTCGCCTTCATCTTGTTGAGATTGTGCAGATGTCGTGTTGGCTGATAGCACTTTCTTGAAGACTGATCCGATACTGGTATCGGAATCCCAAGTTGATGCTTCGGATGAGTAGAAATATTCTGCTTCTTCTTCCTCCGAACTCTCTGGAGTTGACGGCGGCGTGACATAGCCCACCCCCCGTCGAGTTCGATGATAGTAGTCCTGCGGCTTTCCTTTAGGCGTTGGAAGCCGGAGAGGAAGACGTCGACCCGTGCCGTAGTTCAGGCCTTTGTTGCTTTTTAGGTCATAATCCATCTTTTGGATGAGGTACTTTGCCTTGTCCGTGTACCGATAGGCTTGTATTCTGCCGGTATCTGGTTCTAGCTCGAGTGGCGGGAGGTCTTGATGACGCTCGACTTTGCCGAAGATGATGGATTCTTCGTCTCGATTCCGTGGTGGGACTACAAAACAGACCCCTTGGGACGGGACTGCTCGATTTACATAATGGATAGTCATTATTTGTGTTTGTAACGACCGTAGAGCGTTATCTAATGTATACATGGCATTCCAATATGGAAGACTAGAATAATTAAAAGACACTCTATTATTGATGAAATACGAGATTATGTCCTGTAGGATTACATTGTCCAGAGAGGGTGCATCTACATCAGCAGAGATATATTCCCCTAGCTCTTCATCTGTGAGTACTGGGGTTGGATCGGGAGAGTCCACCACAGTTTTGATCTTGGGGTCCGAGAGGGCTATGTGGGCCTTCTTCGGCAGCTTGGATAAGGCAGATGATTGCGGCGGCTTGCCCTTAAGACGCACCTTCAGAGGTGCTTCAACTGCGCCTTTGGTGATTGGTGCCTTCCCCTGTAGTTTTGCTACAAGGGGAACCAATGTTTGAGGCGGCTTTCCCTTGAGCCGTATCTTCAAGGGAGCTTCAGTAGGTGTTCTACCTGGAGCAGTTGGCGCTTTTTCGGGTAGCTTGATGTTCATAGGAGGCAACGTCTGAGGCGGCTTCCCTTTGAGTCAAATTTTTAAAGGAGCGTCAGGAATCATCTTTGGCTCCATGTCGGGCTCTGCTACCGTTTATGCTTCATCGTCAGCATCATTGGCTTCCTCCTCGTCAGGTGACTTGTACAAATTGGAATCAGTGAAGTAGGCTTCAACCCCCTTAAAAGGGTCGATGTCCGCGAACTCCGTCTGGATGATGTCATTGGTGGACACATATTTCATACATTGGTGGAGTGTGGAAGGTACCACCATGTACTCATGCAGCCACGGTCAACCCAGTAGGAGGTTGTAGTTGACATCGGCGTCCACAACATAGCAAGTGACCTCAGTTTTGAGGTTACCAATATGACACTTCAGCCGTATTTTGCCCAGCGGCTCGCTTTTGCTGGCATTGAAGCCACTGATTGTTGTGTTGGAAGGCGCCAGTCGGTACATTGGGATCCCCAGTGTTGAGAGTAGCGTCTTCGGAATGATGCTGAGAGAAGACCCTGGATCGATCTGAATCCGCTTCACCTTGACGGAACCGATATAACCTGTATAATACAGAGGCCTGTTGTGTCGGTTGTGCTTGAGCAGCATGTCATGTTGGGTGAAGGTTATGTTGGGAATAACTTCATCCGTACAATGACAATACGCACATGTAGTCGGGAGATCTTCAAGCTGCTTGACCTGACTGATGAAGGACTCAGCATCCTTTAGGGCTTCACAAAGAGCTTCACGAGTGTCGTTGGAAAGGCAAAGAAGCTCAAACAGAGATAGGCGGACAGGAGTACTGGCAAGTTGTGCCAGTATGTCGAAGTTGTGGGGCTTGGCTAGCCCCGAAGCATTCTCCTATCGCAGAGGCTTGTCGAAATGAACCTCTACATGCTTCTACTTATTAGCTGCTGGAGGCTTGGACGGACCCCCTTCTTCTGCAGCAGGGGCAGTACAGGGAGGCACCACCTCGATGGCAGCTTCGTCAGGTTGGACGTTCTGATGCGAACGCGTCTGTACAGGAAGTGCCTCTTCCGCAGAGGAAGAGACCATACGGCATGACTTGATCTTCCTGCCTTTGGTTTTGGAGGCAGAGCGTACCTCCGGTTGAGTAACCTCGGAGACGAGATCAAGGTGAACCCATAAGACCTCTCCGCGAGATGTGGTGAGTGGGATGAGTCCACTCACGTTGTCACGAGTAGGTGGTAGATTGACCACCTCCATTGTCGCCTTAGGGATGGGGACGACGCCATCTTGTGTTGTGGTCGGCGGCAAGGTGCCAAATTGGAGTGACACCAGGTTGGCCGAGACCGTTTTCTCCTCGTAGTCGACGGAGATAACATCCGTATTGATCATGCGTTGGATGTAGTTTTTGAGGACATAGCAGTCCTTAGTTGGATGTCCGATAAACCGATGGTAGTGACAATACCTCGGATTGTCCACTTTCCCAACCTCGTCGGGACGCTTTGGGTCCGGCAATTTGATCTTGTCACCCTGCTTCAGTATCTCAAAGAGTTGCAGGATGTCTTCATCGTTGAAAGAATAAACCTCCTTTGGCCTTGGTACAAGTGGAGGCTTTTGAGTGGGTGCTGATGCACCTTTGGAGGCATTGACACTCAACGCCTGTTTCTTCTTCATCTCTCGTCCAGGGTTGTTGGCTGTAGGCCGTTTTCCCTTGTCCTCAAAGGCAGGAAAACTCACTCCCAGAAGGTGAGCATTGGACGCCTTCTTCTCTGCTGCTTCGGCTTCGATAATCAAGGAACTCCAGTCGGGAGGAGGAGTGGAGTTGAGCCAGAGTTTGACTGCAGGCAGCATGTTCATGCTGCAGGAGGAGAGGAGTGCGTGTTCTGGAATCCCCGGGGGCAGTCTGAAGCAGGCCTGTCGAAAACGTTCGATGAATACTCGAACTGTTTCCTTCTCCTTCTGGCGTATCTCTATGAGGGATGCCATTGTCATGTCCTTCCCGTCGTCGTAGAAACGGTCGAGAAAGAGACGCGTCAAATCATCGAAGGAAGATATAGAGTTGTCGGAGAGGCTGCAGTACCAATCGTACGCCACTCCTTTTAGTGCCCCGATAAATATGCTGGTAAGCAGTACGTCCTCCTTCGGGAGATATCCTGTTTGGGACTGGAAGTACGTCAGATAGCGACGCAGAGAGTCCTTTCCATCGTACGGCATCAGAGTTTGTGGTTTATATTTATGAGGATAAACCACTTTGTTCCATTCAAGGGGATAGGGTGGATCCCAATCTTCTGGCGCTCCTCTTGCCTGTTCTTGGACTCAAAGCGCTCGCGCAAGTCCCTGATCATCTCTACCATGTCTTCCGTGGAGCTGGGAGTCGGTAAAGATAGTACAGCCTGGAGTTCAGCATTTGATGGCTCCGACGTCCGAGGTGCTTCGCGACGATCCGTGTCCAAGGATACCCGTTGAAGGGGTACACTTGATTCTCCATTGGCCCCTGGGTCAGGACCGGTAGAAGGTGCCCTGGCCAAAGTTGACTGTATCTCAAACACCGCTTGAGTCAGTGTCTGCATGGAGGCGGAGAGGGTTTTGATTCCTCCCTCCAGGATATCCATGCGATGGACAAGGTCTGTTGGCGGCGCATCAGGCTCGGTATCACCCCCAGTCATGTATACCGTCATGACACGGCTGGAGTCGGATGGATCAGTTGAGGCTTCACTCTCGGCCTCGCTCTCTTGTAGGGGAGATGCCTCTCCTGGAGCTTCGTCCTGGCTACCCCCAGCTATGTTCTGGAGGATACTCTCGTCTTCGGAAGAAGTATCCACGAGGGCCTGATTACCCCCTGCTGTGTCCGGAAGGCTGACTTCTTCGTCTTCGAGACGCAGGTCCGCAGGGGCCAGACTACCCCTAGTTGTGTCCGGAAGGCTGACTTTGTCTCCAGGATGAAGATCCACCCCAGCTGTGCTCTGGAGGGCACCATCGTCTTCAGAAGGAGGATCGACAAGGGCCTGACTACCTCCAGCTTCCTCCAGGATCTTCTTTCTCTCCCGAGTGCCTTCGAACACTCCAGAGGATGGAACAGTTGTCTTGGTTCTCCTCGGCTGACTCTTGGACGAGGACGAGGAATGACCAGTCCCCTTTCAGATTGACGAGGAATTAGAGATCACGTTGCATGAAGCAACCTCTGGTTCCTCTTCAATTGACACCTTCTTCCCGAGGCGACGTCGAAGAGGTGTTGATGATTGCAGCCGCTGGAACACCGACTGCCTTGGTGGCGGGACTGCTATTTTGCAACAACAGTTGATGGTGACTACAGCACAGGCGTGCCCTGTGAGGGGCTCATTGTGCTTGTCAGTCGACTCTCCTGACCGGCGTTTGTGTGTGATCACGTTACGAAGATCATTGGAGGAGAGTACCACCTTCGTACCCCCATCAGGTGCATGGCAAGGCCAAGCGCCGGGATGGTCAAGTAAATGCTGCGACCCCTGATCCAACACCAAACAGGTGCTCAGATCAATAGTGGGGGAACAACATTTACAGTGACTTGAACGAACCTCAAACACACAACCAGAGGAGGCGCGGGAGTTCAAGACCACATGGTTTGCCTTGCTCGACTCGGTTACGAACGCAACAGATGTGCCCAAGTGAGACAAGGACTTTGAAGGTCGACTCTTTTTTGGTACAGAAGCACCCGAGTCGACCTTGTACAGCTTACCCTCAGCAGCGCGCATGATTGTGAGCGCATGCTTCTGGTTTGCTGTCGGCATAGCACGTTTGAGGCGCATGGCCCGTGCTGCCTTAGACTTCTTCGTACTAGCCCGCTGGGGCGTATAGTACTCAGAGTCCAAATTCTCCTCGCCACTATAGCGAGTGAGTCTGTCAAATACGGAGACCTTCTACGGCGCATCAGAGGTGATGCATGGGGCATTAGCTGTGCCCCTGCTCCGTCGACGCATCTTTTTTGCCTGAGAGGGAGATGGCTGGGGAATGTGGTCAGCCGCACATTTTTTTGAGAGATGCGCTGCACCGGTGGGCGCATCTTGGTTGCTGAGGACGTCAGCAGGAAGGAAAGGCTGCATTGGTGTATCCCCTTCGGTGGTGGTGCCAGAGGCGTCGACTTTGCGAACCCAGACTTGGCGAGTCTTCTTCGGCTTCGACAGCTGCTTCAAAGGACTCGTACTGCCATCAGAGATGAACTCCTCATATGCCTGTTGATTGAGGCGTACGACCAGCGTCTTGTCGGAGGAGCCCACCTTCACGTCGTCGGATTACGACACAGTTTTCTCGGTAGAGGAGAAAGAGGTCCCCAGCAGAGTCGCCAGCTTGTTTGCCATTAAAATCTTTTGATGTAATTTCAATACAAACAGAACAGTGTTACAATGTAGGACTTAGATGTAGTCCTAGGAGTACACTTTTGTTTATCTGGGTCCCTTGCGCCGATAGAGCGAGTGGTAATGCGTTGACTCCGTTGACGATCTGACGACGGTTCTCGGTTCTCTGAAGATCTGGGTTACTCTAGGTGTAGGAGCTTACAGAGAGAAAGAAGACGTTGAGTGTCTGTATCTGCCTCTATCTATATGTTGCTGATGGTTGTACGACGTGTCTCTGTCCATGTGTGTGTGTTGGAAGGAGATGATCCCTCTATTTATAGCTTTGCAGGCTGGCTGTTCATGCACGCATGTAGGATATGCCTGTACGTGGGAACGCCACGTGGTGGTTGCTGATGCGCCCTGATTGAGGAGTTGAACTTTTCTCGTTACTGTCGTGGGCTGCGGCAGAGCTGACACGTAGCAACGAAGAAGATCTTTCAGTTGCTGAGATCTTGGGTGATTAGCACCCCTTCATAGGCTGAATCAAGTCAAAGGACGCGTGTCGTAGGTCCATGGCTCGAAGATCTCAGATTTGGTGGGGAGTGATCTGATAGGATGCGCCTGGGATTGGGCGCATGAGGAGGCTTTGGCTCGTAACCTTTAGGAGTCATGAACCAGTCGGGGCGCATGGCTTTTGAGGCACATGCGGGGCTTCAGTAGTGACTTTACTTCTGTCTTTAGGGATCAGAGAAAAAGTCTGAGGTGCACGGCTTTTGAGGCGCATGCAGAGATTTAGGCGCATGGCTGCAGAGGCGCATGGCTGCGGAGGCGCATGCAAAATGGTTAGGCAGCCACGTGGCTTGTAACCGTCGGAGGAGGAGTAATGATGGTGCTGACATTGGCGACGCTTTATTTTCTGAAAAAGCTGTCAACTGTTCAGTCCTCGGGGGACGTGCTGCCAACTCTGTCAGACTTCAGCATTTAATGTTCTTTGATAGGTGATGGGTTGTTGAGTGGGCACATCGATCGGCGTTCCATTAGGCATATGGGGACGCATGGGGGCGCATCCTTATGAGGCTGATGGGAGCTGGGCACGTCAGTATGATGTGCGGTCTGGCCGGCGCATCCGCTTTGCATGACACGTCTTTATGGGCCCGACTGGTACGTTCTTCGAGTGCTTTAAATAGCCGTTCTTGACTCGGCTGAATTCGAAGCGTCAGGTTCATCACCATTAATGTAAATTCATTGCACGGGATTCGGAGAGCCAGCCACTTGGCGCATGGGTTTGATTTGCCCGACCTATAAATAGTGGCATAGAGCGGGTTTGCTTCTCGTTCTCTCACGTCCTCCCGAAATGAACTTGTTTACTCGAGTACATTCTGTTGATAAGATGCTCCCGAGGGTGAAGATGTGACGCATTGTCTTCATTGATGCACTTGAAGGTGACTGTTACATCCAAAAGTCGGAGTCGAGGGCTTCTGAGGCAGGCGAAAGGTACCAGTTGCATCCAAAGATCGGGATGCTCGAGCCTCGTCTCCGTTATGCTGGAAGAGCCGCAGATCTAAATTGCGATACTGCGGCTTTGGAGGCTCTTTCTTTTGTCAGAGTGGGTGTTGCCCACTCTGGTTGTGTTGAAAGCCTTCTTTTATCGCGGATCAATTGCGGAGAGCTCTTCCTCCAGCTAGAGGGTTGATTGCCCACCCTCGTTCTGCTCAATAAATGCTTCATTAGTCGAAGCATTTGATGGCGCATATGCTGAGACTTCACGATGCGCCTGTGGGGCGCTGAAGGGAGGCACATAACTGAGCTGCTGAAAGGATGCACATAACTGAGCTGCTGAAGGGATGCACATAACTGAGCTGCTGAAGGAATGCGCCTGGCTGAGAGCGCATGACAAGATGCGCCTGTTTGAGAGCGCATAGTGGTTGCTGCGCCTAGCTGTAGACTTAGGATCTTTTATTTGTAGAAAATTCTCCTTTGTACAGCTCTTTTTAAGACATGTAACAAACTTTTATATGAAAATAAAAGTCTTCTTTTAATGTCTATACTTTGCTGTGCCAAGTACTTCGTCTGAGCTCCCTGGCGCATGTGATGTTAGGCGCATAGGATTTCTGGTCCTGAAATTCCATGCTTCTACAGAAGGTTGTTGGTGAAAAACTGAAGTTTTACCAACAATAGAATTTTTATTTTTATGTTGCATGCGTGCAGGCAAATTCACTTCAGATGCATAGGCATCATTGTGAATTTTATCTACTCTGTCACCGACAGAAGATTTACCTTTATGTGTAGAGCGCAAAACATGAATATCTACCACGTCACAGACGGAACATTTTCCTTTACGCATAGAGCGTAAAGCTTGGGTGTCTACCACGTCACAGACGGGAGACTGGTTTTTACGCGCAGAGCGTAAAACTTGTTTGTCTACCACGTCACAGACGGGAGACTAGTTTTTATGCGCAGAGCGTAAAATTTGGTTGTCTACCACGTCACAGACGGGAGACTAATTTTTACGCCCGAGGCGCATCACTGAAGTAGAGACTGCCTCGTCACAGACGGGAGCCTCCACAACAGGAGTGGGAAGGATTCTTTTGCCTTCAGAGACAGTAGAGAGATCCGAGGATGCTTTGGACTTAGGAATCTAAACTTTTTGCGCCTTCTGCGATTTTTGAACATTGGAGCAGCGAGTACTACCCCCAGTTCGGAGCATTTCTTCGTAAGCAGTCTGGTCGAAGTGAACAACCAGAGTCTTCTTTGTCGATCCGATCGACACATCATCATATTGAGCAATTACTTTCTCATCAGAGGAGAAAGACGTCCCCAGCAGAGTCGTCATTTTGTTTCACTTAACAAAATGCCTAAAATTGGCTTTTGAAAGAAAACGAGAAAAAGTACAAAAGTACAAATTATTTTTGGGAAGTATTACTATGGAAGTCTGATCTGAGATCGATCACTTTGTTCCTTGGACCACACGATGATGATGAAGAAAAATGCTTAAAGAAGATGAATAATCGGAAGAACTAAGTCACCAGAAAGGTATCGAGCAACGGCACTGATGGTACAGTCGAATGCTTTCCTACTTTGCTTCACCATGTTCTTGAGAAAAAGTTAAAAAAATGCTTCTGGGAATATCACTCTGAAAGTATGAGTTTTCTCAAAATCTCCTCTCCTGTATCTCTCTTATGATGTCTGTGTTAAAAATAAGTCTATTTATAGACTAGACCCTCTGTGCGTAAAAAGCAACAAAGTCTGGTAACTGTCACCCACGATAAAAATCAACTTTTATGCGTGATGACACGTGTCCCATATAGAATTTTAATCTCTACGCATGATGAAACGTGTCCCACTACTTCAACAAAATGGAGAGAGCACGTACACATGTTCCTCGATAAGTGTGGCATAAAAGCCATGTAAGCAGACCACGTTCTCATGTAGCCAGAAAAGATCGGGCGTAAAAATGACCCAAAATAGACTTCCTACGTAAAGTAGCAGACTGGGCGTAAAATAGCCCAAAATAAACTTCCTGCGTAAAGTGGGTGAAAAATAGCCTTGAGCGTAAAATTAGCTCAAATAAACTTTACGCGCACAACAGCCTTGAGCGTAAAAAGCTCGAATAGCTTTCGTGCGTAAAAGAAGCAATCTCTTGAGCGTAAAGTAGCCCATCTGCACACTAAACGACAAGTGTTGGGTTTGGTGTAAATCAAATCTTCTCGACTTCTGTGCTGTCCGCTGTCAGAAAATCGTTATGTCAGAACAGTATCACGTGCATTAAATGCGATGTAGTCAGCCTCTCTCCCGCATAAAGTTTTGAGGATGGCACTCGCGTAAAGTAGCTCGCGTAGAGTTTTACTCGGTTTGATTTCTGTGTAAAATCTGAGTCTGACTCTGTTTGACTTGTGTAAAGCTCTTTTTACGCTCCTACAAGGAGCTGTTGTTCCAAGACCAAATGTGTTCGACATGTGGCATACAGATCAGACTGGAGCTAAGCATAGAAGTCCTGAAAATCAGCGAGGATAGAAGCGGGGACATGCCTGCCTCCTATTTTCTCCGTCGGAAACAACATAGCATTGAAGTCCCCACATAGAACTAGAGTGATTTTGTCCTCTATTTTGGTAACAATGTGAATAATATCCTTCCATAATTGAGGCGTCTCCTTCTGTCGTTGTGTCTGTAAACAGCTCCTACTAACACTTTGAAACCACCCTTATTTGTTAGCTCCACAAAAATAATTTGTTCGGATACGAACTTTACCCGCCCCTTCCAGACTCGGGCGTCCCATAATGTCCATATGTGCGCCATGTCGCACTTATTGAGATTGTGAGCGGCTTCCCAGTGGGTCGGCATCCTGCTTGTAAGTCTTCTATCTGATTTGATCTTACTCTCTAAGATAGACACAATTTTGCATCTGTTCTGAAATACTTCATTGGTAATCTCCCTCCAACGTGATGTTCCATGTGATGATAGACATGGATTAATGGCGGCTGGCATCCCGTTGTACTTCTCCACTCTCCTTTAGACGGTTGGGAGGAGTTGGTTGCTTGTGCGTTTGGCTCTCATGTTCGTTAGGACAAATAGGATTTTGTATCCCACCTTCAAGGACTCGATTCCAGTGTGGATTGGCCTCGATCAATGCCCAACCATCCCTGCGGCTTCCTCCAAGGTGGCTAATACTCTCCGCTGTTCCAGCAACGTTATTTGTGGTAGTTTGCTTCTTGTCCGCTCTGTCTGTTGCACCCTTCGCTTGCCGAACATTCACTTCACCCTGGCTATTCTACTCATCCGCACGCTGGGCCCTTTTATTCTCTCTAGTTGTATCTCCATAAATCACCATGTCCAGGGCGCCTGAAGTGTTCGTTTCTGTCATCTTCTCAGGGCCTTGCCATTTTTCTAGAATCGATGTCTGACCCTCCGTCCTTCTTTCACCCGCTCTCATCAGCAGCCCCTTATTGCTCCACTTGCTTTAGTTTCTTAGACTTCTGTAGGCTCTTCCATCCCAGCCCCCTCTCTCTGCCGATCCTCCTTATCCGTCTCAACACTTTGTTCAGTGTCTTCTTCCATGTTCCTTAGAGATTCCTTGCAGTGTGCTTTATGGTGCCCGAAGCATTGGCATCTGACACACGAAGGTGGTACCCATTAATAATCCACCTCTTACACCATCATAGTCCCGTTTGGGAGGAGTATGTCTATGGATGTAGGAAGAATCTGTCGCAGTAATCTCGACGAATACTCGAACATACGATAACTGCCGTCATCTTGCCATAGGTAGGTCCATTTTGATTGGCGTCCCGACTATGCTAGCAATCTTCACTATTGATGGGATGCTCCATAACTACGGAGATAGCCACGACAATCTTACCCATATCGGGATTTTAGTTAACTTGTCCTTCTCAAAGTTCGATTCTGGACGCCATCTCTTGAGTACTACTAGTCAGTCGTCAAATATCCATGGCCCTCCCTCTAGAATCCGCTTCAAGTCCTCGGCAAGTCTAAATTTGATGAAATAGAACCCGTTCTTGCATGAGAAAATCTCTATCTCACCTTTTGGCTTCCATTCTCTTAAGGAAAATGCCCTCAGCTGGCCATAAAATGGCCTATCTCCCATGACGTATAGAACCAACATGTTCCTCCAATATTCCAATGTCTTCTAGATGTCGTCTCCTATTATTTCAACCATCCGTACCCCATCTATGATACTGGGTTAGATATACTATAAGTCTATCTCCTCCTGGACAACCGACGGTTTGCAGATTTTTGCCCATGAGATTGGCTTGTTGGGTGTCACGTTGCCCTGCATCTGCGATGGTTGTCGTGGTGGGCCCATCGAAACACGATCAGTCCATCGGCTTCCTACTTTTTTTCGTGCGGATGCCCTTGTCTCCACCGGTCTCCTTGCACCGCCTGTAGGCTGTATGCTTCTGTCCCCTTTTGAAGGTCGCGATGGGCCAGGCATATGATGTCCATTCTCGGATCTTTTTCCTCCTTTGTGTGTCCCCGGCCCTTCCCGGCCTTGTGCTCTCCCTATCTTCATGGGCTTGGGTCTCCTCCGCCGTTCTACCATAGTCCACCCTCCTACTAACTCCCTTATGTTGACTTCGCTCTTGCCTCCATCATCTATATTGCCGTCGACACTTCCTGGAGGATTAGCAGCTCCCTAGTCGGCGCGAGGATTGGAAAACCCTAGGTCTGGGAAAGGATCGCCTTCCCCTAGCACCGTCAGGCTTATACATATATATATATATATATATATATATATATATATATATATATATATATATATATATATATATATATATAGGAGGGATCCGTATCCCTCCACTTTTGCATCCCCCATGCATCCCCTCTTTCACATCCATTAGATTTTGTTTAAGTCATCTAATCTTAACCGTTGAAATTTCAACGGTTAAGATTAGATGACTTAGACAAGATCCAATGGGTGTTATCATGGGGATGCATGGGGGATGCAGATCCCTCCTTATATATATATATATATATACACACACACACACTAGCGTCGGGCACACACGATCCGTGTGCAATAGGTTTTAGAAATGTTACTAACATATTATGTAGTAAGAACAACATTGTTGACACCATCTTATGTAGCAATATAATATACAATCAAACTTACTCAACAATAATCATATATTATTTTTATAGAAAATCATTCATATGACTGAAATTTTAATAATGAATTGTTATTCATCAATCTTCATTAGCACTTCTCGAATATTTGTCATCACTTACCTATAACGGCCTAATAGTCATCGGCATTGATGTGCAATGTCTTGCACAAAACACAAAAAATAAATTGTGAAACCATAACATACTTGTACTATCCCATAAGGAATGAAGTATTTATATCTATCCACTAAATCAATAATTTGAAACACTGAACTATGCATTTGATGCATATTAGAACATTATCCATGGTTGAAATATAAATAAATCTTATATTGTTACTTTTGTGACGTTTAATTTGCTTAGTTTCTTTCTGATTAAGTTTATTTTGTTTCATTAACTTTTATTGAGTTATTATATACTATAATTTAAAGTCTACCAAATCAAATATACCATAATTAAATGTAAATGATCAAATTCATGAATTATCCGTGACTGAAACTATAAATAAATTTAAGGCTGTTACTTTGTGCCATTCAATTTGCTTAATTCCTTTCAATCTTTTAAAATAAAAATAAAAATTAAAGATAAAGTTAAGAAGATTTAATCTTTTTAAGGTTCTTTTTCATTATTTTTTTATTGACTCAATATACAAACTCTGAATTCATTAATTTAAGTCTACCCAAATCTAATCTACCATAATTTAAATGTAAATGATCAAATTCATATATATTATTCATTTGGTCTAATCCACAATTTGGATTCATGATTTAAAATATAATAAATATAATCTTACATAATCTAAATATAATATATAAAAATTATTAAACCTAATTTATGATTTTTGGTCTGATCTATTTAAAGATTTAATGAAAGCAAAATCTAAGTAACAATAACTCTTATAAATTATTATAATTTTACATTATTTTACATTTTCTATGAAAAACATATAGAACTGGAGGGAGAAAATATTGTGAAATTCCATACATTATGTAGAATTCCATAGTTTACAATGTAAAAATAGGTTAATAATCATGTAATAATTAAAAAGAATATTTATTAATAAGATAAAAGAACCAACCTAAAGTTAACATGAGAAGCTTAGGGAACTTTATTTTCTTTCCTTGGATGCTGCATAATATAGAACAAGAGAATTGATATCAAAATAAGAGAAAAGAATCAATCTGAAGTCATCAAGAGTTTTCTTTTCTCTCTTTTTCTTCTTTCCTTTGGAAAATACTGCATAACACAAAGAGTTTTTCTAGAATAATCTTAATAAATAAAAATAAAAAAGATGGGAGGAGGTTACTGTATGTGAGAGAGAGGGAGAGGTTACAACCACTTTATAAATTGAAATTTGTGACGATGTAAATGACTTTATTGTCCATGTAGAAATAATTTTTGGCTAGGAATGTATATAATCCAAATACCCCTAGTATTTGGATTATATATATATATATATATATATATATATATATATATATATATATATATATATATATATATATATATATATATATATATGTGTGTGTGTCCAAGGGGTCGTGGCCTAGTGGTAGCGACGGGGGCTCCCCGGGCGGAAGACCCGGGTTCGAATCCCCCCTTAGGCGCACGCGCCTAAGCTCCAGTAAGAAGGACACCAAAAAAAAAAAAATATATATATATATATATATATATATATATATATATATATATATATATATATATATATATATATGTAAAAATATATATATATATATATATTTATATATATATATATATATATATATATATATATATATATAAAATATGTATATATATATATATATATATTTTTTTATGTATATAAAATATATATATATATATATATATATATATATATATATATATATATATATATATATATATATATATATATAAAATATGTATATATATATAAAAAAAAAAACAATATATATATATATATATAAAAATATGTATATATATATATATATATATATATATATATATATATATATATATATATATATATATATATATATTAAAAAAGATAATTTTATTAATATATGAAATCAGTACATCTTAGCCAGAATGTGCAGCTCCTTGTGGACGCCTCATACATGCTACATCATATTCAATATTTTGGAGTATCCCCCTTTATGTTGTATGCATCTCGTCAAATATACGTGCATTTCTCTTCCGCCAGGCATGCCAAACTATTGTCGCCAACCTGAGACGAGCCTCCCAGTACCATTGGTGACCACTCCGTTTCCTCCTTTCAATTTTCTGAAGTACTTCGTCTATGTCATATTCAACACCCGCGTAGGTTGAGCTTATTCTCCTACAGTAGCCAAACTCGTCTAGACAACTCACATTGGAAGAAGATATGCCTTGATTCTGGCTCCTGCCAGCATAGGACACACATAGCAGATTTGCATTTTCCTGGGAGTCCCCTTACACCATACGATGTTCGCACCCTCCCATCTGTTATGAATGACTCTGGCTTGGTCATAGACGAGAGGAGACACGAACTCCCCATTAGGGGAACCTGCCCAAGCCCAAGAATCCTTGGGTATAGTGGGGTCTATTCAAACTTGGCGAACAATCGACGCGAACTGTCTTGCATACCTATTAGCCTCCGCTATCCAATCTCCGTCATGCATGATGGTGGCCACCTTTATGCCTGTATATGCTTCCAGCAAAGCACGACTCCTAACCCAGCCGAGTAAACCTTTGTGCTTAATCCAAGGATCGAGCCAAAGATCGGTATCCTCCCTATTTTTTATAATTCGCTCCAGTCTCTGACTGACCGCCACTCTGTGTTTCAGAATCTGTTTAAAGGATACTAACACATTATTGTTTGACGAATATGCCCAAAAGTTAGCGCCTTTCAGATACCTGGCCCTCAACTAACTGGCACACAGGGAGCCCCCCTCCATGAATCTCCAAGCCAGCTTCCACCCTACCATAGTGTGCAAGGTACGTAATAAACGAAGGGCAACCCCACCTTCCTCCCTTGGACGGCATAAGCCAGTCCACGCAATCGCATGTATCCGCCCCGCCACACAAACTCTGCACAGAACTTTTTGAGTCTATCAATGGTAGCTAGTGGTAGTAGTATGGGCTGCAGCCAAAAACTCACAATGGATTGGGTCACCGAACGAACCAGCTCAATTATTCTGCCAAATGAAAGATTTTTTGGCCTGCCAACCCTCCATATGCCTTTGAGCATATTCCACCATGCTTGAACAGTCTATGTCTTTTGCGTAGTTTACCGATAGGGGGATTCCCAAATATTTTACTGGTATCCTCCTCTAGTGATACCCAAGACTGCCGCATTTTCCTCATTTTGTTGAACTATTTACTAAAAAATATATTGCTCTTTGTCTTTATTTAGTTGCAGCCCAGACAGCTTGCCAAATTCCACCAGTACCGTCGATAATGAGGTATGCCCAGCGAGTGAGGAAACCAATAAGACTAACAGATCATCCGTCTATATAAAGTGAGTAACCTGCGGATGTATGTGCTGATATAGAGGAACAATTCGGCGACCACATACAACGATATCCATGAGACACGAAAAGTACTCCTTGACGAGGGTAAACAACGAGGGGGAAAGAGAGCACCCTTGTCTTATACCCCGGTTGCTCCAAAATAACCATGGGGTTGGCCTTTAACCAATACCAAAAAAGATGCCAATGAGATACATTCCTTGACACAGGCAACCTAAGCTTTGTCGACCATGGACACCATAATGTGGTAAAGAAAATCTCTGTTGACCGTGTCATAAGTCTTTCTCAGATCCAACTTAATATAGGCTTTATTAGCTCCCGATTTATTGAATTCCCGTACCAGCTCATGTCCCGGCAAGCTATGTTCAGCAATAGCCTGATCATTAATGAAGGTTGCTTAGTTTTTTGAAATCAAACCTTGCATCACACCTTCTATCCGATGGCATATGAGATCTGCGATGATCTTATAGAGGTAGTTGCAGTAGGATATGGGACAAAAATCTGATAATGACGATGCCCCCTCCTTTTTAGGCACCAAAGTCAGAAAGGTATGATTAAGTTCCCGTAGCAATCTACCGTGAGTAAAAAAGTCGCCTATCATCACCACCACCACCGAATTCTTGAGCTCAGCCCAGTGCACCTTGTAGAATTTGCTACCAAACCCATCTGGGCCCGGGGCCTTCTCACGGTGCGCTCGATTAATAAGCTCTATCACCTCCTCATTTGTAACTGATCGAAGAAGAGCTTGGTTTCCAGCAGTCATCACGAGCTTTTTACAAATAATATCTAGAAAAACATATGGCTAATCATTTTGGTTATATAAATCAGAGTAATACCTCACCGCCTCCACATGGATCTCCGACTGGGAAGATAAAGTAGCACCATCTGTTCCAATATGCTTGTGAATGCTATTTCAATTTTGGCACGTCCAGACAATGTCATAGAAGAATTTAGTGCATCTATCTCCCTCTTAAAGCCAGTTACATTTCACCCGTTGAGCCATTTGGATTTCTTCAATAGATCTGAATGTCCCCACCTCGCGCGCTAGCTCCCGCTCACGCGCTGCCAACTCCACGTTCATCATATCCGTTTGTAATTGGGTTTGTATCCCTTGTAGGGATGTCTCTTTGGTTGCAAAGTCGCTTGCTGGTAGACGCCAACACCAGCCCCAGAGGCCCGCCTTTACCCCCTTGAGTCTATGGACAAGGCCGAACTGTATGTTGCGATGAATATTTTTGGCCAGAGCTTCGCGAACCGCATCCGCATAACCCTCCTTCAAATTTAATAACAAGCGTTATTGTATCGAAACGGCCTGGGCTCCCTCTGTACCAGGTTGAACAAGCAGACCTTCAAGGGAGAATGGTCACTAGTTCCAGCAAGTAATCCCTTTGAGGCTGCGTGTGGGAACGGGTCGAACCATCGGCTATTGCCCAAGGCACGATCGAGTTGGCAAGCCACTCTTTTCGTCGTGGACTTGTTGTTCTAAGTCCAAATATTCCCTATACGTTCCAACCCCTGCAGTCCGGAGCATAGGATGCTCCTCTAAAAATCAAGCATAGTTTAGTCAGGGACGTGTCTGCCACCTATCTTTTCATGGCAAAATAGGACAGCGTTGAAGTCGCCTATCACCAACAGACGGAGTTGTATGTTTGAGTCGACCAGATCGTTGAGGTAGGTTATGTTCTGCCACAGAGTACGCCTGCATAGATGATCATTGTGGCCATAAACTACGCATAAAACAAACTAGAGCCCACCAACATTTGTAAGATGAAGAGCAATAATTTGCTTATCCATTTTAAGAACATAACCATCCCAGGAGCTTATCCCATCTGATCCAAATTTGAGCCATGTCGTAGAGAAGTAAGTTATTGACCTACGCCCAGCTAGCAGGAGTTCTCCGAGCAAGCATGCAATCTGATTTGATTTTAGTTTCAAGTAGGACGCTAATTGAACACTGTCCATGTGTCAAAGTCTCCGTAATTTCCTTCCATCTCCCAATAGAGCACGCCCCACGAATGTTCCAAACTATCACAGACATTGATCGTTGGTATTATCCCCCTGTACCTCACGGTCCTGTCTTATGGAGGAAGAGAGGGGAGGAGTTTCCACCATCTACATATTTGATTCAGTATCGGGTCCTGACACTCCAGCAGTTATATATTTCGTGAGGTTCACCCACTGAGGGTTGTCTCGGACAAGCTCGTCTTCCGCCATTGATTGTAACTGAGAGAAGCTCCGTATATCCTCACGGGTATCCCCAATGTGTCATTTCCTACTAGATGATCCTGAAGTATACGCTGTTTGTTGTGCCCCAGCTTTACCGTAGCGTAAACCCTGTTCGTCGACGAGTCGTCATCTCCATCGAAGCTTCTCTCCCTACCGTGAATAACCAGGGAACTCCATCCGTAGTAGAATTGGCTATCACTAAAGCACGATCGTAGCCCGCATCAGCTCCCTGTCTCCTTCCCCCATGCTCGCCTTGATTCCATCCAGGAACCCACTGATGGGTAGCGTTACTGTAGGCCTGCAGAAGACTAGTATCAGAGATCCCGGCAAAACTAAAGCTAGTTCCAAGCCAGATCTATCGGGTTAGCCTGCCTCTCACTGGTCTTCGCACACGTCCATCCCATGGTCGGGGGCCTGTGACGTCCTCTCTTCTCTGATCTCTTCTACTTACTTGCCTCCCCTAGTGTGTAAGACAGGACCTTCCTCCCCTGCTTCCACCTGAAGTTTGCATTCCTGCCAAAGGTGCCCAAAACAATTGCGTTTGTGACACACATGGGGGACCCGTTCGTACTCGACCTTCTGGGTGAACACCTCTCCAGTCGGAATCTCATAGGCCAGAGTCGTAGGAAGGATTTTACAAGCTTCTATCTCAACAAAGATCCGCGCGTACTCACCCTTAATCGGAATGCTGATCAAGCTGATTAACTTCATTAGCATTTTGGGATTCTAATATGCAATCGGGAATGTTGGGAGTCTCACCCAAATAAGTATCGTACATAACAAATCCCGTTCACATTTTACCCCCGGTGTCATTTTTTTAATATGATAAGTCTTCCGTCGAATGTCCAGGGACCGCCCTGAAGTATGCGATCAAAATCTTCCTTCTTTCCGAACTTAACCAAGAAGAATCCATCCTCTCTGACGAAAAAATCCATGCTACCCTTCGGACGCCAAACCCTGGCCGCAAAAGCATAGATTTGGCTATAAAACATTCTATCCCCAAGAACATATAGGACAATCGTAACCTTCTCCCGGTCGCTTCCTCTCCGTCGTCATGTAAAAGTGGTCCAACACCGGCTATGTCCCTCTCCCTAAGATCCCCAGCCGCGAAGTCCTTCCCGCCTCCTCCGTAGAGGGAGGGGGAAACCCCTGGATCCCATGCCTTGTCGCCCTCGCGCTTAGAGCCTTCTTCCGGAGAAAACCCTAATGCGCCGCTCATGAGAGAATATATATATATATATATATATATATATATATATATATATATATATATATATGGAGAATTTTTCAATACATCCCATGTAAAAATTTGTATCGATACATCCCAAATCTGGATCATTGGATGTTGATCCAATGGTTCAGATTAAAGCCAAAGTCAAAGTAACAGGTAAAGTTAAAATCAAAGTAAAGACCTTTCACAATTTTCAATACATTTTTTGGAATATATTGATACATCCCATGTATTGTAGAAGGACCATATATATATATATATATATATATATATATATATATATATATATATATATATATATTTTCAAAAGACATTTTATTGAAAATAAGGGAGGCTCAGAAAGAGCGTTACAAGCAGGTGCAGAGCCGACAAACACAAAATGGGCCCTGAATTACAAGGTAGAAAATAAACTAAGTTCTAACCCGAATTCTTAGCAAAACTGAAATTTTGAAATTCAAAACTGAATTTCAAAATTTCAGATAAACGAAGTTGTGGGCGCGGCCCAAAGGGGCACACGGCCCTAGGATTGGGCTGGACATCCACGCAACCCGGCGCGAGTCCCGGGGGGGTGAGGGCAGACTGCCCTAATAACACTTTTTTTTTTTGGAAGGAAAAGGATGTCGTTCGAAAATTAAACGGGGCTGGGCCCACACGCGCGGGACCCGAGGGCGGGCCGACCCGGCGCACGGGGCCCAAGGGGACAGACCCACGTGGGTGATCCCTCTGCCCGAAGGGACAGGGCCAGCGCGCAACGCGAGGGCGCGGGGCCCGAGGGCTCGGGGCCCGAGGAGACCTCCGGAGACCCGCCCGGCGCGGCGGGGAAGTCTGGCCAGGCGGCGCAAGGGGACGCGCCGGAAAGGGGAGGCGCAGGCGGAGGGGGATGGGGCCAGCGCGGGCGGGGCCGGGGCGGGGAGGGGGCCGCCGACCGAGGAGGGAGCGGTGGACGACGACTCCGGACCGGCGCGGCCAGTCACCGGCGAGGGGCCAGCAAACGGCGACGGGAGCGCCGGAGAGCGGGGAACACGTCGGGGATAGCGCGGGAGGGGGCTGTCGCCGCCAGGGAAGGAGGGGGAGAGGATCCTGGCGAGCCCGCGAGCAGAGGAGGGGGGGGGGACAACAACGACAAGGGGAAAATGGGGGGGGGGAGGGGCCGCCTGGGGGAGATGACTCGCGGCGGCTAGCGGCGGAGCCGACCAACGGCGGCTATGGGGCTCCACCTGCAAGGCGGAGGGAACGCCGAAGATCAACGGGAGGTGGGGGGAGAGTGCCGTACGGGGACGACTCCACCGCCGGAGAGGATCCGGAGTCCGGCGTCGGGTATATATATATATATATATATATATATATAATTTAGGAAAAAGAAAATTCTAAGATCCTTCTAATTACCTAAACATGTACATGTACTAAGAATGGAGATTTCTTAAGAATCCTCATCAGCTGGGGCTCGTCTTCTTCGTGGAATATATTTGCAAATTAACGGATCCTTTCGGGAAGTGCATAAACCAAAATGAGCTTCTCCAATGTGGCTAATTAGAGCATCTCCAACCCTATTGTGAGTTTGAAAAAATAGCTGCCACATAGGAATGACAACCATTTTTTTCCAAAAGTACTTCTCCAATGCAAATGTGAAATAAAGTGTGGTGTTGACATGGCAATGACATGACAAAGACAATGTGAAGTTGGTTGTCTAGATCTAGAGAATGCACTTCACAATGTCTTTTTGTCCACATCATCATTTGTGAATAAAATATTTATAAAAAGAAGTAGAAGAGTAAAAGTTGTCTTAGAAGTTGTAAAAAATTACTTTGTATTGTCTTCTCAATACTTTTGCATTGGAGATGACTTTTTAAACTCATTGTCATTTGTGAATATAATTTTGCCACCTATACAAAACATTGTCTTGTGCCTCATGCCACATATGATTCACAACACAAAACAAGAAAATAGGGTTGGCCCTATTGTAACTTTGGAAAAAAGTTGTTGCCACGTAGGAATGACAAAATTTTATTCAAAAGTTCTTCTCCAATGCAATTGTCAAGTCAATTGTGAAGCTTATGTGACAAAAATTGAAGAAATTGTCAATTTGATTGTCTTGTTTTAGACAATGCACTTCACAATGTCTTCTCTTCCATGTCATCAATTATAAATAAAAAATATTAGAAAAAAGAAAGAGGATGAGTAGTTGTCTTAAAAGTTGCCTTGAAAGTTGGAAAAAATACTTTTTATTGTCTTCTCAATACTTTTGCATTGAGAGAGTTTTTCTATCTCATTGTCTTTTAAGAAATAATTTTGTCACATAAACAAGACATTGTCTTGTGCCTCATGTCACATAGGAGCCACCTAAGACTCAAAACACTTAACAAGACAATAGGGTTGGAGATGCTCTAAGTATGCTGAGCATCCGTCATCTATTGGCATTGAATACTTACTAGAAGACCAGAGGGGTAGGATATTTGTGTTGATCCGTGGATTCCTTCCTTACCTGGTTATAGGGTGGATGGAGAGACTCTTCATTGGGATGGACCTCAATTAGTCGGCACCTTATGGACCCGCTAACATAAAACTAGAGGGTGGAACAAATTAAGTTGACTTTCTCTCCTATGGAGGCTAATGCAAGTACTGGTATTGATTTCGGCGTATACTTGCTACGCGTTGTAAATAACGTTCTTTTACGGCATACAAATATGTGCACCATAAAAGTTCTTTTTTATCTTTTTTACATGTTAGACATGCACCTCATTATTGAAGACTCATCTACAACATGCGTTTTTCCGTGTTGTAATTGAAAACTCATTTAACGCATGCATTTTTGCACGTTGTAATTGAAAATTTATTTACGGCATGAATTTTTTCGAGTTGTAGTTGAAGACTCATTTACGGTATGTATTTTTGCGCATTGTAACGAAGACTCATTTATGGCATGTATTTTGCGCGTTGTAAATGAAAGCTCATTTACGGCATGCACTTTTGCGCTTTGTAATTGAAAACTCATATGACATGCATTTTTTTTCGAGTTGTAAATGATTGTAATTGTTTGTTAAAATTAAATTCAGTTTCCTTCCTAACAATTTTTCCTCCCAAAAAAATAGTTTATCTCTCAAATTCGGATTTCAAGTAATGTAAAAAAGGTTCTCCACCTATGTTTTCATTCTCCCTCTTATTTTTTCATTTCCCTCGTTATGTTTTCATTCAAATCATCCCCCCCCACTTAAAACAAGAACAAAAATCTTTTAGAAAACTTTAAAAAACAAAAAACAAATAAAATCATTCTTAAAAAAATGAAAAAAAAAACTATTGATGTTTTTTCAAAAAAAATGAAAAAAAACCAAAAACCAAAAGTAAATAATAATTTTTGAAAAAATAGTATAAAAAAATATATTCTTAAGGGATATAAATAATTTTATTCACTTATAAATATTCCTAAATAATTACCTTCCCTAGAAAAATTAAATTCCGAAAAATTACATTTTCATTGTGAACGAGATTTATTTAGTTTCAAAGTAATTAAATTTCCTAAAAAATTACATTCCTTGGTGACTGTATTATTATTCTCCCAGAAAAATAAAAAATAATAAAAAAATGAAAAAAATTAAAAATTAAAAATTAAAAGAAAGAAAGAAACAAAAACAAAAAAGACATAAAAAGAAAATAAAATGACAAAAATAAAAAAATTGACAAAAAATGGAAATAAAAATGATAAGAAGAACAAAAAAAGTCAAAAACGAAAAAAATCAAATAAAACAACCAAAAAATGACAAAAAACAAAAAAAACGACAAAAAAGAAAAAAGACCAGAAATCACAAAAGCAAAAGAAAGGCAAAAACACTACAAAAAGATAAAAGACAACAAAAAACAAAAAAAAATTAAAAATGTCAAAAAAGATAAAAGCTACAAGAAACGACAAAAAATGACAACAAAGACAAAAAATGACCAAAAAGACAAAAAAAAAACAAAGACGATTAAAACAAAGAAAATGATAGAAACAAAAAAATCGACCAAAAGGGGAAAAATGATGAAAAATGAAAAAAAAAAATTAAACAATTTTTGTTTGCCCAGGCAAAATATTATACCCACATATTCTTAAGGGATAGAATTCTCATGTTTTATGGGTAAATTATTTACTCGGGTATTCCTAGTTCCTGAAAAAAAAAATTTACAGCCCAAACAAATATGATAATAAATTTTCAACCTAATTTCACAGGAAAAAAAATAATGCATAGCAATCTTAAAATTTTCAGATTCCCGCACAAATTTTACACACGTTTTTTTTCCTCCTATATTTTTATTTCCCTCTTACATTTTTCGTTTCAAAACTGTTTCTATTTTTCACAAAATTTAGATTCTCGTACAAATTTTACACGCTCAAAACTTTCCTACCGATATTTTTATTTCCCTCTTTTTTTTTTTTGATTTCCTTCTTTATGTTTTCATTCAAGTATTCATTAACTTATTATCCAAATTTTAATTTCCCTCTTTTATACTTCACCAACCACTATACATTTTTCCTCTTATATACACGCTCGACCTGCTGCGCTACCAATTCTACATCTGCTACGAATTCTACACCCCGACGAAGCTCAACAGCCTCTGTTGGCGCCCGAACGCGCCTGGGTGCCACATCGCCTCCGGCGACTATGACGGGGTCATCACCTAGTACGACGTGGAGAGCATGATGGTTGTGAACGAGCTCGACGAGCACGGTGGTCGTATGGTCTTGAGCATCGACTCCTCGATGGTCGCCGATTTTGGCACATCCGACTCCGACAATGGCAGGACGTAGGTATGGGATCCTCGATGTGGTGCTGCCTTGTCCGCCATATTCGTGGGCGCATCCGTCTGCAGCGTGGAGTTCGACTAGACGACAAAGGGAGGCCGGTGTTGGTGCTTTCTTTACATGGAGAGAGCTTGCTCTCAACGTGTCACGCCCCAGAACCAGAATACTGGAGAGCGGGGGCAGACATAGCCAGCTACGTATATGAAATGGAATCCATCTCGCTATACGGTCACGGCTGTCTAGATACATGAGGGTTTATCTACAAGCCAACAGTCTCTTAAGGTCATGAACAAGTCTAGTGTCTCAATCACAAGCAAGTAAGTAACAGTCACAAGATGTATGATCATTAAATATACAATAATAAGGCATCCCAAATATTATATATTCAGCTGATCATGAAGCTAGTCGTTACAAATGTCAGGACTAGCAAGAGTTTAGTCATACATGATCAACCCTAGGATTTGTTAATCATGTTACAGCCCGTAGGCAGACAGTAAGTGAATGCAATCGAGCTAAACAGGTGCTCGTCGGCTAAACGCCTCAAAAGAATATTTTTACAATAGAGTGGGAGAGCCAAAAATAACCCACTCGTTTCCTGGGTTACGCCTGGTGTTCACCATCGGGCTGGAAGGTTGGTAGATCCTCTGGAGCTGCTCCGAAATCTGGCCACACAAAACCAGCTGGGTCAGACCCCAGAAAGAGCAAGTGCCATAAAGGAAGCTTCACTTAAGAACTAAAACCAGCAATCAGCACAAGATATAAATAAAAGTAAGAACTGGAAATAAAGAAAATACACCAGGATGATATATGAAGAGATAACCATAGAACTATTCAGATAACCAGGTTACAACCCGTAAACCAAACAAGGACCGGGGTTGTAACCCTTCGTCTGAACAGAACTTAGAATTCTCACCATTTATCAGTAAAATAAATACAAGCATTCTGGTCATTCAATAATCTGGAACAGGATCAGGGCAATACTAGACTGGTTAAACTTCATCCAATCACTTCACGGCCAAGCAAGAATTACGGCTTGATACTTTAACTAACTAGGGTTGTCACAAGCCTAATTACTAACAAGATGCAGTGAGATTACTCCACAGCCACAAGCCCTGCAGACCATCCAGGTTATCCGGGTTAAAAGATTAGAGTTGAATTCAGGTGGGTACATCGTCCAGGAAACGAATGTACCCTTAGGTAGCTTGAAGGGTGCAACACATGACAGTGTGCTGGAAATGTGTCCTACTCGACGGCAGGCTACAGATCCCAAGGCGTGCCCAGGTAACGGAATTGCCTGTAGCTGGGAAATCTCGTCATGACTAATGTATTGATCTAGTTATTAGCCTTAGTCTATTTTAGTAGGTACTCCTGACCGTGGTACTCAGGAGTCCTTGTCCTAGACATGATGTAAGACAGGACTGGTTTATTTATACAAACACAATCGCCCACGGTATCCAGGATTAATTATACAGGTCATATCATGTCAAGTAGCCGTCGCAACAGCTTATCAAGATATAACATGTCAGGTTATCAGGTCAAGTGTACTTGTCAGGAGTGCGCTACGACGGGCCACTATCAGGTCATGTCAGGTTATTATGTCAGGAGTGCACCACTACGGGTCACTTTCACGTCATGCTCAATTATCAATTCCAAACATATCAAGTAAATTTGTGATTATCAAGTTCAGGACAAAAGGCGTAAGGATATAAAATAGACGTTAAATATCTAATAAAATATCAATATACAAGGCTATAGAAGATCCTGGGTAATCAGGCTACGCTCAGGTCAAGCTACGCTCAGGTCAGCGTACGCTCAGGTCAGGCTACGCTCAGGTCAGGCTACGCTCAGGTCGGCCTACGCTCAGGTCAACGTATGCAAGACATACGCTTCCAAAAGGCAACGTATGTATTCCATACGACTCCTCTTCAAGCAAGCGAGCGTATGCGAGTCATACGCCTCCAAAAGGCAGCGTATGTACTCCATACGACTCCTCTTCAAGCAAGCGAGCGTATGCGAGTCATACGCCTCCAAAAGGCAGCATATGTACTCCATACGACTCCTCTTCAAGCAAGCGAGCGTATGCGAGTCATACGCCTCCAAAAGGCAGCGTATGAGATCCATACGACTCCTTGTCACCCAAGTGAGCATATGCAAGACATACGCTCCCAAAAGACAGCATATGGGGTCGACTGTGCTGCGCTAAAGAGCGCGCGTAGCTCAGTGGCACAAGCTAAAAAGCTCGTGCACTGCTCACTGTCTTCTCCAAATCAGCAGGAACTCCATGGTTGAACCAAAAGCTTCAAAAGTCCATAACTTGGTCAAAACAAGTCCAAATCCAACTTTTCAAAGGTCAAAATTGGGTAAAATAAAATTTTCTACAACATGGAACCATCAAAACTTGAAAACAAAGAAGTTTGAAAGATCAAAACTACCAAAATCCGAAAATAACTAAATTCTAGATCTACGAAAATTAAGGCTTCAAAACGGAAAATGGCAAGTTCTAAAGTGTCTTAGAAACATGGGAAGAAGCTAATAGAACAATAAAAACGAGCTCTCTTATGGAAGCAAGTTGCACTTGCCTAGACCTCTCTCTTCTCTCTCTAGTAGGTGAAGGGAGTAAATGAGGAAAAAGATGATTATGAAGAGAGAGAATGAAGAGGGCTAATAAATATGAGTGGTGGTGGTAGGTAGGGGGTTTATCCATGGTTCATGATGAACCAAAATAATCCCAACCGAACCAAGCCAACCCGGGCCAAGAATAAACCAAGCCAAGAAGGAAATGCCAAGCCAGAAAATCATGCAATACAAGATTAAATATGTACACGTATTCCAGAAATACGTAATACGAACCACAGGCATTACACAACGTGCCTTGTAAATTTTAGTCCCATATCGGAAATGCACCATGAGTTATCTCAACATATATACTTGGGTGTGTTGTTGAGAGATGCACATGGGGTGGTGACCCTAAGGAGGGAACCATGTGGGTGATTTTACAAGGAGGTAAGAATAAGGCTCCAAGGATTAAGCATTAATGCTTTTGTCATTCTCTTGGATTAATTCCATTTGGAGCTAAGCCCCAAAGGGGCTTAGCGACTCGGACTCGGACTCGGGCTCATGGGCTCATGAGGCGTAATATGGCATTTTGTTGGCGCACTTTGCACTTAGCACGTCAGCAGTCATGCGGTCTTATGCGGCATACGGCTCATATGCGGGTCCATGCGGCTCATGCGGTCCATGCGGCCATTAGGCTCATGCGGCCAGGCTGCTGCTGCTGTCGTATGGAGGGATCCGCTGACTGTGCAGATTATAAATCAGTAATGGAAAGGCTGAATCAATACGATTAAATCAGATCCTATCTTTGTGGAATTTGAATTAATTCAGATCCTATCTTTGTGGGATTTGAATTAATTTTGTAGGATTTGAATTAAATCTCGTTGCTATCTTTTGGGATTTGATTCAATCTTTCCATAACTGAAGAGGCGGCTAGGGTTTCCACCCTCTCTCTATATATACTCTCTTCCGGCCTCCTTTGTGACTACTACGAAATTACAAGTCAGAAAATAAGAAAGAGAGAGAGAGTTGATGCCGCCATTGCAAGTCCATCCGAGGAGTCTGAACAGAGGTGACTTCGAGCGTTCCACAAGTTCTTCAACTTGCTGGTTCCTGGAAGCAGATCATGTGGGGCGAATCTTGCTTTGAGCAACGGTGTTTTGACACCCCAGCATTGTTCTTCTTCTAATCTCTCTCTAGTTTTATTGTAACTCATTCTGTCCCAATTGTAACACATTTGCAAGGAAGAACGAGAGATCTTCTCTTCTTTCTTTTCCTCCTTCAGATTGTAATTTGGCTATTTGATTTATTGTATCATCGTAGATCTTGAGTTTGATTACTGCAAAGTTTTGTGTGACATCTCAGATCTCGATTGCATATGTTTTTCATCTTTGATCAAGCCCCAGGACTAACAATCTCAAAGCAAGATCCGTGTAGATGGAAAACATTAATGCTTCGCTCCTCCAATCGGACTTCTGCAAGTTGGAAAAGTTCGATGGAGAGCACTATCAAGTCTGGAAGAGAAAGGTTTGCCTAACTCTTCAACTGAAAGACGTTGATCATGTTATGTTAGAGGAAGAACCCTCTGTTCCAGACACTGGATCTACTGCCGCAATCAACGCGGCTACCAAACTCCAGGCCAAGTGGAGAAGGGAAAATATCATCTGCAGGCTTCTCATCTTGAATGCTATGGAGGACTCCCTGGCAGAATCCTACTCGAAGAAGGAACTTGCCAGACACATATGGGAGTCTGTGGAAAATCTGTATGAAGAAGACAAGAACAGGAGCAAAATGTTTGTGGTTGAAAAATATCACAAATTGCTCTTTGAGGACGAAAAGTCCATGCTGCCACAGGTGAAGGAATTTCTGAAGCTGCGTCAGAAACTGGAAGACGAAGAGATGCCCCTTCCCGACAAGTTTGTCGTCGGAGGGATCGTCTCAAAACTTTCTGCTGGATGGAGTACCTTCTATGCAAGGATGCACAGAAAGAAGCTAGACATTAGCTTGGGAGATCTACTGCAAGAGATCCATGTTGAGGACGAGATGCGTTCCCAACAGAAGGTGGACACTCTGTCCAAACAGTTGGCTAAAGCCAATCTTGTGCAGACGAGAGATCCCAAGGGGAAGCAGGCGGCTTCTCATCCCAAGAAGAAGGACTTCACTAATCTAAAAGTGAAGGATCCTTCTTTCAAGCAACAGAATAAGTCCTACGTGACTTGTTACAATTGTGGCAAGAAAGGCCACTACAAGAGTGAATGCAGATCTAAGCCTAAACAATCAGAGAAAGGTGAGCCTAATAAGGTTTTATTGGTTTCTAACTTTGTTGCTATGATCGCACAGGTCACAAATGTGGGGGTTGACTCTGACTGGTGGATAGACACTGGTACGACTTGCCATGTCTGTTCTGGCAAGGAATGGTTCGTCACGTACTAGCCGATATCTGAGAAGGTTGTCATGGCGAACCAGGACCAAGCTGAAGTTCTGGGGATCGGGACTGTGGAACTGAAACTCACTTCTGGGAACACTCTGACGCTTCAAGGTGTGAAGCATGTTTCGGCGATTGCCAAGAACATGATCTCTGGGAGCCTGCTCTGCAACACAGGCTTGAGGATGGACATCAATGCTGGTCAGATGGTGATGTCCAAGAAAGGAACATACTTCGGAAAGGCTTATCAAACCGAAGGAATGTTTAAAATTTAGCTTGTCAACCAGTTTGAAGACATTAATGCAGTTGCTTTTTCTGATTATTCTCTTGAGTTGGGGCATAATAGACTAGGACATGTTCATTGTAAAAGAATTAACAAAATGTCTAGTCTAGGACTTATCTCCAAATGTAGAGGTAAGGTGGAGAAGTGTGAAGTGTGTGCTCAGACGAAGATCACAAGAAAACCCTTTCATCGGGTCAATTGAAGCACAGATCTTCTGGAGTTGGTGCACTCCGATATCTGTGACTTCAAACATTTCTCCACGAAGGCCGGGATGAAGTATTTCATAACCTTCATCGACGACTTCTCAAAATATGCGTTCGTCTACTTACTCAAGTCTAAAGATGAAGCTTTCGAGAAGTTCAGAGAGTTCAGGGTCGAAGCTGAACGGCAGACTGGACAACAACTCAAGAGGTTAAGCAGTGATCGAGGTGGGGAGTATAGGTCTCATGAATTTGCATCGTTCTGCAAAGAACATAGAATTATATGTGAGACTAATGCTCCATATTCTCCTCAATCCAACGGAGTAGCGGAGAAGAAGAACAGAATATTGACAGAAATGATGAACTCAATGCTGCTAACCGTGGGTCTTCCTAAATGCTACTGGGAAGAAGCTGCATTGACGGTCGCTTTTATTCTAAATAGAGTGCCATATGCAACTTCGGACGTAACTCCTCATGAACTCTGGTTCAAAGTCAGACCAAACTTGAATGTCATTCGAGTGTGAGGGTGTCTGGCGTATGTGAAGCTCCCAGATCTGAAGATTCAGAAGCTAGGAACAAGGACTACGAAGGCGATCTTCTTGGGGTATGCCGAGAAAAGTGATTCTAGGAGATTTCTTGATATTGAGTCAAATCATATCATCGAATCTCGCGATGCTGAATACTTTGAAGACAAGTTTGCAAAAGACAAAAACATTGTTCTTTCGGACATTCCAGAAAATGATGTAGGTGGAAATGAGACTGAAATCTCATATGGGCCAGTATTCCAAGAAGAAGCTATTGTTGAGGAAACAACTCTTGTACCAGAACTCGCAGAGCCGTCAGCTAAGCGAGCGAGGAGACCGAAAGATTTCGGAGATGACTTTGTCACCTATAATGTAGAAGCAGATCCGCTTACCTATGATGAGGTGATGAAGACCAGAGATGCTATCTTCTGGAAGGAGGCAGTGAATGACGAGTTTGACTCTATCACCTCCAATAATACATGGGTGTTGGTAGATCTACCTGAAGGAGAGAAGCCCATCGGATGTAAATGGATCTTCAAGAAGAAGATGAAGGCAGATGGAACTATTGACAAGTTCAAGGCCAGGCTGGTAGCCAAGGGATTTTTTCAGAAACAGGGGATAGACTACTTTGACACGTACGCTCCAGTAGCTCGGATGACCACCATCAGAATATTAATCGCTCTAGCAGCTATACATAAGTTGGTGATACATCAGATGGATGTAAAGACCGCATTCCTGAATGGAGAGCTGATCGAAGAGATTTACATGCAACAGCCAGATGGATTTGTCGTCAAAGGTCTTGAAGACAAAGTCTGCAAGTTGGTAAAATTATTGTATGGTTTGAAGCAAGCTCCCAAGATGTGGCATGAGAAGTTTGACAAAGTTATTAGGTCAAACGGCTACAGAGTCAGCAAGACGGACAAATATGTTTACACAAAGTTTGCTGATGGAAGAGGAGTCATCGTTTGTCTGTACGTGGACGACATGCTAATCCTAGGTACGAATATAGGCTGTGTCACAGAGACAAAGAAGTTCCTCTCAACCAAGTTCAGTATGAAGGACTTGGGGGATGCAGATGTCATCTTGGGCATAAAGATCATCCGGACAGACACTGGAGTAGCGCTGTCACAATCTCACTACATTGAGAAGATGCTCACACGCTATGGGTATAAGGATCTTCCAGGGATCGATACGCCATACAGGTGTGATCAGAAGCTGAAGCCAAATTTAAGGGAAAGCGTCAGGCAGCTGGAGTATTCTAGCGTTATCGGAAGTTTGATGTACGCAACCACTGCCACAAGGACTGACATAGCTTTTGCCGTGGGAATGCTGAGTCGGTTCACAAGCAACCCAGGGGTTGAGCACTGGAAAGCTGTGAAGCGGGTGATGAGATATCTCAAGAAAACTCACACATATGTACTGCACTACAACGGGTATCCGACAATAGTGGAAGGCTTCAGTGATGCTAGCTAGTGTTCAGAGGTGGAAAGCGAGAGATCCACAGGTGGATATGTCTTTTCCTTGGATGGAGCTGCTATATCATGGAAGTCGAAGAAGCAGACTATACTCTCTCGTTCCTCCATGGAATCTGAATTCTATGCACTTGAAACTGCAGCAAATGAAGCAGAATGGCTTCGGAAGCTCATGTATGATCTTCCAGTGGTTGGGGCTCAGATACCGGCGATATCGATATACTGTGACAACTTGGCGACTGCGGCGGTGGCATCAAATGACCTCTTCAACGGGAAGAAGAGGACTGTACGGTTGAAGCACAGGGCAGTACACGATCTTATCAAAAGAGGTGTAATTGCAGTGGTTGATGTTCGGAGTCAGGAGAACCTGGCAGATCCGTTCACAAAGGGCCTCAAGCGCCAGTTGGTCGATGATACAGCTTGTAAAATGGGCTTGAAGGCATTCTGATAGTGTGTCTTTGTAATCCTACCATAAAGTTTTATGCTATTAGTTCAAAGAGAAATCTACTAGGCATCTAACTTTTGGTTCAAAGGAGGATCACTAATTGGGAAACTATCAGGTAACAGTGGGTACTTATTCTCTGGAACATGGAAGGAATACGGACCCATAACCACTGTTGTCTACTATGTATTTTTTCTACGGAAAAAACAGATCCTGTAGAAGGTTAGCTTAAACGCCTTAATGAGTTCTCAGGCAGAGTGAATGCCTGGTGTGCTTTACAGGAAGCACGGTAGAGCAGCACTACAAGGAGTGAAACTCCATGCTACAGTGGGGTGTCTCCACCATGAGGTTCCCAGGTAGGGGTAATGCCTCGGCTTTGTAAGCCAAGTCACAGCGGCGTAGCACCGCAAATAGGCAGGTAGCCTAATGCTGTATGACGTAATTAAAGAGTTGTAGACATCACTATAAAGGAGAGGATGGTCCCATGTTACAGTGGTACGACACCACGATGAGGTACCCAGATAGGGGTAAAGCCTCGGCATTGCAAGCCATGTTGTTGCGGCGTAACACCACAAGGAAGCCTTAGGCTTCATGCTGGGTAGTTTGGCACTACAAAGAGGCTTGTGACCTCATGCTACAGTAGTATGACACTACGATGAGGTTCCCAGGTAGGGGTAATGCCTCGACTTCAGGCCATGTCATAGCGGCGTAGCATGCGCTTCATGCCATATCTCTTTAATAAAGAACTCACCTATAGTGTATGGAAAGAGATATCAGGCCGTCTCTTGAAGGTAAACTTGTAGACGCCCAAAATTATACACTAAAACCAGGCTGGCACAGGGCCTTTAATGTGCAGCCAGAAGCACACGTAACTACACTTTGTGAGTGGGAAAAATTACAATTGTGGTGCAGAATTCAAGGCGTAGTCCATTCTTGTATCACATTGTTATTTAACCCATGCGGGAAGATTCAAGTCGTCAGCGACATCTATCCTAATACAAAATGGACAGTTACTGTGGGGAACGCTCAACCCTGGACACATATATATGTTGTGATATGTAGGGGATTGTTGGTGCTTTCTTTACATGGAGAGAGCTTGCTCTCAACGTGCCTTGTAAATTTTAGTCCCACATCGGAAATACACCATGAGTTATCTCAACATATATACTTGGGTGTGTTGTTGAGAGATGCACATGGGGTGGTGACCCTAAGGAGGGAACCATGTGGGTGATTTTACAAGGAGGTAAGAATAAGGCTCCAAGGATTAAGCATTAATGCTTTTGTCATTCTCTTGGATTAATTCCATTTGGAGCTAAGCCCCAAAGGGGCTCAGCGACTCGGACTCGGACTCGGACTCGGGCTTATGGGCTCATGAGGCATAATGTGGCATTTTGTTGGCGCACTTTGCACTTAGCACGTCAGCAGTCATGCGGTCTTATGCGGCATGCGGCTCATATGCGACGTCATGCGGCTCATGCGGCCAAGTGGCTCATGCGGCTCATGCGGCACATGCGGTCCATGCGGCCCATGCGGTCCATACGGCCCATGCGGTCCATGCGGCCCATGCAGCTCATGTGATCCATGCGGCCATTAGGCTCATGCGGCCAGGCTGCTGCTGCTGTCGCATGGAGGGATCCGCTGACTGTGCAGATTACAAATCAGTAATGGAAAGGCTGAATCAATGCGATTAAATCAAATCCTATCTTTGTGGGATTTGAATTAATTCAGATCCTATCTTTGTAGGATTTGAATTAATTTCGTGGAATTTGAATTAAATCTCGTTGCTATCTTTTGGGATTTGATTCAATCTTTCCATAACTGAAGAGGCGGCTAGGGTTTCTACCCTCTCTCTATATATACTCTCTTCCGGCCTCCTTTGTGACTACTACGAAATTACAAGTCAGAAAAGGAGAAAGAGAGAGAGAGTTGCTGCCGCCATTACAAGTCCATCCGAGGAGTCTGAACAGAGGTGACTTCGAGCGTTCCACAAGTTCTTCAACTTGCTGGTTCCTGGAAGCAGATCGTGTGGGGCGAATCTTGCTTTGAGCAACGGTGTTTTGACACCCCAGCATTGTTCTTCTTCTAATCTCTCTCTAGTTTTATTGTAACTCGTTCTGTCCCAATTGCAACACGTTTGCAAGGAAGAACGAGAGATCTTCTCTTCTCTCTTTCCCTCCTTCAGATTGTAATTTGGCTATTTGATTTATTGTATCATCGTAGATCTTGAGTTTGATCACTGCAAAATTTTGTGTGACATCTCAGATCTCGATTGCATCTGTTTTTCATCTTTGATCAAGCCCCGGGACTAACAGCCGGTGACTCCCAGGACCGACGGGCGTACATGCTGTGGGAGCTGGCAAGCGGGAAAGGAGGTGAGGGCCTACGAAGGCTATGCAAACACGAGAAGCTTCATGGGGATGTCGGTTTGGTGGAGAGAGGGATTATTCGGGTGCGATTAGGAGAGCATCGAGGTGTTTATTTACGACCATGGTCTGGAGGAGAGTTCATGAGAGTGGTGGTGAAGGTTTAGGTTCTGGTGTTCATGCGATGCAACCATGTTTTGTTGTATGGGTTATTGAGCCATTCAAATTTGAATCCATACGTTTCTTTGAAAGTATTTTGTTTTGGTCCCTCTTTTGAAATATATTTCCTCAATGTTTAATAGGACCCTCTAAGAGCATCTCCAACCCTATTGTGACTTTGGAAAAAAGTTGATGCCACATAGGAATGACAAAATTTTATTCAAAAGTTCTTCTCCAATGCAATTGTCAAGTCAATTGTGAAGCTTATGTGGCAAAAATTAAAGAAGACATTGTGAAGTTGATTGTCTTGTTCTAGACAATGCTCTTGACAATGTCTTCTCTTCCATGTCATCAATCATGAATAAAAAATATTAGAAAAAAGAAAGAAGATGAGTAGTTGTCTTAAAAGTTGTCTTGGAAGTTGGAAAAAATACTTTTTATTGTCTTCTCAATACTTTTGCATTAGAGAGAGTTTTTCTATCTCATTGTCTTTTGAGATATAATTTTGCCACATAAACAAGACATTGTCTTGTGGCTCATGCCACATAGGAGCCACCTAAGACTCACAACACTTAACAAGACAATAGGGTCGGAGATGCTCTAAATAAACTTTTGCCTATACTTGGTTTGGATTTTGTCAAATTTAACCCTAGGAAGTTGTTTTTGTAAACTATTGTCATAAATTATTGCTTTTGTAAATTGTTCTCATAAATTAGAGACCGACTTGATCTAATTAAATTTGTTTGGTAATTGATGAAAATATGTTGAGAATACACACACACACAAACACACACACAAACGCACAATAGAAAGGGTCATTTACAGCTTCGAATGCATGTTGTAAAAAGATGGAGATGTTCATTTACAACATTCGAATGCACATGTAAAAAAGATTGAGATTGTCATTTATAGCGTTCGAATGTGCGTTGTAAAAAGATGGAGATATTCATTTATAACATTCGAATGTGCATTGTAAAAAGGATGGAGTGGGTCATTTATAGCGTTCGAAAGTGCGTTGCAAAAAAGAGGATCATTTACGACATGGTCTTTTACGGCACCAAAATGTACGCCGTTAAAGATCTTTTACGACATGTTTCGTACCCCGTAAATAATTTCTTTTTTCTTGTAGGCAAGGAGCAGAAACATCAAGCTCAAATGCAAATCATAGCATATAGGCACATTTTTTGAAGATAAGAAACATTTCACCCAAAATTCAAATATGTATATGGTGTATTTTGAAGAAATCTCTCCCTTTATGATATGTATCAGTAAACGAACAACATTAGCGGATCCTTTGTATCCTCTCTGTCTTGAACACGAGGAAGATGCCAATACACCTTTTCTTGCAATGTCACATTGCTCGTAAAACCTGGTTTGCTAGCACTATTTGTCTTAGAATTGAGAATCATTTTAATATTAAAACCTTGTTGGAGTCTTGGTTAGAGGAGGATGAAACTCATAATATCTTCAACCTGGAAGTTGTTGTTTTATGGAAGGCCATATGTGATTGTACATTCATGCGTCCACCTCTATCAATTCCAACTATTATCAACAAAGCAATATTAGTCTTGTTTGCATATTCATTTGATTCCAATGGCAGATTATCAAATATTCAAGAGCTGCTGTCTATGGACATAGATACAACCCATTGGAGCAACATCCTCCTCATCCATTGCAGCTATAGTACGCAGTTGCACGAGATTCTCATGGTCATTTTCTAGGCGCTATTAGCTTTGTACTCCTCTGATTTTCGTATGTATATATGAAGCTAGTGTGCAAGCTGAACTTAAGGGTATCTATATGGGTATATATCCTTGCTGAACACTTGAACACGACATTTCTTCATTGAAGGAGACTTACTTCTCGGTAATCATGATCTTTATATGGGAGGAACATCTTGTACCATAGAAGCTATAAGGGTTATATTATGCTAATAAAGGATAATTCTCATCATATTCACCTACGGATATGTAGCATATGAACTTGCCAAACTTTCCCTTTCTTCTTCTTCATGTTGTAATTTTTTACTCCTCCAAATTGTATTAGAGTAATGCTATATGTATCTCCAAAAATTTTATCCCTCTATGTCCCTCCGCCACGTTGCACTCCCTTATTGACCTAAGCAAATAGGAGGGTGGTTGGAGGAAAACATGAGCCAATAGAAGAGGGCCACGTGGCGGAGGGACATAGAGGGATGAGTTTTTGGAGGTACATAAAGCATTTTCCTTTGTATTATCCAGCTCTTGGCTGATGACTTGCGTACTCTACCCTTGTAATACTACAATTGATTCTGTTGCGTAATGGAACTTTTTTATTCTAAAAAGAGAGAGTTATCTGCAGGTTAGGTTGAACAATCACGACCAACGAATTGGAAATTCTTTGGACAAGAACATGGACTACACTTCACTAGTTATGACACATGCGTCAAACACCAATTTATTTAGTCAGGACAAAAACAATTCATGGAACTAGGACTTCGGGTATGTGTTTAGAAGTTAATGTAAGTGAAAGAATGTCGATATTGGGCTAGAACAAGTTAACTACAAGTAAATTAGGTCAATCCCCAAGGGTTTGGAGACAATATTTTGGTTTATAAAAAAGTGGTAGTAGGGAAACTTGAACAAAATTGGCTTAGGAGAAAGCGACAGGTAAAACAAAACAAAATATGAGATAAATACTAATGGGACAAAGATATTACCAAGAACAAAATATTCAAAACAAACAAAATCAATCTTGAAAAGGCAAAGAGGTTGCACAACTAGAGAATTTCTTTTGTGAAATAATGAGAAGGAAAATCAAATATGTAGCGGAGGTTGAATACATAAAGGAAGGGGACGAGGTGGGAGTGGTTAGATTGACTAGTGCCTCAAACATGCTAATTAAGGGTATCGATAAGGGACAACTATGTAGTCTGGTTATAGGCTTAAAAGTATTTCTCCAGGCCTTCCACGTTGGTAAGGTGCATCAAGACAAAAAAAATTCAAATTATATATTCTATATATAACTAAACACATATCCAAAATTCTAAAAATATATTTGTAACGAATCCTAGTTAAACTATATTGGAATTATATTTAAAAAATTCAATATATATAATTTTAATTTTTATCCACATCATAATAAAAATATTTGGTACGACAACGTACTGAACATGACTTATATATATATATATATATGGTCAAAGGAGCAAGCACCTCAGATGTAGAGAGAATTAGGATCCGAACTAGCCAAATCCTCGATCGAATGATTTAGTAAAGCGGATTTTTCCGCCATCATCTTTTTTCAGTTTCTCATGATTAATCGGTTTTGTCGGTTCGAACTTTGCTTTGCAAAATATATTTCATCCGTTTTCGATTGTTTAAGTCCTTACCGGACGAAAGGCATAAAAGAATGAATACCAGGCGCAAGCTCAAGATGAAACAAAAACAGATTAATTATGAGAAACTGAAAAAAGATGATGGCGGAAAAATCCTCTTTACTAAATCTTATTGCTTTGAGAAGAATGCCACGTAAGAGGGCCCCACATCTATGTATGAGATTGGTTGTTATTGGACCAAGCTGCTCCCTATTGGAATCGAGGGGGAGAATAGAATATCTTGCTCGGTGTCGAAGCCCACATATTCTCCAACATTTTGTATATATATATATATATATATATATATATATATATATATATATATATATATATATATATATATATATATATATATATATATATGAAGTAAACTACTGAGATACATGCATGGCTCGCTGACACGGCGAGTCCCATTCCATTCTCTATGTAGTATTGGATTTATGAAATGCCCAAAAACTAAAAAAGTTTTATGTAAAACCCACCGCTAAAAAAACTTTCATCGCGTGCCCAGAATTAGAGAAACTTATCCAAAGCGGGTTCCAAATGACTATTTTGCCCTTCCTTTTAATTTATTGAAAACACCCACGAAACTGCTCTTAAAAAAACGTTTCGATACTTCATCTTCTTACATACGCTGCTCACTTTCGAATCTAGGTTTTCTCCTCAAAAATCTTCAAAAACTCGTCGAAAAATTTCGGAAAGACCGGGACAAACGGCAAAAGTGCTAAAACGGAGGTCCAAACATCATTTTTTTACGATTCTAAATTTTGAAAGACCGTCTAACGGTGAAGCTATTACTTTTAGTCTCCTCGACGATACGCTCATTTTGCGACAAACGGGACCTCGTTTCGACCTCCCAGTCAAAAGTTATGGCTCTCCAAAGTTTCAGCTGACCATAAAATGCAGGAGAATGGTCATTCTCCGTGTTAGAACACGAAAAATGTTAATTTCGCATGAGGGTGGTCATTCTCCGTGTTAGTAACACGGAGAATGTCATTCTCCATCTTAATTTACACGAAGAATGGCCATTCTCCGTGCTAAATTACACGGAGAATGACTATTCTTCGTCTTAATTTACACGGAGAATGCCATTCTCCGTATAGTTTATCACGGAGAATGGTCATTCCAGTGTTAAAACACAGGAGAATGACCATTCTCCGTGTTAGAAACACGGAGAATGCCATTCTCCGTGTTAAATAAAACGGAGAATGTTATTCTCCGTGTTAAATAAAACGGAGAATAGCATTCTCCGTGTAATTTAGCACGGAGAATGGTTATTTCAGTGTTAAAACGCAGGAGAATGGCATTCTCCGTTTTTTATAAAACGGAGAATGACGTTCTCCGTGTTAAATAAAACGGAGAATGGTCATTCTCCGTGTTAAATAAAACGGAGAATGGTCATTCTCCGTGTAATTTAGCACGGAGAATGGTCATTTCAGTGTTAAAACGCAGGAGAATGGCCATTCTCCGTGTTAGAAACACGGAGAATGTCATTCTTCGTTTTAAATAAAACGGAGAATGTCATTCTCCGTGTTAATTTACACGGAGAATTGTCATTCTCCGTGTTAAATAAAACGGATAATGGTCATTCTCCGTGTAATTTAGCACGGAGAATGGTCATTTCAGTGTTAAAACGCAGGAGAATGGTCATTCTCCGTGTTAGAAACACGGAGAATGTCATTCTCCGTTTTAAATAAAACGGAGAATGGCATTCTCCGTGTTTCTAACACGGAGAATGGTCATTTTCAGTGTTAAAACGTAGGAGAATGGCCAGTAATTTAGTTTTTTCAGGAATAAAGAGTTTCGTTTTTCTTTCAAAGCGATGATAATTCTTATGGAAAAGAAGAAGAAAGATCTTCTCTCCACAATTGACGTCGATGAAGATGATGATGATGGTGATGATGATGACGAGCGATGATCTGAGTTCGACCGAAGAAAAGCACACCGAACTACGAACGATCTTTGCGATCTCTGCTGAAGATGAGAGCAATGGAATTCAGATTTTCCGTGAAGAAGAAGAAGAAGAAAATCGCAATCCAGATCTGAGTTTTTTGAATTCAAATACATATAGATGACCAATTCGCGCGGAGGGGTAGTTTCGGTATTATAAAAATAGCAGTTTCCCAACGGGTGGCATCTAAAAGGGAATCTTGAAATATTTAACGTGAAAATACTTAATTCTGGGCATTTCATAAAACTCATCCAGCGGGTGGGCATTTCATAAAAGCCCATCCCGAAATTGGGTTTCTCAGCAATTTCCAGTTTATATTATCACAAATATAAGAGATAAAGGAGATTCAAACATAAGACTTCCAAGGAGGCTCTAATAGATATTAACCAACCTTACCTTAGTGGGTGTTTGGTTGGACGAAAGTGGGTCGGAACTTTCAGTTTTTTGCAACTCTGAACTCCCATGAGTTATGTGTTTGGTTACAGGTTTTGAAACTCCACTTTTCCAATTGAGTTGATCAGTCGTAGTTTTATGTCTGTGAATTAGACCGAGTTTACAGTTTCATGGTAAACTAGTCCGAGTTCAGGCGCTTGGTTGCACGAAAGTGTAGGAAAGTATCAACATAAAAAATGTTTTTTTTAATTGGCCCTTTGTAGTTTCATATCGGTTGAGAAATTGTCACTTTTCACTTTCAAGGGGCTGTTTGGTTGCACGAAAGTGTAGAAAAGTATCAACATAAAAAAAGTATTTTTTTAATTGGCCCTTTGTAGTTTCATATCGGTTGAGAAAATGTCACTTTTCACTTTCAAGGGACTGTTTGGTTGCACGAAAGTGTAGGAAAGTATCAACGTAAAAAAAGTGGGGTTTGTATATGCAATTCGTAAGCATAAGTTTTCAATTTAAAAATGTTGTTCAAATTGGAAGTAAGAAAAAAAAAGGAGTTCAGTTGTTTGGATGATTGATGAAAGTAGAGAATAATTCAGTTCGGTTGTTTGGATGGTTGTTGGAAGTGTATGTTGCTTACCCCCAAATTAATTTTTTCACAAAAATAATTGTTATTTAAACCTACATATTGTAATGTTTATTTTAATTGACATATAATTATTGAATGTAAATTTCTTAAAAATAAAACTAAAAATTTCTAAGTGAAATTGTATTGAAGATAAATTTCATTGACAAATATTGTTAACTTTCAAAATTTTATTTTACTCCAATATTCACATTTTTAGTTGCTCCAAAAATTACTCAAAATTAAATAAATCACATTTCCACTTTCGTGCAAACAAATGACCAAACTCCCCTTCTTCCTCCCCAATTCCTCCATTTTCTTGGAGGTGAAAAGTGACATTTTTTCTACCGACATGAAACTGGAAAGTGTCAAATAAAAAAAAACTATTTTTTCATTCTTGCAACCAAACGTCCGAACTCGACCATGTTTACCATGAAATTGCAAACTCGTCCGAGTTCAGCGACATGAAACTCCCATCGGTCACTTCACCCCCAAAAGTGAAATGAGTTTCACCAACATGAAATTGCAGTTGAATTCCCACTCTTGCATCCAAATACTTGAACTCAAGATAGTTCGGGTGAGTTGCAAATTAATCCCCAAATCTGATCCACTTTGCTCCAACCAAACACCAAGAAATGGGTTATTGTGAAAGTTTTTATACTCTGTATTTGGTTTTATATGAAAATCATAGGTTAGAATATAGATGATGTTCTAGGGAGCCACATAAAGTTTTCTTGTATTTTGGGAACTTCAACAAGAATTAAAAAGTCATTAGAGGCGCATAATATTTTCAGAGATTACAAATAACTGGTACAACAAATTTTAAAATAATCACTACAACAAAAATATCATTTTATGACGGTAAAAAATGTTATAAAAGCTTTTTATAACGTTTTTTAGTAAGCATGAAAGCGTTATAAATACTAATGTTATAAATGTTTTAAAGCATTATAAGTGTTATGTACGTATATAACACTTTTTCTTGGGGCGTTATAATGTGATATATATATATATATATATATATATATATATATATATATATATATATATATATATATATATATATATATATATAACGCCCCAAGAAAAAGTGTTATATACGTACATAACACTTATAATGCTTTAAAACATTTATAACATTAGTATATATATATATATATATATATATATATATATATATATATATATATATATATATATATATATATATATGTGTGTGTGTGTGTGTGTGTGTGTGTGTGTGTGTGTGTGTGTGTGTGTGTGGATGGGATGCACATATTCAATACTTATTATTAAAGCGTCATGAAAAATTTCAAGTCGTTTCCATTACTGTTCGATTTTAAAAAAATTGATCAGTCTCAGATACAACAAAGATATATTAAAAATATCAATTTAAAACTCATAAAACAATCATTTCAAATTAAACAAACCAATCGGTCCATATATGTACAATTCAGTCCCAAAACATACTACCACTATCTTATATTTTTCCAATTCTACCCTAAACAAATCTTCTGAACATGGATTGCCTCCTTGACAATCAGCAGCCAATGCTAGCTCTGTTAGTCCCGAGGCATGGATATAGATGGAAAATAAGAGTTCAGCAAGCCTACACAGTAGGTGCCACAAATGAGGAGTTTAGCAAGCCTACACAGTAGGTGCCACAAATGAGATAGATCTCAAGAACAAAGTTAGGCCTCCCTATTCAGTAGGTGCCTTAAAACCTGAAGAACGAGTTACAGAGAAACAGAAGAAGAAGAGGATAAAATCTGCTGGGGTGTAAAAACACCGTTGCTTAAAGCAAGATTCGCCTCTATACGATCCGCTTCCAGGAACCAGTAAGTTCAAGAGAACTTCTGGAACGCTCGTCAGTCAATATTTGTGACTTGAACGGGCTTCCTGAACTTTACGGACTCCCTTAACTCTCTTCTTTGGTGCATCTTGGAAAGGAGGCAAGGGGGCTCTATTTATAGAGTGGAGTGAGACCTCACCATCTCTCATATCCGATGTGGGACTAAAACACCAATACTCTAAAATAGAGTTTGATGTTTTACATCATCTGTCACGATCCGCTACCCAAATTGTTGGGCCGGGCCGAGTCATGTCCAGCCTACGCTTGAGATAAAGCGTAGTAAGCTGTTCTAATAAGATAAGACTAAAATGTGCTAACAGTTCTATAAGTAATAAAGAGTGATAAATGTTCCAAACACAAAAGTCATCTCATCTATAAGTATGTCCCAAGTACAAGTCCGAAATGTAAAGCTGGATACAGGTCCAGTCACAAAATACATAGTCTAATACATGACTAGTCTCAAAAGTCTAAAATGTAAATAGACAACTAGACGAGGTTCCCCGCAGGTACATCCTCGTAAGACAAAGCCTGGTTCTCGACAGTAACTCCATAATATGAGTCACAGAGCAACTCCTCCTCAGTAAGTATACCTACAACGTTATCCTGTCAGGACGAGAGCAAGTACTGTTTTTAATAAACTATATATACGAAGCATGAACAGAAATGTAATAAACTGGAATCATGGCATATCATGGTTTAATTGGTTCTTTTTAGAAATGGCAACATATAGTATAAAAGTTTAAAACCATAGCATGTACGTGAATCGGTCAATAGGTGAATAGGATATACAGCGGTACATATCAAGTTTCTGAAGTGTACATACGTACCCTTAACGGCATCGGTGTATGTCCATATACAAACGCGGGATCAGACATACGAGAAAGTTACCTATAGAATATAACAGTGCTCGGTAAATACATACGGGGAAGGGGGTCATGATCACGTACACTACTAACAGTTTTCCCTTAACCTGTTATTTAAATATGTGAGAGATATGAAAAACTGTCCTAAACATAGTAGAGACATAAAAGTAATACAAAATGTAAAGTTTTAACTTGCTACCCCAAGGATCAGCATTTAACATGGTTGGAAAATCACAGTTTATTGTTATAGCAGTATGTAAAGTTTGTAGAAGTACTTGCCTTTAGTAAAACAAAGCAGCGAAAAAAATGCTATAGATGCCTGGTGACTCGTCACTGTAGAAATAAATACATAAACTTAGTTTTTACACTAAGTTAATGTGAGCACCCTGAAATTCGGGTTGATTTTTTTTTTTAAATTTTTCTGATTGATTTAGTTTTAATAAATAATTTATTCTGGTTATTTATCTATTAGTGTACTTTTTTGTGCCATTGAAATTTGGAGTGTCAGGGATGTTCAACTCTGGAAATCTTCTTCACGAGTTTTGGAGTGGACAGGATTACCTTCATGATGGTATATAGTGTCCCATCCAAACTTGTCCCCTTGTACACTTTTTGCTTCGCTGAACTTCGGGTCAAATTAGACCATTTGATCATTAATTATTTTTCCACTCTTTTCCTTGATCATTATTAGCACGTTACCGTGACTTTTAAATTGGGAGCGCAAGACCAGTCAGTTTCTTGAAACCAACTTCTCATTGATGATCTACTCGAGACGGTCGTCACCCATGACCTTCGTGTCCCACTCAGACATGCCATTTTGTGCTCCATTTGTTTCGCACAACTTTTCCGACACGTGACCCGATTTTATTTCACCCCACGGTGTCACATTTATTTTCCAACTTGATTTATGGGTCCCCTGTCGACCAAAACCTGTCAGTCCCAATTATGGACATAGCCCGCATTGAGCCTACTACCCGTCCGACACTTGTGTCCCATTTATTGGAATCCCTATGTGCTACTTATTTATCCATGATCATCAACGCCTAATTTTAATTCGATTTTTGCTCAATGTCCGGTTTTGACCCAATCCGGCTCCACCGAGTCCAGTCCAGCTTTGTGTTGTCCCCCATCATAACACCCTCATATTTTCTTGCCAAAAATATCAAGTACTCTTCTACCTATTTTTCTATATTTATTGGAATTTTCTATTGATATTAATCCCTATTGGAATGACTTATTCTAGCTATATTTGATCCTAGCCATTGATTCCCCCCTAATTAAATCTCATCCATTCATTCCTACAAATCAACTCCCCAATATCTCAGAGCCACTTGGCCGGCCCTAAATCCTAGGGAAGGCTCTTCTCTCTCTTATTTCAATTATTAGTACTCTTTTTCTCTCTCTCTCTAAACATTTATTTCCCACAACTCAAACCAAAAACACCAACAGCAACAAAGCCATGCCTCGACCACCTCCTCCTTGGCCCGACCCCAGCCTCCATTGGACGTGACTTGGCCGTCGGCCACCCCCCTGGACTCGGCCACCCGAGCACAGCCAGCTCCTCCTCCTTCCCTCCTCATATAATCCGCCACCACCACCAACACCATGGCGCCACCACCCGCACCACTCCTCCGCCGCCACCAGCCCTTGGCCGCCGCCGCCCTTGCCTCGTCGGGCTAGGCCAGGCAGCGCGCCACCGCACGCCGCCGGCCAGGCCGCACGAGCCCGGCAGCAGCAGCTGCGCTTGCATGGCGCGCCCCTTGCGCGCGCGCGTGAGGCGCTGGCCACCGCCGCCATGGCCGGCCACGCGCCGCCATGGGCACCCCCCCTCCGGCGAGCTCCGACGCTCAGTCCCCTGACGGCCATCGTCCTCCGGGATGCGCCGTCGAGGCGATTCGTGCGTTTTGTACGACGTCCCGTCGTGACGCGCGCGGAATCGAGTTCATTTTGTAGTTCCATCGCAGCAACTTCGCGTACATTTTTCCGGAAATTCGACAGTTGGATCGGCGATTTCTTCACTCCATCACAATCTCGGTATATCCCCCTTCACCTCTGTCAATTTTCGTCCGTTAATTTTATCGTTTGATACATTAAAACCGGCCACCAAGTTGACCGTTTAAATTGTATTAAATTTGGACAGTTTCGTGGGACCAACTTCGTCAGCTTGTATCTCCTCCACCGTAGCTCCTTTTGGCGTGCTACCAGTTCCTGTGCGAAGCTGGTATAACCCTCTTACTACCCCTCCAGTTTTGTTTCATTGTGAGCTTGTTTGATTGGTTGAATTCGACGCCAAAGTTGGCCGTCCGAATTCGTAATTTCCAACTTGTAAAATTTTATTTTTGAGCATGGGACTCCAGATTTCATTTCTGACACCACCATTAGACTTGTGGCATCGTTCTGGCATATTTTCATATAAAATTTGTTAGATTTAGAGAACGTGAGCCCTGGCACGCATTTCGGTGTAAAGCGGGTCCCACATTCTGGGTCAACAGGACTTTTTGACGCTGGCTCATCGGAATCCAATTCCAGATATACCGTTGAGTTTGTATCATCATTCTGGACTCGTTGACATATAATTTGCTAGGTTTTGGTGGACATTGGATCCGGCACACATTTCGGTGCAAGTCGGATACCAATATCCGGGTCAACGGGTCATTTTGAGATCGGCTCAGCGGAATCCAATTTCGGAGATACCGTTGAGTTTGTATCATCATTCTGGACTCGTTGACAGGTAGTTTGCTGAGTTTTGAGAACTTTGGCTCCGGCACGTATTTTCGTGCAGATCGGAATTCCAAGTTCTGGTCAACGGACCAAATTGAGATTGGGTCAACGGAATCCAATTCTGGAGATATCGTTGGGTTCGTATCGTCATTCTGGTTTCATGGACATATAATTTGTTATATTTTATAGACTTGTTTTCTTGCACATTTTTTGGTACAAAATGGCTCCGACACTGACACCGTTTTGACCCGAAATTACCTTTTTGCCCTTGTGTCTAAATTGGACCGATGGGTAGGCTATCCTAGCTAATTTGACCATTCTGGACACGTTGGCGATGTTTATTTCATCGTCCGACAATGTTTGTTGATAGTTTCTCTGAGTTTAGCCTTTTTATAATTAATTAATAATTAATTCTTATAATGTTCATATTTCGGGATTAGTACAACGAAACTGAGCTCAGTCAATTCCAGTGATCTCACATCGCTGAAATTGACAAGATGGACGCGTGGATCACTATAATGAGATTATCAACCTTACCATTGATCTTCTTATCTCGATTTGCGTGTCGTAAGTTTTGACGTACGAATAACGAAGTACACTTTATATCTTTAATAATTAGACTAGAATTGACCCTGTTTGACTAGAGTTGACCAGTTGACCCAAAGCCAACTGTAAGTCAACACTTGATCTAGTATGACTAGATTATTGACCGAAGTTGACCTAGAGTGTTTTGACTTAGAAGAACCTAGAATAATAATAGATTGTTTGTAGAGATTTTATTTATTACAACTTGAAACACCTTGTAACCTGTGTTGCTTTAAATAGGACTCTGTGGCTTCAGTTGGACCCCCTATACTTATCAGCTGTTCAGGTTATCAGGCGAGTACATTCTCTGATCATTTCATATCCTGCTTAGAATTATTTCCTGCATTAGATTACTTTACTTGTACTGTCACGTTGGTCACACGGATTGGTACTATATGGATCCCTTCTTGAGATGTTATCCTTAGGGAGCATCGGGTACTACATGTTCTGTGCGTTTCACTTACATGGCGTATCACTATGCTTCATTGGTTCTTCGATCACTTGTGACATATACTCTTATGATCACAGAGTCTTCCTAGAATCTTTATCCCATTTATGGGTCTACTATGTACCACCCTTCGGGGGCTTACCACCCTTTGGGAGCTGTTACGTAGAATCATAACATAACCTGGTTGGATCCTTGTGTATTGATTGGGGGTACGGAGGAGTAGAAATGGACATGTGAATACTACCCAAGTAGTGTAGCATCAGAATCTCTTCCATAGTGTAGCATCAGAATCTCTTATGCCATTTACATGTCTATATTGTACTCTGACTTACTAGCCACTGTTCGTTCTCTATGTATAGTAGATATTTCTATTACAGTTCTCTCTTTGTTTACATACTGCATTTCTTTCAGCACCTGTATCTTACTTTACTGCATGATTATATTTTCTAACCTGCTATGAAATGTTGAGATGTAATGTGCTCGCTCCTGTCCTGACTAGACCTGTTGATAAATTTTACAGATAGCCTGGAGGTTGCCTGCTAGCCTAGAGGAGACACTTTAGAGGTTGTTTAGATAGTTATTTCTATTGTCTGGAGTTGTATTTACTTTGTGGATTACTGTATTTGAGTTTTGATATGTATTTCTGGATTTTTGTATCTAAGACACTTAGACTTTTATCTCCTGTATCTCTTTTGGATTTCATGTTTTATCTATCTTTATCATGCTCTACCTTAGATGTGATTGAGACTGTATCTGCTATGTCACCCCCATTCGGGGAGTATAAACTGCTTAGCCTTATACTATTAGATGCATGAGACCTAGGACAGCGTTCTACCGCCGACACTGCGGCGTAGGCTGGGCGCTGTTACGTTCTTGTGTCCTTACTCTAGGGTGCGGGTCGTGACACATTTTTAGTGGTGGCCCATGCAGGTCGAGACTAAAAGTGTAGTGGTATTCGAACTAGAGTACCACTACAGCCTGCGGTAGGATTAGGATATATTTTTGAAGGTACTCAATCACAGTTAGGCCTCCTTGAGAGATTCCTGGGACGACCTTTGAGAATCTTATTTTAACTTCGATTTGAAAACCCTTCTTCCCTTGATTTGATTTATCATTACTTTCTGTTGTTGGATTTGATTTTGATGGATTATTGTTGAATTTGAGTTCATATTTATTGATTTTGATGGAAGATTGTTGAATTTTGAATCTTGATGTTAGCTGTAGCATCCGAGTTTGTATTTATATGATTTGAAGGATTTTGTTCATTTTTGAATCTTGATGTTCGTTGATAAATTTGATTTTGGGTATTCATTGTTGATTTAATTTAATTTTTATCAAGATGAAATTATATGGGCTAGGTCATCTAAGTTATGGAATCTCGTCTTCTATAGTCACATTAGCCAGCATGGTGAGGATATATAGTCTGATTTTGGATTTATTTCTCGGGTGTGGGAATTTAAGGTTTTCGCAGCCAAGCTAGCGACATCGCGAAAATGTTAAATACCATGATTCTAGAGGTATGTGCCAAAGTCGAGGACTCTGTGATTATCGTAGCCTTGTTTACTAATATGACGAGGATTTAGAGTACCATGATTTTGGATAGACGCATATGATTATCAGATTGTACCTTAAATATTTTTGAACATATTTTCTCTACTTTTGTTCCAGTCCTTCAAATTTTTTATTATTATTATTATTATTATTTGTTTGCTTTGTTTTGCTTCTCATTATTTAACTTAGGAGAAGCTTTAGCTGTTTTATAAACCTTGTGTAACTTCTTACAAAATTTATTTCTTCTTAATACAATAAATCAATGATTTTGCTAGGCCTTATTTTGGATTTGGTATCATACTTCTGGTTTCGAAAAAAAATAGGTTTCTCTTTTAAACAGATAAGCAGAACAGATTCTATTATCATTCTTTTTCTGCCAATATTTTTATTACCATCATTCCTTGTCTTATATACCTGTCCTGATTATATCAATTCCGTCTCGTATCACATTCTGTCAGCTGTACTTGAACCCTTGAATCTTTATATCGTTTTTATCTGAGAATTGTTGAGGAAGTGACGTGAATCATCTAGGTCAAAAATGATGAAATTGGTTATCATATGATGATTTTGTAGGAATTAAAATGTTGGATGTCAAATATGAAAAATTTGAAATGGAGATGTGGTAAAGGTTTAAAATGAAATCGAGGGATAAACGTTATCAATTTAGAAACAATCACAGAAAGTTGGTTATGAATAATTCATGGATGTATTTCAAAACTAATGAGGATGTTCAGGGTCAACCTAGTTTTGAGAACTTAGAAAATCTTGGTTATTGATTCTGGAAAACTTTTACTCTTAGGCTATGTAGAAATTTAGAAATAAAAAAAAAGAAAAAAAAGAAAGGGAGAATTTTATTGTATTCAATGATTATGCAAAATTGAACTAGATATTGTAAGAGGGTGACTAGAGACAGAGAGAACACAAGGATTTTACGTTATAGAAATTATTTTAGATGATTGGGAGAAAATTGTAGAATTCAAAGGGATAATATTTGAAGGTGAACGTTGAAGAAAATATGAAGGTTGATTTATAAATAAGAATAAATTTTGTGTGACATAGTGGTATTGGAGTTTAGTAAACACGAGACTCGATTTAAACAAGTTCAAGGATTTCATAAACTGGATTTAGAGGGTTCGGATCTAAATTAAAAGAGGTGAAGGAATTTAGAAATTTGATTAAACGAATAAGTATTGACTCCTAAATAAGAGGGGTATGTTTCGTGGAAAATGTTTTAGAAGTTAGAAATTTTGTCTATGGTGATCACGGTAAAGGTTTAGATGACTGAAGGTTATAAAATTTCGATGATAGTCATATGAAGACTGATTTTCATACTGAGACTTGTGAAAAAAAATTGGTTTGGCAAATGCTAAACTGATATTATTAGAGAGAGATGATTAACTGACCTTCGTATGAAATCTTCTTATTTTTTTCCCTAAAAAGGTTTTCAATATCATTGAATCCTAGTTTCCTTAATCACGACCAAATCGACTTCGATTATCCTTTCTTATCATATTAATATCTTGGGTTATACTTAATTCAATTAAAACTGATTATGGCCTGAATCTCCATCATTGTATGCTCGTTCTCAGACCTTGTTGAACTGTCCTCCATATTGCCTAAATCTTGATTTTCCCAATTTGATCAACTTAGATCGTATCGAAACTAAATATTCTTAATATATATATATATATATATATATATATATATATATATATATATATATATATATATATATATATATATATTGTGATTTGATTTTCATGCAATTGACTTTCATTCTTTAACTTCTGATTTTGATTTTTGAATAATACCCCTTTATGGATAATTGGTAGTTATCTTTATTTTTTTGGTGAGTACCAGTTTCATGTAGGATGGTAGACTGCCTTACAGTTTTGATGACTGTTATTCTGTATCTTTTCTAGTTTAGCACCCTAGATTGCCTGTGTGTTTTGATACCCTATGACCGTTTCGGTTAGCATGACTAGTATACCTAGATGAGACTTTCACTGCCACCAAATGCCATGACCCTGTATGACGTCCCTTTTGATGGTATGCTTTGTTTAAATTCTGGGACTTTGATTGTGGGGGTTTGACCTAGAGGGAGTATGGATATTTTAATTTCGAGGACGAAATTTTTATAAGGTGGGTAGGATGTGAGCACCCTGAAATTCGGGTTGATTTTTTTTAAATTTTTCTGATTGATTTAGTTTTAATAAATGATTTATTCTGGTTATTTATCTATTAGTGTACTTTTCCGTGCCATTGATATTTGGAGTGTCAGGGATGTTCAACTCTGGAAATCTTCTTCACGAGTTTTGGAGTGGACAGGATTACCTTCATGATGGTATATATTGTCCCATCCAAACTTGTCCCATTGTACTCTTTTTGCTTCGCAGAACTTCGGGTCGAATTAGACCATTTGATCATTAATTATTTTCCCACTCTTTTCCTTGATCATTATTAGCACGTTACCGTGACTTTTAAATTGGGAGCGCAAGACCAGTCAGTTTCTTGAAACCAACTTCTCATTGATGATCTACTCGAGACGCTCGTCATCCATGACCTTCGTGTCCCACTCAGACACGCCATCTTGTGCTCCATTTGCTTCGCACAACTTTCCCGACACGTGACCCGATTTTATTTCACCCCACGGTGTCACATTTATTTTCCAACTTGATTTGTGGGTCCCCTGTCGACCAAAACCTGTCAGCCCCAATTATGGACATGGCCCACATTGAGCCTACTACCCGTCCGACACTTGTGTCCCATTTATTGGAATTCCCATGTGCTACTTATTTACCCATGGTCATCAACGCCTAATTTTAATTCGATTTTTGCTCAATGTCCAGTTTTGACCCAATCAGGCTCCACCGAGTCCAGTCCAGCTTTGTGTTGCCTCCATCATAACACCCTTATATTTTCTTGCCCAAAAATATCAAGTACTCTTCTACCTATTTTTCTATATTTATTGGAATTTTCTATTGATATTAATCCCTATTGGAATGACCTATTCTAGCTATATTTGATCCTAGCCAATGATTCCCCTCTAATTAAATCTCATCCATTCATTCCTACAAATCAACTCCCCAACATCTCACAGCCACTTGGCCGGTCCTAACTCCTAGGGAAGGTTCTTCTCTCTCTTATTTCAATTATTAGTACTCTTTCTCTCTCTCTCTCTCTCTAAACATTTATTTCCCACAACTCAAACCAAAAACACCAACAGCAACAAAGCCATGCCTCGACCACCTCCTCCTTGGCCCGACCCCAGCCACCCCTGGCCGTGACTTGGCCGTCGGCCACCCCCCTGGACTCGGCCACCCGAGCACAGCCAGCTCCTCCTCCTTCCCTCCTCATATAATCCGCTACCACCACCAACACCATGGCGCCACCACCCGCACCACTCCTCGGCCGCCACCAGCCCTTGGCCGCCGCCGCCCCTGCCTCGCCGGGCCAGGCCAGGCAGCGTGCCACAGTACGTCGCCGGCCAGGCCGCACGAGCCCGGGAGCAGCAGCAGCTGCGCTTGCATGGCGCGCCCCTTGCGTGCGCGCGTGAGGCGCTGGCCGCCGCCGATATGGCCGGCCACGCGTCGTCGTGGGCACCCCCCCTCCAGCGAGCTCCGACGCTCAGTCCCCTGACGGCCACCGTCCTCTGGGACGCGCCGTCGAAACGATTCGTGCGTTTTGCACGACGTTCCGTCGTGACGCGCGCGGAATCGAGTTCATTTTGTCGTTCCGTCACAGCAACTTCGTGCACGTTTTCTCAGAAATTCGACCATTGGATCGGCGATTTCTTCGCTCTGTCACAATCTCGGTATATCCACCTTCACCCTTGTCAATTTTCGTCCGTTAATTTTATCGTTTGATACATTAAAACCGGCCACCAAGTTGACCGTTTAAATTGTATTAAATTTGGACAGTTTTGCGGGGCCAACTTTGTCAGCTTGTATCTCCTCCACAGCAGCTCCTTTTGGCGTGCTACCAGTTCCTGTGCGAAGCTGGTATAACCCTCTTACTACCCCTCCAGTTTCGTTTCATTGTGAGCTTGTTTGATTGGTTGAATTCGACGCCAAAGTTGGCAGTTCAAATTCATAATTTTCAACTTGTAAAATTCTATTTTTGAGCACGGGACTCCAGATTTCATTTCTGACACCACCATTAGACTTGTGGCGTTGTTCTGGCATGTTTTCATATAAAATTTGTTAGATTTGGAGAACGTGGGCCCTGGCACGCATTTTGGTACAAAGCGGGTCCCACATTCTGGGTCAACGAGACTTTTTGACGTCGGCTCATCGGAATCTAATTCCGGATATATCGTTGAGTTCGTATCGTCATTCTGGACTCGTTGACATATAATTTGCTAGGTTTAGGTGGACATTGGATCCGGCACGCATTTCGGTGCAAGTCGGATAACAATATCCGGGTCAACGGGTCATTTTGAGATCGGCTCATCGGAATCCAATTCCGGAAATACCGTTGAGTTCGTATCATCATTCTGGACTCGTTGACAGGTAGTTTGCTGAGATTTGAGAACTTTGGCTCCGGCACGCATTTCCGTGCAAACCGGAATTTCAAGTTCTGGTCAACGGACCAAATTGAGAATGGGTCAACGGAATCCAATTCTGGAGATACCGTTGGGTTCGTATTGTCATTCTGGTTTCGTGGACATATAATTTATTATATTTTATAGACTTATTTTCTTGCACGTTTTTTGGTACAAAACGGCTCCGACACGGACACCGTTTTGACCCGAAATTATCTTTTTGCCCTTGTGTCCAAATTGGACCGATGGGTAGGCTATCCTAGCTAATTTAACCATTCTGGACACGTTGGCGATGTTTATTTCATCGTCCGACAATGTTTGTTGATAGTTTCTCTGAGTTTAGCCTTTTTATAATTAATTAATAATTAATTCTTATAATGTTCGTATTTCGGGATTAGTACAACGAAACTGAGCTCAGTCAATTCCAGTGATCTCACATCGCTGAAATTGACAAGATGGACGCGTGGATCACTATAATGAGATTATCAACCTTACCATTGATCTTCTTATCTCGATTTGCGTGTCGTATGTTTTGACGTACGAATAACGAAGTACACTTTATATCTTTAATAATTAGACTAGAATTGACCCTGTTTGACCAGAGTTGACCAGTTGACCCAAAGTCAACTGTAAGTCAACACTTGACCTAGTATGACTAGATTATTGACCGGAGTTGACCTAGAGTGTTTTGACTTAGAAGAACCTAGAATAATAATAGATTGTTTGTAGAGATTTTATTTATTACAACTTGAAACACCTTGTAACCTGTGTTGCTTAAAATAGGACTCTGTGGCTTCAGTTGGACCCCCTATATTTATCAGCTGTTCAGGTTATCAGGCGAGTACATTCTCTGATCATTTCATATCCTGCTTAGAATTATTTCCTACATTAGATTACTTTACTTGTACTGTCACGTTGGTCACATGGATTGGTACTATATGGATCCCTTCTTGAGATGTTATCCTTAGGGAGCATCGGGTACTACATGTTCTGTGCGTTTCACTTACATGGCGTATCACTATGCTTCATTGGTTCTTCGATCACTTGTGACCTATACTCTTATGATCACAGAGTCTTCCTGGAATCCTTATCCCATTTATAGGTCTACTATGTACCACCCTTCGGGGGCTTACCACCCTTCGGGGGCTTACCACCCTTTGGGGGCTGTTACATAGAATCATAACATAACCTGATTGAGACTGTATCTGCTATGTCACCCCCATTCGGGGAGTATAAACTGCTTAGCCGTATACTGTTAGATGCATGACACCTAGGACAGCGTTCTACCACCGACACTGTGGCGTAGGCTGGGCGTTGTTACGTTCTCGTGCCCTTACTCTAGGGTGCGGGTCGTGACAGTTAAACACTATAACACTAGTGGTACAACACGACTTTCTGACTGGACACCTAGCCAAATGATGACTTTAGCATAGGAGACCAATGTGGGGTGAACAATACTCTAACTAACTTTCTAGGGCCTTTACACTAGTGCGGGGTGAGGTCCCATATGTCTATAACTCAAAACAACACAAAACACTGAAAGTCGTAATTATTCAATAAATAAATCAAACTGTACACTATGTTCCAACAATTTTTGAGATAGACAAAAAGCTCAATTCTACATAAAATAAAGTACCAAAATGATCCTTGTTAATTATAGAAATTTATACTAATTTTTCTGGAATTTATAAACCTTCGTAAATAATTATTAAAAATCAGCAAACATATATATACTGAAAATGAGTTCTGTTTTCCTATTTTTATAAAATACCAAAATACTTATTAAATGCTGGAAAAATTATATTAAATTATCTAAATTAACATAGTATTTAAATACAATTTTTTCCAGATTTTTACAGTATTTAAAATATACATAGAAATTCAAAAATAGTAAGCAACAGTTTCTGGAAATTAATTAATTAATTATTTACTATTTTGTCCATGTATTCGAAATTGAACCGAAATCCAGATACAGGACCCAGAGCCATGAATCAAGTCCAATATGACTTGTACAGACTCTGAATGTATTAGACACAATCGGACCCAAAAATTCATGCTAGGTTTGGACATCAATTGTCCATAATCAGATAAAATACATAAATTTAAATATAAATAATATATTTTTAAAGTGGTAAAAATATACAAGTCACAAAATATATAATAAAATAACTTGTGAAATTTATGCACAATAATATTTTGTACAAAGTAGAATTTGTAATACATAAAAAAAAATATACAACAACAATATTTATATATATACATATAAATATATAGATATTTATATATATAAAAAAATAATGGATATATATATACATATAATAAATATACATATATATATATATAAGAAATACTAAATATAATATATATATATACATATACAAATACTGTATACATATATATATATATAATAGTATATATATAATAATATACATATACATAAATACATATACATATATACATATATATATATATATATATATATATATATATATATATATATATATATAATATATATATATATATATATATATATATATATATATATATATATAAATACATATATATATATAAAATATATATATATATATATATATATATATATATATATATATATATATATATATATATATATATATATATATATATATATATAAATACATATACATATATACATATAACATAAAAAATATATATAAATACATATATACATATATACATATAACATAAAAAAATAAAATAAACAAAACAAAACAAAAAAGAAACCAAACAGGAAAAGGGGGGGGGGGGCTCGAACTCGGCCCAGAAGGGTCGGGTTCTAGGCGCAGTCGAGCTGGCCAGGGGGTCAGCCCGAGCCATCTGTTAGAGACTGTGTTAGGGTTAGTTTTAATTAGGTTTTAGGTTAACGGGTCTAAACTCGATAGCCAAACTTCATGTCCTGACTGTTTGGGACACGAAGAACGGCTGAGTCCCCGTGTCTTGGTCATGCACGACACGTACGGGTCGAATTGGACGTGTCCAAACTCACCGTTGCGTTGCGTGTGTACTGGCGAGTCACATAGGTGAGTACGAGACACGCACGACACGGTTTTGAAGCTGTTACCTACGTGTCCGGTCGAGCTAGTGGTCGTGGAGGGGGCTGGACGGCGGCTGGGGCGTCGTGGACGTGGCGCTCGGGCGGCGCTGCACTCGTCTCGACGAGACGCGTCTAGTGGTGGTGGTTGTGGGTGGTGTAGATGGCTGGGGAGGTGTCGCTGGGGTAGTCGCCGGAGTTAGGGTTTAGGTTTCATCGGGGAAGAAGGAGTGGTGATGGTCGATGGTGAACTAGGGTTAGGGTTTAGACTGGGGGGGTATTTATAGGGGGAAGGAGGTCGGTGTTAGGGTCTGGGTCGGCCGGGAAAGACGGGTGGAGTCGGTGGTCGTCGGGGGCAGCTGGCCAGTCGTCGGTGGTGGGTGACAGGAGTTTAGCAGTTAGGTCTCTAGAATTTAGGAAATAGCAGTTAGGTCCAAAACCTAACAGTTTGCAAATAATATTTGCAAACTGTAATTAAAACAATTGATATATTTGTAAACCGATATAAAAACAATTTTAAATATTACAAAGTGATATTAAAATATTTCAAATAATTACAAAAGGATATATTTTGACTTAAAAACTATTTAAAAATTATCTAAAAATTTTAGAAAAATTTCTAAAAATCATAATAAATTATTTTAAAGCTAAATAGGTCATTAGCAACTAATTTACACTAATTAAATCAAATTTGAAAAACAGGGGCTGACAAGTCTTCCCTCTTTTAAAAATTTTGTCCTCAAAATTAACAAGGATAGAAAACTCTACAATCATTCTAACATAACAAGCAATGCAACAAATGACTAAGGCTACGATCGAAACTAACCTCTAAGGTATCAAGCGGGAACGGGTGGTTCCCTCGCAGCTGTTGGGTCGAACAAGTAAGGATATCTCTTCCTCATGTCCGACTCCCTCTCCCAAGTAGATTCACCCGGAGGGTGACGGCTCCAAGCTATTCGTACTAAGGGTATGACTTTGTTCCTCAGCCTCTTCTCCCTCCTGTCCAATATCTCCACGGGCTACTCAGTAACTGCAAAGCTCGGTCCGATCTCCAACTCTGAATGATCTAGCACATGGCTGGGGTCCGGAACATATCTCCTCAGCTGAGATACGTGAAAGACATCATGAACTCCTGCTAGATTGGGTGGAAGTACAACCCTGTAAGCTACCTCTCTGATCCTGCCAAGTATCTCGAACGGCCCGATGTATCTGGGGCTCAGCTTGCCTCCTCGTCCGAACCGGATCGTCCCTCTAGTAGGTGATATCTTCACTAGCACCATATCACCGTCAGCGAACTCCATCGGTCTGTGACTAGCATCGGCCCAATGTTTCTGCCTGTCCTGAGCTACTCTGAGCTTGTCTCTGATCATCCCGACCTTCTCTGCTGCATCCGTGATCATCTCTAGCCCAAACATAACTCTGTCCCCAATATCGTCCCAAAAGAGCGGTGTACGGCATCGTCGTCCATATAGTGCCTCGAAAGGAGACATACCGATACTGGCTTGGTAGCTGTTGTTGTATGAAAACTCTACCAAGTGTAGATGGCTCTCCCATGATCCGCCAAAGTCCAGCACACAAGTCCTCAGCATGTCCTCTAGCGTCTGTATCGTCCTTTCGGATTGCCCATCTGTCTGCGGGTGGTACACCGTACTGAACTTGAGCCGACTGCCCAACTCCTCCTGCAAGCTCCTCCAATAGTGGGACGTGAATCTGCTGTCTCGGTCTGACACGATGCTCACTGGTACTTCGTGCAAGCGAACTATCTGCTGCATGTATAGCTCCGCCAACTTCTCGATGGAAAGCCCCACCTTGAAGGGTATGAAGTTCACACACTTCGTCAGCCTATCCACGATGACCCAAATGGCATCCTTCCCTCATTGGGAACGAGAAAGCCCTGAGACGAAGTCCATCGTAATGTGTTCCCACTTCCACTAGGGAATGGGTAACGGCTGTAATAAACCAGCTGGCCTCTGGCGCTCCGCCTTGACCTGCTGGCAAACTAGGCATCTCGAAATAAAATGTGATACATCTCTGTTCATCCCGTGCCACCAAAGATGTTACCATAAGTCACGGTACATCTTGTTGGCACCGGGGTGAGTAGAATATCTCGATCGGTGTGCCTCCTGCAAGACTGCCTCTATCAGCTCTTCCTTCGGCACGCACAATCGGCTGCCATGCCTCAAGGATCTATCCTCTGCTATAGTGAAGTCATCCAGTAATCCAGCTAAATCCTGGGCTCGAAGTCTGTGAAGGCTCTCATCTGTAGACTATGCCTCCCTGATCTGCTCTATCAAACCTGACTGAATGTCGAGCGCCATCATCTGTATCACCGATCCTGGCCGAACTATCTCGATACCGAGCTTCTCCAGATCTTTCCGCAAATGCCGATCTATCATCAGAAACCATGCCATCGGATGCCTGCTCAGCGCATCCGCCACCACATTTGCCTTCCCGGGGTGATACTGTAAATCGATGTCGAAGTCCTTCATCAACTCCAACTATCGTCTTTGCCTCATGTTCAGCTCTTTCTGCGTGAACACATACTTCAAGCTCTTGTGGTCAGTAAAGATTTCCACACGCTCTCCGTATAAGTAATGTTTCCATAACTTGAGTGCAAAGGTCACCGCAGCTAACTCTAGGTCATGGGTAGGATAGTTCCGGTCATGAGTCCGTAATTGTCTAGATGCATAAGCAATCACTTTCCCATGCTGCTGTAGGACACATCCTAGCCCCTTTTCCGAAGCGTTGCTGTATATGGTGAAACCTCCAGATCCTGAAGGTAATGTCAGAACTGGAGCGGTCGTCAGCCTCATCTTCAGCTCCTCAAATGCTGCCTGGCAGTCCTCTCACCAGATGTACTCTGCATCCTTCCGCGTCAGCTTCGTCATGGGTTCTGCTATCCTAGCAAAGTCCTGGATGAACTTCCTATAATAGCCGGCTAAACCCAGAAAGCTCCTGATCTCTGAAACTGACGTCGGAGCCTTCCATGTATCAACAACAACAATCTTCCTGGGATCCACCGAGATCCCCTCTCCAGTAACTATATGACCGAGAAACTCCACTCGGTCCAAAAAGAACTCGCACTTCGACAATTTGGCAAACAACCTCTCCTGTCTCAGAATCCCCAAAATTGTCCGCATGTGCTTTGCATGCTCCTCCGGCGTCTTTGAGTATATCAGGATGTCGTCGATAAATACTACGACGAACTTATCCAGATACTGGTGAAATGTCTTATTCATCAAGTTCATAAAGACAGCTAGCGCATTTGTGAGACCGAATGGCATCACCAGAAACTCGTACTGCCCGTACTTCATATTGAATGTCGTGTTCTGGATGTCTGCTGCCCTGACCTTCACCTGGTGGTACCTGGATCTCAAATCTATCCTGGAAAACACCTTCGCCCTGCTCAACTGGTCGAACAAATCATCTATCCTGGGCAGAGGATATTTGTTCTTAATAGTGATGGTATTCAATGCCCGGTAGTCAATACACAATCGAACTGTGCCATCCTTCTTAGGCACAAAGAGTACTGGCGCTCCCCATGGAGAAGCACTAGATCGAATGAAACCCTTTTTCAACAGGTCATCAATCTGCTCCTTCATCTCTACGGCCTCCATGGGGTTCACTCTATAGCAAGCCCGGGATACTGGTGATGAACCCGGTACTAAATCTATGGTGAACTCCACATCTCTGTCTGGCAGAAGTCCTGAAAGATCTTTTGGGAATACATCCATAAACTCCCTAATGATAGGGTGTGGCGGTGCTATCTCCCCAACTGTCGCACAACAGTTCGACTCTAGGCTGATCTCCGGCCCTGTCCACCTGACACTGAATGGTGCCGTGCCTGGGGGACTGAACAGAATACTACCCTCATGACAGTCTATAGCTGTATGGGCATAGCTAAGCCAGTCCATCTCCAATATGATATCATACCCGGGGAGTGGCATCATAAAGAATCATCCCCTAAACTCTCTCTCGGCTATAGTAATAGAGCATCTATAAATAGCTCTAATGGGCACTGGTCCGTCTCTCGTCATTACTATACTAATCTCCTCGGTAGGTGTAGCTACTAAGTGGTGTTTATGCAAAACTCTAATGACAGGAAGCTATGAGATGCACAAGAATCGAACAAGCATAGAGCTAGAAAAGTATGCAAATAAACATGACCTGTGATGACGTCAGCCAAATAATCTAGCTCCGAAACCTGCTCCGGCTCCGGCTCAAGGGCTAGGCTATAAGCCTTTTCCTGTGGTCCCTTCTGTTGCTGCAGATGTTGCCCAAACATCTGCTGCTGAGTCGGAAGCGGGCCTCTAGGTACCTTGGCTACTGGGCAGTCCCGAAGCTGATGGATGGAAGACTTGCAAGCTAAACACTGCCCCAACCTCTTCCTACAGATAGAAGCGTCATGGCCTACCCTCTTACAGAATACACACAAAGCTTCCTTCTGCTGCTGCCGGGGTCCCGGGGCTCTAACTGGCAGGGTCGGATGATGTGATGTAGGGGGACGGTATGTCTGCTGGTGCGGCGTCGGTGCTCTCTGCTGGAAAGCCTGACGCTTGGACGGTCCTTCAAGGTGTACAGAAGTCGGCCTCTTGTAAGACAGAAGACGCTCCTCAATGCTCCGGGCTAACTCTAGGCTCTGGTAGTAGTCAGTCGTATCGTTCGCCACTATAAGAATGCCAATGTCTGGAACTAGACCATGGCAAAACCTATGCGTCATCTCCTCTGGGTCTGCAACTCGACTAGGAGCGAAACGGCTCAGGCGACTAAACTCTGTCGTATATTCGTCAACAGAACGGTTCCCCTGCTGGATGTTCTGGAATCGTAGCCTCATGGCTACCCTAGCGGTGGTCGAGAAGAATTTCTTCTTGAACTGGGTCTTGAACTGATCCCAAGTGGCCCTCCCTCTCGCAAATAGCGGCTCATTCCGGAACCAAACTCCTGCCAAGTATATCAGCAGAAATCCTGCTACCTCGACCTGGAGGTCATTCGACAACCTAGCTCCAAGGAGCTTCCTCTCTACCGAGTCTAGCCAGTCATCTGCTACAACTATGTCCTCAGTCCCTAAGAACTCCTTGGGGTTCAGACCCATGAAGTCCTTGATTGTCTCTGCTCTCTGCCGTGGCTCTACAGGTGGTGGAATCACGGCACGTTCCTCAGAACGCTCTATGCTCTGGCGGAGTAGGGTGGTCTGCTCCTGATGGGTCGTTAGGAACCCCTGGATCAGAGTGAGCAGTTGGTTCCCATCGAGTGTGATGGAAGCCTGGGTAGGTATAGTGATAGGTGGTGGTGGGAGTATCGGGTCCTGCTGGGACTGTGATGTGGAAGGTGGTGGAGGCATTTGGGTTGGTGGATTTGTGGAGTGGGGGAGTATAGTAGGTGGTGGTGGAGGTGCATCGGTCAACTGGTCAGCTGACTGGATAGGGAGTATGCCATTCTCAGGTGTGACATACTGGGATGAACGGGTGAGCACCATCTAAATAAGTAAATAAAAGGACTTATAAGGACGCTTTTAAGTAAACAATCATAAACAACAAGGAAAATCCAATTTGTAATAACGAACATGTGATGCGTTTCCTATGTTGCAATCTTAGTATTCCTCTAGGTATTCTAAGCATCATTCCTAATGTTGTCTAATTACCTTAAGTTCCTAATTGCAGGCAAGCATGGTACAATAACGTAACCAAACAATTTAGTTAGGGACCTGCATGGGCCACCACTAAAAATATGTCACGATCCGCTACCCAAATTATTGGGCCGGGCCGAGTCATGTCCAGCCTACGCTTGAGATAAAGCGTAGTAAGCTGTTCTAATAAGATAAGACTAAAATGTGCTAACAGTTCTATAAGTAATAAAGAGTCATAAATGTTCCAAACACAAAAGTCATCTCATATATAAGTATTGTAGTGCCCCGTCCCGCTCAGTCAATCGGCAGAATCAAAACGCCAACGACGTTCGGACTTAGCCTTGCAACGGCTACTCGAAGACATCGCTCGGTCGAAGCGACCGCTCGCTCAGGTGGGGTAGTTTTGGTGAACTCGCCTCATCTTATCCTTTACATAATAAATTGCATGTTTTCAACTTGCACAAGTAGGCTTGATAATAAAAGAGACGAATCCACATAGCTAAAGGGAATAATTCCGACGGGTCGAATTGAGTTATAATATGGAAAGGTCCAACGGTCGGCTTAGAGTTCGTGCACGGCGTGCTTTGAAAATGACACTCGATCCTTAGCCCGTGGCTTGGGAGAAGGAAAGTTGGTTGAGTCGGCAAAGTTATGAACATAGCCTAAGTTATAGGCGTCGCCCGCATGAATGCTTCATAAAGCATGCACGGTCCTGTCGTCCAAGGCTTGGTATAGCCTTGGCTTGCCCCATGAGTTAAGTTGTGTTGCACAGCTTATGCCATAAGTCTAGGCACCCAAATGACTTGGTCGTTCAAAAGTTGAACACGTGCATGGCACGTTCCATCGAGGCAAGGCTTGACGCGGCCTTTGCTCGTTAAGTTGTAGGCTTGAGTAAGTTAGGCAAAGTTATGACGGTCGACCTAAGTCATTCGAAGTGCTGTCCCGCTCATTCTGCGGTTGTCAGGTTAAATAGTCCAACGATCCCAAGGCCCGTCATATAAATTATGACTTGGGCGATAGCGTCGCGTAGAACGGAAGTCGGTTTGAGGCACGATGCACAGACCTAGTGTTAAGGTAGGAACCACGGTTAATTGAATGAGTTTTGGAGGAAGGACTATCGAATAGGCATTGAGTTGAATGAAATGATATGGTAACATGGAAAGAATGCTCGCGACCGTGGGTCGTCGAGGGGTCTCAAATGATAGATGGTTTGATATTGGTTTTGAAAGAGATGGTAACATTGGAAGAGGAATGACTGTGTGAGACGTCAGTTTGTGTCGAGTCTTGCATGGTCATTGGACAACTTGTCGACAAGGAGGAGTTTCCACGCGCGACAACCCTGGGCGCCATGGGACCGCGACGTTCCGGAGGGAAACACGGTATAGCCGTAGCTGGACGAACCGCTCGGGTCATTCGAAAACTTTCAGCGGGGCTAGCTACCTGCGCTGAAAGGGTCGCCGAATGGCAAGGCTATAGTCCAGGATAGCTTGTGATGTTAGTGACCAATTCATATAGATGGGTCGGCACGGGCGGCAATCCGCGTATGTGCCTTTGGATTGAGTCAGTTGGATGTGGGTACAGTTAGAATACAAGGTTTGGTCCTAAGATTTGGCATCAACATAGGCGACGTGCTATGTCACGCCCCGCTCCCATAGGAGCGATCGTCCTCGCTAAGGCGTGATGCCGTACGGGCCTAGGTTGCGCCCGTGCAAGGCCAAGTCCAGAAACGGCCGATTTGAGCTAGGCCACAGAGTCGCACAGAGTGTCCCCATTTGCAGCAGAAAGTAAACGAACACAAAATTGAAGTGAATTCAAACTCTTTATTGATTTTCAAGAAGTTTACAAGCGACGCTAGGCCGATATTACAATTCGCTCAAGCTCTCTCTCTGAAACATAAAAGACGTGCCAAGTGGCTTACAACATGGAATGATTCATGGCGATGTTCCGATACATTATGTCCTGTATATGGTGCTTCAGCTCCTTGCAACGCTCCAAGGCTCCAGAGATAGCTCCGCGCCTTAGCACGTTCGATGGAAGCTCCGCACCCGCCGGCGTCTCCTGCATCCTACAAGCAGACTGGGGGGTTATCAGTACATTGTTATTCACTGGTGGGGAGGCTAGCTCGCCCACATTGCTATCATTACCAAACACGTTCTATTTGCTTTTGTGCACCGTCTATCATTCATTGTCTTTCTAATCTTGCCTTAGGATCAGTTTTATGGCATATATCATAGCCTATCTCGTGTTGCTGAATACAAGTGTCGCATGGAAATATATGCATGACTTACCCATACTTACCGTCCGGCCTTCCCTGTCCAAAGTAAACCAAGTTAGTCAATAATTTATATGAAATGACTTTACGAAATTCATGTGAACTTTCAATGTCAAGGGCGTATCCCTGCCTCGGGTCTTAGCATGTCGTAGGCGTGTTTTCTAACTCCTTTGCCGAAGTACTCTCGATTATTTGGTGTGTCATATTCAAGCCTGTTCAGAAGGCACTTCATTTAGTTAACTTAGACTACTTTGATTTCAATGCAAGGACTTGCACGTGGATTGCCACCAGCAAAGCCCACTTAACTCTATATGCACCGGTCGCTGGCATCACAAGCCATTTTGGACCCTTTTTCTCTTGGTATTTCGCAACTATTCAGAGCGTACGGCTGCTACACGTTGATAGTGTCTTGAAATACCCTGTACTTACGTCTCCCGGGTAACCAAGCCCCCCAGGCAGCCCGTAAGCCCCCTTTGATTCCGCCTAGGCCGGCATATCCCCCCTTTGATCATGCCGCGGAATCCCTTTTTCTTTACGGCCACAGCATCGCCACCCCTCGCTCGTGCCGTTTGTCCACGACCATTTTGTATTAACTTATCTTTTTAACTTAACGGCTATCTTTGAGCCGTAGGCTAACCCTTAGCCTTTTTACGTTATCGACCAGGTTGGCGTCCGTGCAGCGCGGGTTGCGAGCCCCGTTGCACGTGCCCGTCACACCTGTCGCTAACCATTCTTTTCCTTCTTATCTTTTATTCATTCTTTCATTCGTTGGTTCATTCACATTTTCAATCATTCATTCATTATGCAACTCCCCATGCGGGAGTCGCCTTGGCGACCCATCGGTCCCATAGTCTTTCAATGTTGCTATACTCTACTCGGAACGACTATATTGATAGTCTTCCCGTTTTATTGTTGTAACCCATTCATTGTTTCATTGTTTGAACACATAAGGAACATAAACGTAAGCTTGTGCCTTAGCACGAGCGTAGAGCGCGGTGCGAGAGATCTCACATTTTTTATGTTCTTTTCCATATTCTATACAAGCATACAAGATGGGATTATTCCCTTAGCTAGGTGCGTTGAGTCCTTTATTAGCATGCACGGGGTTATCGCCTAGCGATTCTCATGATAGTGTCCGTATTGTTATGTGTCTAGGCTAAGCAAAGACGGGTTCATCGGAGCCACCCACCTTAGCGATGTTCGTATCGGCCGAGCGATACTCCGAGCGTGCCTTTGAAAGTCTAAGTCTGGATTCATCTTTGACGGGCCAATGTAAGCCTTGCATCGATTCTTCTTCAGGTCGATGCCAACTCTTCGGGTCGACGGCTCGTTTGAGTCGTTGCACTTGCCGTTTGAATCGGCGTTCCGCTAGGGTGGAGCGGGTCATTACATAATACACCACTCAAAACAAGTCTCGTCCTCGAGACTTCCTGAGTGCGGGTCATCCTACCGTTCCTTTACTCGTGTCATCGTATTTTATCTATCGAACGGCTCTATCGTTCGATGGCATCGAACCATGTTCGGTACCTTCCCAAGTTCCGTGTCGCATACGTTTGGTCGATCGATTTTATTGAATAACTTTTCATTCATTTTAGAGTTGATGGCACTTATTCAAGTCCAGTATTTCTTTGATTTGGTTGCTGTTTCGACGTGTCATGGGACTGAAACGGTCGTGCAAGTTACGTCGTAATTTATCAAACTCGAGAGTCGTAGGCTGAGGCAAACTCATTCATTCGTTCATGCGCATCGCAACACCCACTTGCAGCTGTATTCGAGTTTATCATATCGCTGAGTTTGGATCATGCACGCATTCAAGGCGTCCCCCGAATACGTACATTTCAACCAAGCTTAGCGACTAGCGAAGTCGGACAAGCTACTCGTGATAGTTTTGATTTGCCGATCGTTTTGCTAACTTCGATTTAAAACCGAACTCATGTGTGTATCACATATCGTTTATCTCGGTCCTCAAGATGATTCGATTCGCTACTCAAGCGCTCTTGTCAACGAAATCAATACGATTTCTTTTTAGCGGAGTCGGCCAAGTCTAAGTAATTCCCGTCCGATTCGAGACCAAGTATTGCACTATCATCGAGTACGTCTTCCGACCAATGATTCAATTCGTTATTCCAACTTTACTTGCGCATCATCCATTCCTATCATTCCCATCGTTTGGGGCCATTCTCGTTGTCGTTCACGCACACTCCTAATTTCTCGTCCTACTCTAAGTCTTGTTGCCCCAAGTCTATCGTCCGTCCAGACGATACTATAATATCAATCGCACAGGTTCAATCACTCGGTATAGGGTCGTCCGCCTATCCGCTAGGCTATTTCTTTTCGAGGCTAAGTCAATGTCAGGATTGGAATCACAGTTCTCCAACAATAATGCCAACACTGACCCCAATCCTAGGGTCAAACCAAAGTCGGTAGTACGGGAGTTTTCTACCCAAGCTCGCGTTACTCAGATTTCTAAACATCGAGCACGATCACCTATTCGTATCAATGTATTCATTGCGTATATTCGAATCCATTCAAATCACCCAATCGACATACTTCACATATCCATTCTAACCAATTCATGTATTCGATCACGAGGTCATCCAGCTCGACAATACATTGCGTCCCAATCTCACGCGAGTTCGATTATCTATGGTGGTTCATGAATCACCATGCAACGCTCCCGTGGAATAATTATTCTCATCGGGGCGTAACTCTTGTTTGAGTTTAGACTAACTCATTCTCGATACGCGGATTGGACCTACTTAATCCTCAAGTTTAATCATCAAGCACACCAAGTCTTTCTCAAGTTTACCTTCGCGTCAAACCACAAGTCGAAGCAATCAAATTGCCACGCCATCCAAGTTCAATCACTCCCGCTGTATGAATCACCATATCAGCGCTCACGCGGAGTGATCGTCCTAATCCGGTACGACGCATGTGTGAGGCTGGAGTTGCGCTCGCATAAGACAAGAACATCAACATTGTGGTTGTCAATGAAGCAAATCCAAGCATTCTCATTTTCATCAAAGCCAAATCAATTTTGACAGTCTGACCGTCATACGTTCAACTAGAAAATCCTCGAACCAAGTCCATATTTTCTTCGACACATTTTTAACATCCCAAGTATATCATCCAACGGAACAATGACATTTGTACGATCGACATTCGCCGAGTCAGAGTACCCCCGAGTTATCGCATATCGATCTTTGATACGCCTCAATACCATCGACGATATGCGTAACCTGACGATCTTCCTTTGCATCCGATTTCGAGTCGTGCGTTGATGCCGTTGTCCGAGTTGGATATTCCACAATTTCATTTAATATTTAAGATCAAGTTCAACTGCTATTCCTCAAGCTAGTTTCAAGATCGTTGTTCAAACTCAAGTCACAATTCATTTGAATCAATCCGAAATCGTACGCACGATCCTCTAAGTTTCCTCGATCAAGACCATTCATTTTCATTCATCATTCCGAACCATTTTCTAACTCGCGTTGCCCATTGACAAGTTGTCCAGCGACATCTCGTTCGGGACTTTTGAAGTCACGACCAACTAAGCGTGACACGTTCTAAGGCTTTGCACAATCGCATCGCTTGCCGACATACTCGTACGATCCGTAACTCCTTTAGTCTCGCTCGAACAATTTCTATGACGTCCATACACCACTCAGGGTTCGAGCCACTCGACTAGTTGTCGACACTCATTTTTTATTCTTCTCCGAACCTATCACATACACCACTCGGATTCAAGCCATACGATCTAGTCCTCAATCACGTTCGCGTCATGCGCTAAGACATCCTTCAGATTCGTTCGATGAGTTTCTAGCGTAATCGCTCACGTCGCCTCGACGTACTAAGTCGTTCGCACTAATCCTCAAAATCCAAGCCAATCTTTTGGGTACGCCTAAGCGTTAACTCGATAGCGTTCCTATCGATAGACACTCAAAGTGTATCTCCGTTCTCGATCGAGCGATACTTGATATCGCTCGCAAGCCGATTGCACCCAAAAGTCGAGGTGCGCGACACGCGGCACAACTTAGCCAGAAGGCCGTGTGCATAGCCATCCCGTTCGAACTATACTTTGGTCTCGTGTACTTGTTTGCTGTCAGCGTAAGCTTATTCAAGCACGCACTGCGTTTGCTAACTCTTAGCATCGGTTCCTTCCAACTCAAGTCCGTCGTGGTGGCACAAAGGCCTTCGCTTATCGATCCCGTCCAACCGAGTACTCATACGAGCTTTTGAAAATATTAGACTTATTGTATGGAACATCCCAAGACACAACGAGAGAGAGCGTATACTTCTTTATTTCCAACGAGCTTTCAAAACTGAGAAATCGACGTGAAGTCCAAGGACGTGAATCCGTGCTCTGATACCAATCTGTCACGCCCCGCTCCCGTAGGAGCGATCGTCCTCGCTAAGGCGTGATGCCGCACGGGCCTAGGTTGCGCCCGTGCAAGGCCAAGTCCAGAAACGGCCGATTTGAGCTAGGCCACAGAGTCGCACAGAGTGTCCCCATTTGCAGCGGAAAGTAAACGAACACAAAATTGAAGTGAATTCAAACTCTTTATTAATTTTCAAGAAGTTTACAAGCGGCGCTAGGCCGATATTACAATTCGCTCAAGCTCTCTCTCTGAAACATAAAAGGCGTGCCAAGTGGCTTACAACATGGAATGATTCATGGTGATGTTCCGATACATTATGTCCTGTATATGGTGCTTCAGCTCCTTGCAACGCTCCAAGGCTCCAGAGATAGCTCCGCGCCTTAGCACGTTCGATGGAAGCTCCGCACCCGCCGGCGTCTCCTGCATCCTGCAAGCAAACTGGGGGGTTATCAATACATCGTTATGCACTGGTGGGGAGGCTAGCTCGCCCACATTGCTATCATTACCAAACACGTTCTATTTGCTTTTGTACACCGTCTATCATTCATTGTCTTTCTAATCTTGCCTTAGGATCAGTTTCATAGCATATATCATAGCCTATCTCGTGTTGCTGAATACAAGTGTCGCATGGAAATATATGCATAACTTACCCATACTTACCGTCCAGCCTTCCCTGTCCAAAGTAAATCAAGTTAGTCAATAATTTATATGAAATGACTTTACGAAATTCATGTGAACTTTCAATGTCAAGGGCGTGTCCCTGTCTCGGGTCCTAGCACGTCGTAGGCGTGTTTTCTAACTCCTTTGCCGAAGTACTCTCCATTATTTGGTGTGTCATATTCAAGCCTGTTCAGAAGGCACTTCATTTAGTTAACTTAGACTACTTTGATTTCAATGCAAGGACTTGCACGTGGATTGCCACCAGCAATGCCCACTTAACTCTATATGTACCGGTCGCTGGCATCACAAGCCATTTTGGACCCTTTTTCCCTTGGTATTTCGCAAATATTCAGAGCGTGCGGCTGGTACATGTTGATAGTGTCTTGAAATACCCTGCACTTATGTCCCCCGGGTAGCCAAGCCCCCCCAGGCAGCCCGTAAGCCCCCTTTGATTCCGCCTAGGCCGGCATATACCCCCTTTGATCATGCTGTGGAATCCCTTTTTCTTTACGGCCACAGCATCGCCACCCCTCGCTCGTGCCGTTTGTCCACGACCATTTCGTATTAACTTGTCTTTTTAACTTAACGGCTGTCTCTGAGCCGTAGGCTAACCCTTAGCCTTTTTACGTTATCGACCAGGTTGGCGTCCGTGCAGCGCGGGTAGCGAGCCCCGTTGCACGTGCCCGTCACACCTGCCGCTAACCATTCTTTTTCTTCTTATCTTTTATTCATTCTTTCATTCGTTGGTTCATTCACATTTTCAATCATTCATTCATTATGCAACTCTCCGTGCGGGAGTCGCCTTGGCGACCCATCGGTCCCATAGTCTTTTAATGTTGCTATACTCTACTCGGAACGACTATATTGATAGTCTTCCCATTTCATTGTTGTAACCCATTCATTGTTTCATTGTTTGAACACATAAGGAACATAAACGTAAGCTTGTGCCTTAGCACGAGCGTAGAGCGCGGTACGAGAGATCTCACATTTTCCATATTCTTTTCCATATTCTATACAAGCATACAAGATGGGATTATTCCCTTAGCTAGGTGCGTTGAGTCCTTTATTAGCATGCACGGGGTTATCGCCTAGCGATTCTCGTGATAGTGTCCGTATTGTTATGTGTCTAGGCTAAGCAAAGACGGGTTCATCGGAGCTACCCACCTTAGCGATGTTCGCATCGGCCGAGCGATACTCCGAGCGCGCCTTTGAAAGTCTAAGTCTGGATTCATCTTTGACGGGCCAATGTAAGCCTTGCATCGATTCTTCTTCAGGTCGATGCCAACTCTTCGGGTCGATGGCTCGTTTGAGTCGTTGAACTTGCCGTTTGAATCGGCGTTCCGCTAGGGCGGAGCGGGTCATTACATGCTACGGCACGAGATGCGGCGTCGGTCTTAAGTTGTTGGCATATAAGTTGCGTAAGTTATGGTTTTGAGTAGTCTTGAGTTTAAGTCAGGAAATGCCGCAAGGCGAAGTCGGTCAAGTGATACTTAGGCCAGAAGTCTTGATTGGGTCTGTTGGTGATCGAAGTTGCAATGGCCGCGAGGCGGCGATATGGTGAAGTCACACTGAGTTGCGAGGTACGGTATGATGGATTTGTAAGCACGGTCACACGAAAATGGAGCTTCATCGCGTAGTTGCGTCTCTGATTATGGCCGTAAGGCAAACACGACTTGATAGGTTAACGTTGTTGAGTTAACATTGATGTTGCGAGCACGGGATGGTCTAAAGACACAAAATAAGCAAGGCATCGGTCATAAAACTGATCCTAAGGCAAGACTAGAAAGACAATCGATAAGAAGTGACTATATTGCACAAAGTAAATCAAACGTGTTGGGTTTGTATGGGTGGGCGAGGAGCTCATTCCACCAGTACAGTTGAGTACTGACACCCACATAGTTTTCATGTGCAGGCACAGGTAGAAGCTCGTGGCGCGGAGCTCGCTTGGATGCGTCGAGGCACGGAGTTCCTTGGCGATTCGAAGCGCGCGGCCGCATGAAGTGAAGACTTATACGGGACATAATGTATGGACATCGCCTTCCGAAGCTTCCGCTGGCTTAAGACTTGTAACTGAGAGATGAGAGAGAGCTGAGTGACTTGTAAATGTGAGGTGAGTGAGCTTGAGTGATTGTAATATTGGCCTTGCGCCCCATTGTAACCTTTGTTTCAATATCAATAAAAGAGTTTCTTCTGAATGACTTGTGTTTGTTCTAATTTCTGTTGCTATTATTCAATGTCTCTGTACGGGACTTCTGTACGACGACCCCGTCGCAGTCGCTGAAATCGGCCGTTATGGAACCCGCCTTACACGAGCGCAATCTAGGCTCGTACGGCATCACGCTTTAGCGAGGACGATCGCTCCTACGGGAGCGGGGCGTGACATAATGGTATCAGAGCACGGCTTTACGTCCTTGGAATATCGATTGAATTCTTTAACTCCGCTGTTCTGCGAACTCTGAATGTCGCTTCCGCATATTGATATCGTTGGTGCGCTCTCTCTCAATTGTCCCACAGGATGTCCATATAATAAGTCTATCTATTTTGCAAAATATAGGAGAATAGTTTTTGACAACAAAACAAAAAGATAGTTCGTATAAGCACGATTGGCTAAGTCGGGCTGGGCATATACACCAAAGTTGCGTCGACCTTTGAAAAGTCGAGTACGAGAATTGAATTGTGTCGGACGAGAATGAGTTGAACTCGATTGAGTAAAGTGAGATGACTATCGACAGGGGTACTAGCGAGCGACGATAACGTCGATGCGATATGGATGAGCGTGCTTGGAAATTGAGGAATGGTTCGAACGGGATTTGAAGAAGTGGATTTTGATTCGAATGATAAGTTGAGGATTTGTTGAATGACTTCATCCCTGAGTGGTGTATAGGATAGCCTCAGGGATGTCGATCGATTGATTAAGGAAATTGATGTTGTGAATGATTCGAGGGATAATGATCGAACTTGAATTGAATGTCGAGGAGATTATCCAGTCGGACGATAGCATCATTCGTACGACTCAGAATTCGTTGCAAACGAAGATCGTCAAGTTACGTATATCGTCGATGGTATTGAGGCGTATCAAAGATGATATGCGATAACTCGAGGGTACTCTGACTCAGCAAATGACGATCGTGCAAGTGTTATTGTTCGGTTGGATGCAATACTTAGGATTTTGACCGAGATGAATGTTGGATGAAAATGATTGTCTTGATGGTTACGCAGAAAACCACAACGTCGACGATCTTGTCTTGCGCGAGCGCAACTCTAGCCTCGCCCATACGTTGCGTCGGGTTTGGGGCGATCGTTCCGCGTGAGCGCTGACATGGTGATTCATGTCGCGGGAATGATCGAACTCGGAAAATCAGGACGCAGCAACGTTGATTGTCTCGACTTGTTGGCTTGATGCGAAGGTAGACTCGAGGATTGTAGGACTTATAATTGGCGAATGAGTGAAACTTGAGGATTGAGTAGGTCCAATCTGCGCATCAAGAATGAATTAGTCTGGACACAAAATAAGAGTTACGTCCCGATGAGAATGATTATCTTACGGGAGCGTGCATGGTGATTCATGCCCACCGTGGATAATCTGACTCGCGTGAGATCGGGATGCAACGCATTGTTAAGTCGGACGACCTTGTGATCGATTTCGTGAATTGGGATAAATGACTTAGGGAGTATGGAATGTGAATCATGATTTAGCGGTGAATTGTGTCGTAGCGTGCTTGACTTTGAGAAGGATTGATAGGCGAACTATATCGAACATGTTTGAAGGGATAGACTATACGAAATGGCTTGATGAATGAGTGATGTCGATACGTCAAGGAATTGGTTGAAATGTGAGTTATCATAGGATGGCTTTGCAGAAAGACTCGTACCCCGTACGACGAATAATGGGATGTACGTAGGGAATCGATGCTCGATGTTTAGAAATCGGAGTGATGCGAGCTTGGGTAGCAAACCCCCGTACTATCAACTTGGTTTGACCTTAGGATGGGGTCAGTGTTGATATCGTTGTTTGGGAACTATGATTCCAATACCGACAATTGACTTTAGCCTAAAGAGATTGCCTAGCGACAAGGCGAGATGTTCATGTTGCGAGAGTTAGCATCGGTAGGATTGATTTTAAAGGATTGAGTGGATGGATCGATAGAAAAGAATTGGGTTCACTATCACAAGGCTTGGTCGAAATGCATGTATTTTGGGGACGCCTAGAATATGTGCACGATCCAAACTAAGTGATATGCTGAATCAAGTGAGACTTGAGGAATGGAAAAGTGTCAAGGATTTTGAAATTGTATTAAAGAAAAGATCGAGGGTAGCACGAGCGTGGCTCGGATTGAGAAAATGCATAGGCGTAGTGTGTGCGAGAGTCTTGAATGTTGAGTAAAAGTAATAAGTCGATAAGTATACTCAGTTAGTTTCAAGGAAGAAACTTTTTCTGAGGGGTGTATGATGTAGTGTCCCGTCCCGCTCAGTCAATCGGCAGAATCAAAATGCCAACTGCGTTCGGACTTAGCCTTGCAACGGCTACTCAAAGACATCGCTCGGTCGAAGCGACCGCTCGCTCAGGTGGGGTAGTTTCGGTGAACTCGCCACATCTTATCCTTCACATAATAAATCGCATGTTTTCAACTTGCACAAGTAGGCTTGATAATAAAAGAGACGAATCCACATAGCTAAAGGGAATAATCCCGACGGGTCGAATTGAGTTAGAATATGGAAAGGTCCAACGGTCGGCTTAGAGTTGGTGCACGACGTGCTTTAAAAATGACACTCGATCCTTAGCCCGTGGCTTGGGAGAAGGAAAGTTGGTTGAGTCGGCGAAGTTATGAACATAGCCTAAGTTATAGGCGTCACCCGCATGAATGCTTCATAAAGCATGCACGGTCCTGTCGTCCAAGGCTTGGCATAGCCTTGGCTTGCCCCATGAGTTAAGTTGCGTTGCACAGCTTGTGCCATAAGTCTAGGCACCCAAATGACTTGGTCGTTCAAAAGTTGAACACGTGCACGACACGTTCCATCGAGGCAAGGCTTGACGCGGCCTTTGCTCGTTAAGTTGTAGGCTTGAGTAAGTTAGGCAAAGTTATATCGGTCAACCTAAGTCATTCGAAGTGCTGTCCCGCTTATTCTGCGGTTGTCAGGTTAAATAGTCCTACGATCCCAAGGCCCGTCATATAAATTATGACTTGGGCGATAGCGTCACGTAGAATGAAAGTTGGTTTGAGGCACGATGCACGGACCTAGTGTTAAGGCAGGAACCACGGTTAATTGAATAAGTTTTGGAGGAAGGACTGTCGAATAGGCATTAAGTTGAATGAAATGATATGGTAACATGGAAAGAATGCTCGCGACCGTGGGTCGTCGAGGGGTCTCAAATGTTAGAAAGAAAGCTCGCGACCGTGGGTCGTCGAGGGGTCTCAAATGATAGATGGTTTGATATTGGTTTTGAAAGAGATGGTAACATTGGAAAAGGAATGACTGTGTGAGACGTCAGTTTGTGTCGAGTCTTGTATGGTCATTGGACAACTTGTCGACAAGGAGGAGTTTCCATGTGCGATAACCCTGGGCGCCATGGGACTGCGGCGTTCCGGAGGGAAACACGGTATAGCCGTAGCTGGACGAACCGCTCGGGTCATTCGAGAACTTTCAGCGGGGCTAGCTACCTGCGCTGAAAGGGTCGCCGAATGGCGAGGCTATAGTCCAGGATAGCTTGTGATGTTAGTGACCAATTCATATAGATGGGTCGGCACGGACGACAATCCGCATGTGTGCCTTTGGATTGAGTCAGTTGGATGTGGGTACAGTTAAAATACAAGGTTTGGTCCTAAGATTTGGAATCAACATAGGCGACGTGCTACGGCACGAGATGCGGCGTCAGTCTTAAGTTGTTGGCATATAAGTTGCATAAGTTATTGTTTTGAGTAGTCTTGAGTTTAAGTCAGAAAATATTGCAAGGCGAAGTTGGTCAAGTGATACTTAGGCCAGAAGTCTTGATTGGGTCTGTTGGTGATCGAAGTAGCAATAGCCGCGAGGCGGCGATATGGTGAAGTCACATTGAGTTGCGAGGCACCGTATGATGGATTTGTAAGCACGGTCACACGGAAATGGAGCTTCATCGCGTAGTTGCTCTCTGATTATAGCCGTAAGGCAAACACGACTTGATAGGTTAACGTTGTTGAGTTAACATTGATGTTGCGAGCACGGGATGGTCTAAAGACACAAAATAAGCAAGGCGCCGATCATAAAACTGATCCTAAGACAAGACTAGAAAGACAATCGATAAGAAGTGACTATGTTGCACAAAGTAAATCAAACGTGTTTGGTTGTTATGGGTGGGCGAGGAGCTCATTCCACCAGTATAGTTGAGTACTGACACCCACATAGTTTTCATGTGCAGGAACAGGTAGAAGCTCGTGGCGCAGAGCTCGCTTGGATGCGTCGAGGCACGGAGTTCCTTGGCGATTCGAAGCGCACGGCCGCATGAAGTGAAGACTTATACGGGAAATAATGTATGGACATCGCCTTCCGAAGCTTCCTCTGGCTGAAGACTTATAACTGAGAGATGAGAGAGAGCTGAGTGACTTGTAAATGTGAGGTGAGTGAGCTTGAGTGATTGTAATATTGGCCTTGCGCCCCATTGTAACCTTTATTTTAATATCAATAAAAGAGTTTCTTCTGAATGACTTGTGTTTGTTCTAATTTCTGCTGCTATTATTCAATGTCTCTGCACGGGACTTCTGTGCGACGACCCCGTCGCAGCCGCTGAAATCGGCCGTTATGGAACCCGCCTTGTACGAGCGCAATCTAGGCTCCTGCGGCATCACGCTTTAGCGAGGACGATCGCTCCTACGGGAGCGGGGCATGACAAGTATGTCCCAAGTACAAGTCCAAAATATAAAGCTGGATACAGGTCCAGTCGTGTCACGACCCGCACTCTAGAGTAAGGACACGAGACGTGGGTACGTCCAGCCTACGCCGCAGTGTCGGCGGTAGAACGCTGTCCTAGGTCACAACATCTAACAGTTTAAGGAAATAGCATTTATACTCCCCGAATGGGGGTGACATAACAGAATATATCTCAATGACATCTAAGGTAAAATACGATAATATAGAATGATATAAAAGATACAAGATCCAAATCCACAGGAAATACAAATAGAGAGAAAGCAAAGTGTCTAGATAAACTCCACTAACAACCAGAAATAATACAGATCCAAATATACAACTCAATCTCCAATACTATGAAATAAGATAAAGATATCTATGGAGCAACAGTCTCTACAGCTAAGGGATCCGACTGGAAGTCCGGATCGCAAGTGTCCTCTAAGGCTGTCCCATAGAAAGTATCTAAGCAGGCCTCCTCCTCGTCCTCTGTAAAATTTTCAACAGATCCAATCAGGGCGGGAACGAGCACATATCTCTCAAAACAGTTCATAACAGGTTAGGAGTATAAATCATGCAATAGAGTAAAATACAGGAAATGCTGGAAAGAAGTACGGAAAAACAGGGAGATATTTTGTAACTGAAAGTAAATACATGATAAGTAAAGACTGTAAGTGGCTAAGTGATTTAGAGTACAATATGGTTATGTAAACGGCTTAGGGGCACATGAATACAACTAAAAAGCACATAAATACCTACTGGGGATAATGTTCACATAACCAATTCTATTTATCCCGTCCCAATCAATACACAAGGATCCATTCAAGTTATGTTATTGACACATGAATACAGCTAAAGATACGTGAACTCATGTAATGAGTAGTACATGAGGCACATGATAGTACATGAAAGCACATGAAAACATGTAAATACATGAACTAGTACGAGTACAAGGAGTACCTGATGCACATGATAAAGTACATGAACATGAAATACCCGATGCACCCGTAGAGGGATAATATCTCAGGAAAGGATCCATATAGTACTAATCCATGAAGATACGTGTCAACATCAAGTAAAGTAATCTAGAGCAAGAATATAGTCCAGACAGGTATGAAAATATCAGAGAATGTACTCGCCTGCTATCTGAATGTCCAAGATGAAAGTACTATCCGAGGAGTGGTGTCTGGCTCCTAATTAGAACAGTACAAGTCACAACAAGTCCAGAATGGTAATAAGATGCACTACAATACATTCTACATGAATCTAGGTCAATCTAGGCCAAAGTCAACTCTTGGTCAACTCTGGTCAACCCTAGAAGTCAAACTAGGTCAACTAGGTCAAACCTAAGTCAAACAAGTCTATACTAGTCTATTCTAGGTCTAACAAGGCTATACAAGTTCAAACTAGACTCACTAGGCAAACAAACACTCCCATAGGCCATAGGCTATATCATGCCTATAACCCAACCCATATCACATATACACAAGTTAAATTATATATATCTAAAATAACACACATATTGATATATTTATATAATATAACATAGTAACATATATTAGCATATAGGCTACCTATATGTATACCACACATACATATATATCTAATATATATAATAGTACACACACATTACCATAATATATAGGATACCTATATATACCTCTCAATTACATATATATATACATATGTATAGAGAATAGGAAGACACATAATGTGTTCAAGTGTGTGTGTGTGTGTCATGAGAGACATGGCATGAGGGTGTGAACATAGAGTGTCAATGGAGTTTTCAGGAAATCGGTGAGGGAAACAGGTGTGTGTGTAGAGAGTTTTAAAGCAGTGTGTATATGAGTGTTAGGGTGTGAGTGTCATGAGTACTGAAGTATGAAAATAGTGGCATGTTATATCCTGGAAATCAGTGAAATGTTAAAAGAGAAACAGTGGCAGCATATCCTGGAAATCAATTAACATTTGAAGGTGTATATGTGTCAAATGGAAACAGCAGCTAACAATTTATGAACCTGGAAAAACAGGATGGTAATAACATGTATGCAGTGTCAAAAGAAACAGGGAATACATTTGTGTCAAAACAGTTAAAGATATTAAAAAGAATGAACCATTCAAGTACAGTGAGTTAATACATTGTTAGGAATGAAAGAACATTCAATTAGGAATATGGGAAGAACACTCAGGTATTAAGAATTGTATCAATTCCATTCAGTTCTAAAAAGACAGGAAACCAATTTCTCAGTTCACCAATATTCGAACCCCATGTATCAGCTATTACATTGAAACCAAACACAAAGTCCAAATCCCATTCTCAACTCAAAAGTCTAATTCGAATTGCAATATTAAGCTAACATGAACAACCAATCATGTGGGAGACATTTAATCAGTGAAGAACATTCTTAAAACTGGAATTTAAGTATTTATGAAATTCGAAAAACCAGTATCAGTAACCCGTATTAGTGAATGCCATTTGACCCAATTCAAATCAAATCCCAAATCAAAAACCTAAACTAATATGTAAATCTAATCTAACATATATCATACATCATAATTAGGATCAAATTAACAATTAAAATCACTATTTCAAACATCACAACTGAATTGAAAACAGGGAAACAAAATATACACTGCACACACACAGTGCGCGCCCCGTGCACGACCAACTGCGTGTCCGACACGACACGATAGGTCGTGAAACATGACACACGTGGTGTCAGTCAGTGCCCCTTCGTGTGTGTCCAAAATCACGTGTCAAAGTGGCGTGTGCACTGCACAAACGACCCCGAGCAGCAGGGGAGGCAACAGTGCTCGCGCGCGTGTGTGCACCTGCATGTTCCCGTGTCCCCCGCGACCCGACACGACCCCAAAAATGACTCAGGACACTAAAAACCCATAAGGAAAGTTAAAAACTAAATTTCTATTCAAATACATTCCTGAAATCAAATCGAAATGCCCTTTGGGGCATTTCATCAAACACCTATATACATGGACTGATACGTGTCTGATAGGGACACGTATCGGACTCGAAACCTAGGGTTAGCTATTCCTACAATTAGGGTAGGCCTAGGGCTTCCTGAATATACAATAAAAACACTATTTTATGGTGTAGATTCGAAATTGCCTATAGGTTTGCAAAGCTCAAAAAGCTTCAAATGAGAATGGATCCTCAAGCCACCAAAACTCTCCCAAATTTTTTCTCCCCTAAAATTTCTCAATACCAACAGCAAGTAGAATAAATTTAGAGCCTAATGCAATTGATTTGGGAGAAAAAGGAATTAAATAGGAATTTTTAGGAATTATTGAAGTTGGAGCATACATCTTTCTAAAACTTGAGAACTTCCTAAAGGAGGCTAGCCCTAACTTTAAGGAGCATTAAATAGAGGGGGAGGACTAGGTTGGCCGGCCATGGGCTGTTGGGCTAGGGTTTGGGTTCCACTAGTGTTGGGGTGGGCCTCTATGGGCTTAAGTCATAAATCATGACTTGTGAACCACAAGCCATTCTCTATTCAAATTAATTCCTATTTCCTCCTAATAAATTCTAATGAGTAGGATATCTCTAACTTAGGTCAAGCTAGGGTTACACACTCTAACCAAGTATTCATGACCTAGGTTACCTTCTAGGACAGTCTCCTAAGTCACGCTGAGTCAAAGTCAATAATAGCACCAAATCAGTTATACTAAAAATCACATAAAATTCTAATAATTATAATTAATACTAAATAATTCCAAAATAATTCCAAAATTTTAAAAATGATCAAAATACCCTCAAGCTAGAAGAGTGGTAGTGACAAATCTACCCCCCTTAAAATAATTTTTTCCTCGAAATTAAAGGCGAAACTAACTGCTGAGAAGGATAGAAAAGTATACCTCAAGGTCCAAAAAGATAGGGGTACCGCTAGCACATCTCATCCTCCCGCTCCCAGGTACACTCTCCTGGAGAATGATGCCTCCATGCGACGCGTACCAAGGGTAGCACCTGGTTTCTCAGAACCTTCTTTCGGCGATCCAGAATCTCCACATGCTGCTCTGGATAACTGAGAGTAGGTCCAACCTCAATCTCCGAATGATCGAGCACATGGCTAGGGTCAGCCACGTACCGTTTCAACTGTGATACGTGGAATACGTTGTGAACTCCTACTAGTGCAGGTGGCAAGTCTAGCCTGTATGCCACGTCACCGACTCTCCCGCTGATAACGAAAGGGCCGATGAAGCACGGGCTAAGCTTTCTACCTCCACTAAAATATATCGTACCACGAGTCGGAGATATCTGCAGAAAAACCATATCTCCAACCTAATCACAAGCAAGGTCTCAAGTTTCTAAAAATCAAACATGATCAATCAAAAAAAATACAACCTACTTCTAATCCTATCTCTAAATCTGTACCTCAAACTCCAACGGCCTCCGGTGGCTATCGGCCCAGTGTCAATGTCTGTCCTGTGCCACGCGAAGTTTGTCCCTGATGAGCTTCACCTTCTTGGCTGCGTCAACAACCATCTCTGGTCCCAGTAAAGCTCGCTCTCCAACATCATCCCAAGATAAGGGTGTACGACACCTACGCCCGTACAGAGCCTCAAAAGGTGACATATCAATGCTGGCCTGATAACTGTTGTTGTAAGCAAACTCCACCAAATATAGATGATCCTCCCAGGAACCTCCAAAATCTAGGACGCACGTCCGCAGCATATCCTCAAGTGTCTGAATAGTCCTCTCTGACTGTCCGTCCATCTGGGGGTAGTATGCAGTACTAAACTTGAGCTGAGTGCCCAAACTAGTCTGTAGACTCCTCCAAAAATGGAAAGTAAAGCGACTATCCCGATCTGAGATAATGCTGACGGAAACTCCATGAATCCTGACTATCTGCCGCATGTACAACTCCGCAAGCCTCTCTGTAGACGTACCCACCTTGAATGGCAAGAAGTGGGTCGATTTGGTCAACCTGTCAACGATGACCCAAATCACGTCTTTCCCTCCTGGTGTACGCGACAATCCAGATACAAAATCCATGGTGATATGTTCCTATTTCTACTCTGGAATGGGCAACGGCTGCAATAATCCTCCGGGCCTCTACCTCTCTGCCTTGACCTGCTGACAGACCAAGCATCTAGCTACGAAGCGAGCTACCTACCGCTTCATCCCGTACCACCAGACATGCTCTCACAGATCCCTGTACATCTTGTTGGTACCAGGATGTATAGAGTACTGCGATCTGTGAGCCTCCTGTATGATCTGCTTCCTGAGCTCCTCGCTAGGCACACATAACCTGGAACCGTACCTCAGGGCACCATCCTGTGCAAGTAAAAACTCGCCATCCACCAACCCTGCACGAACCTGCTCTCGGATACACCGCAGAGCCACATCCTCAAACTGCGTCGCCTTGATCCTCTCCATCAAGCCTGACTGTATCTGAAGGCCCCATAACTGCATCTGCACTCCAGGTACGATCACCTCAATCCCAAGGCTCTCCAAGTCTGCAAGCAAGTACCGATCCATAGTCAAACACATGGCTATCGGATACCTACTCAAGGCATCGGCAACCACGTTGGCCTTTCCCGGGTGATATTGAAGTGAGATATCAAAGTCCTTCATCAACTCTAGCCATCTGTGCTGCCTCATGTTGAGCTCTTTCTGTGTAAACACATACTTCAAGCTCTTGTGATCTGTGAAAATCTCTACCCTCTCGCCATACAGATAGTGCTTCCACAACTTTAAAGCAAAAATTACCACTGCCAACCCCAGGTCATGGGTAGGGTAGTTCTTCTCATGGGGACGTAATTGCCTGGAAGCATAGGCAATCACCTTCCCACGCTGCTGCAAGACACAACCCAACCCCTTTCCTGAAGCATCACTATAAATAGTGAATCCACCCGATCCTGAAGGCAATGTCAGAATCGAAGCTGTCGTAAGCCGCATCTTCAACTCATCAAAAGCTGCCTGACACTCCTCTGATCAAACATACTCAGCATCCTTCCGGGTCAATCGAGTCAACAGCTCTGCAACCCGGGAGAAATCCTGCACAAATCTTCTATAATATCCTGCCAGCCCCAAGAAACTCCTGATCTCTGCCACTGAAGTCGGCGCTGCCCAAGCCTCAACTGTTGTGATCTTCTTCGGGTCTACTGAGATACCATCGCTTGTCACCACATAACCCAAGAAGTCTACTCTATCTAGAAAGAACTCATACTTCGAGAGCTTGCCATACAATCTCTCCCTCCTAAGTGTCTCCAGAACCACTCTCAAGTGCTCCTCGTGCTCTTCCTCTGTCTTCGAATACACCAAGATATCATCAATGAACACCACCACGAACTTGTCCAAGTACTGGTGGAACACCTTGTTCATTAGGTTCATAAACACTGCTGGTGTATTGGTCAGCCCAAACGGTATAACCAAAAACTCAAACTACCCGTACCGCGTCCTGAAAGCGGTCTTGGGAATATCCTCCCTTTTCACCTTCACCTGGTGATAACCTGACCTCAAATCAATCTTAGAGAACACTCGAGCTCCTCTCAACTGATCAAAGAGATCATCGATCCGCGGCACTGGGTATCTGTTCTTGATCGTCAGGTTGTTAAGTGCCCTGTAGTTGATACACATCCGTACCGACCCATCCTTCTTGGGTACAAAAAGTACCGGTGCACCCCAAGGTGAAGAACTCGATCCGATGAAGCCCTTGTTCTGCAGCTCATCCACCTGCTTCTTCAGCTCCACCAATTCGCTGTTGTTCACTCGATAGACATGCTGAGAAATCGGTTCTGCACCGGAAACCAAGTCTATCGAGAATTCTACATCCCTGTCCGGTGGAAGCCCTGGCAACTCCTCTGGGAATACGTCTATAAACTCTGCGATCAAGGGATACGGAGCCACCTGCTCCTCAACTGAAGCTCCACAGAAGACGTCACTGTCCGGCTCTGCCTGCCGCCGGATATACTCAAACTCTGGCTCTCCTGGTGCCCCAAACAAAACTCTACCCCCTCGGCAATCAATGCGGGCGTGGTGTTTACTCAGCCAGTCCATACCTAATACAATGTCGTAGTTCGGTAGTGGCATGATGAGTAGACTCACTCCCAACTCTCGGCCTCCCAATATGACGCTCCGCCCTCTACAAACATCACTCACGAGGATGACCCCACCCCCGGTCGTGATCTTGTAGGTCCTAGGCAATGGTTCAGAAACCAGACTGTGTCTAATAGCATATGATACTGACACAAAGCTGTGGGAAGCCCCGGAATCAAAGAGTGCAAATGCTGGAAGGGAGTCGAGAAGAACCGAACCTACTATCAGCTCCCCTACGGCCTCTGCATCCTCAGCCGCCATGGCGAAAGCTTGCCCCTGCTGTCCACCTCTTGCCTGCTGCTGGTGCTGATAGAACCTCTGCTGCTGGGTCTGCAGTGGCCCCCTCAGCTGTCTTGCTAGAGCCTTGGCTCCACCTCCCTGAGCTCAACGTCCAAAAGCCCCAGGGCAATCCCTCAACTAGTGATCCCCCGCACCACAAAGTAGGTACTTGCCTAGCTTCTTCCTGCACTCATGGATCATATGCCCCAGCTTCTTGCAGAAGGTACAAACGACTACCTGCTGCTGACGGGGTGCCTGCTGCCCTCTCTACTGCTGATGCTGTACCTGCTGAAAAGGTGCCCGACCCTGCTGCTGATACTGCGACTGATACTGCTGAACTGGCCTCTGCGACTGCTGCTGCTGGAAGTGAGGCCTCTTGGCCTGCCCCTGACTGCTGCCACCATCCTGGAAGTCACGACCCCTCTTCTGCTTCAACCCTAGGTCGTCTTCCGCTGCCATAGCCCCAGAAAATATCTCAACAAATATAGCGTCCCGGTCGCTCTTAGTCAGCGACCGAACCTCTCTAATCAAGCCTCAGCGAAACTTTCTTGCCTTCATCTTCTCTGTCAAGTCATCTATGAAACGGGCCAATCTACAAAACTCTCCAGCATACTCAGCTACCGTCTGGTTTCCCTGAACCAGACCCTCGAACTGTGCCTTGATACCTCCCAAGGCCACATCAGGAAAGAACTGCTCCTTAAACAGCTCCTTGAACTGAGCCCAAGTCTGGCCCTCAACTCCTACCCTGGGATCTATCTGATACCACGCACGGGCTAAGTCCTGCATCTGACTGCCCGTCGCCTCGATCTGGAGTCGATCTGGTATCTCCGCCAGTTGGAAGATCTCTTCTATATGCTCTATCCAGTCGTCTGCATAATGGATGCCCTCTGTGCCGAAGAATTCTTTGGGATGCATCTTCTGAAAGTCCTATATGTCCTTCTTCCTCCGACGGAGCAGCTGCTGGGCCCCCTGAGCAGTAACCATCTCGACTGTAGTGCGAACTAGCTTGTGTGCCTCGTCGATCCCCTGACGGAAATTGGCAGTCTGCCTCGTCTGCTGCTGCTGGTGGGACTCCAGAATCCTCTCCACGAAGGAGAAGAGATGTGCAGCATCTACCATCCCCGCAGGCGGAGGCTGCTACGGTAGAAGGATCTCAGGAATCACAATGCTTGGCCTCCTGACTGGTGGAGGTGCTCCTTCAAAAGCTGCAGAAATACCGACTCCTGAGGGCTGTACTGGCCCTGTGGCACCGGAAGCTGGCTGCTGCTGAGGTCGAGAGGTGCTAGACCCCTCTCCAGCGTCTCCCAGTCTAGGGCGATGCGATCTCGTCTCAACCATCCTGGAGACACAGATCAAACAAGAAACAATTACTGAGAATGAGTCGAATATCAAAGGAGGACAGTTTAAATTTCTAAGGAAGACAATAAGCAGCATATACGAAATCTGATATAGAGTTTTTCCTAGTGTGATTGAGTACCTTCAAAAATATGCTAATTCCTACTGCAGGCTGCAGCGATATTCTAGTTCGAATACCACTACATTTCTAACCTTGACCTGCATGGGCCACCACTAAAAAATGTGTCACGACCCGTACCCTAGAGTAAGGGCACGAGACATGGGTACGTCCAGCCTATGCCGCAGTATCGACGGTAGAATGCTGTCCGAGGTCACAACATCTAACAGTTTAAGGAAATAACAGTTATACTCCCCGAATGGGGGTAACATAACAGAATATATCTCAATTACATCTAAGGTAGAATACGATAAGATAGAATGATATAAAAGATGCAAGATCCAAATCCACAGGAAATACAAATAGAGAGAAAGCTAAGTGTCTAGATAAACTCCACTAACATCCATAAATAATACAGATCCAAATATATAACTCAATATCCAATACTATGAAATAAGATAAAGATATCTATAGAGCAACAGTCTCTACAGCTAAGGGATCCGACTGGAAGTCCGGATCGCAAGTGTCCTCTAAGGCTGTCCAATAGAAAGTATCTAAGCAGGCCGCCTCCTCGTCCTCTGTAAAATTTTCAACAGGTCCAATCAGGACGGAAACGAGCACATATCTCTCAAAACAGTTCATAACAGGCTAGGAGTATAAATCATGCAATAGAGTAAAATACAGAAAATGCTGGAAAGAAGTACGAAAAAATAGGAGATATTTTGTAACTGAAAGTAAATACATGATAAGTAAAGACTGTAAGTGGCTAAGCGATTTAGAGTACAATATGGTTATGTAAACGGCTTAGGGGCACATGAATACAACTAAGAAGCACATGAATACCTACTGGGGATAATGTTCACATAACCAATTCTACTCACCCCGCCCCAATCAATACACAAGGATCCATTCAAGTTACGTTATTGGCACATGAATACAGCTAAAGATACGTGAATTCATGTAATGAGTAGTACATGAGGCACATGATAGTACATGAAAGCACATGAGAACATATAAATACATGAATTAGTAAGAGTACATGGAGTACCTGATGCACATGATAAAGTACATGAACATGAAATACCCGATGCACCCGTAGAGGGATAACATCTCAGGAAAGAATCCATATAGTACTAATCCGTGAAGATATGTGTCAGCATCAAGTAAAGTAATCTAGAACAAGAATATAGTCCAGACAGGTATAAAAATATCAGAGAATGTACTCGCCTGCTATCTGAATATCCAAGATGAAAGTACTGTCCGAGGAGTGGTGTCTGGCTCCTATTTAGAACAGTACAAGTCACAACAAGTCCAGAATGGTAATAAGATGCACTACAATGCATTCTACATGAATCTAGGTCAATCTAGGCCAAAGTCAACTCTTGGTCAACTCTGGTCAACCCTAGAAGTCAAACTAGGTCAACTAGGTCAAACCTAAGTCAAACAAGTCTATACTAGTCTATTCTAGGTCTAACAAGGCTATACAAGTTCAAACTAGACTCACTAGGCAAACAAACACTCCCATAGGCCATAGGCTATATCATGCCTATAACCCAACCCATATCACATATACACAAGTCAAATTATATATATATAAAATAACACACATATTGATATATTTATATAATATAACATAGTAACATACATTAGCATATAGGCTACCTATATGTATACCACACATACATATATATATCTAATAGATATAATAGTACATACACATTACCATAATATATAGGATACCTATATATACCTCTCAATTACATATATATATATATATATACATATGTATAGAGAATAGGAAGACACATAATGTGTTCAAGTGTGTGTGTGTGTGTCATGAGAGACATGGCATGAGGGTGTGAACATAGAGTGTCAATGGAGTTTTTAGGAAATCAGTGAGGGAAAAAGGTGTGTGTGTAGAGAGTTTTAAAGCAGTGTGTATATGAGTGTTAGGGTATGAGTGTCATGAGTACTGAAGTATGAAAACAGTAGCATGTTATATCCTGGATATCAGTGAAATGTTAAAAGAGAAACAGTGGCAGCATATCCTGGAAATCAATTAACATTTGAAGGTGTACATGTGTCAAATGGAAACAGCAGCTAACAATATATGAACCTGGAAAAATAGGGATGGTAATAACATGTGTGCAGTGTCAAAAGAAATAGGGAATACATTTGTGTCAAAACAGTTAAGGATATTAAAAAGAATGAACCATTCAAGTACAGTGAGTTAATACATTGTTAGGAATGAAAGAACATTCAATTAGGAATATGGGAAGAACACTCAGGTATTAAGAATTGTATCAATTCCATTCAGTTCTAAAAAGACAGGAAACCAATTTCTCAGTTCACCTATATTCGAACCCCATGTATCAGCTATTACATTGAAACCAAACACAAAGTCCAAATCCCATTCTCAACTCAAAAGTCTAATTCGAATTGCAATATTAAGCTAACATGAACAACCAATCATGTGGGAGACATTTAATCAGTGAAGAACATTCTTAAAACTCGAATTTAAGTATTTAGGAAATTCGAAAAAACCAGTATCAGTAACCCGTATCAGTGAATGCCATTTGACCTAATTCAAATCAAATTCCAAATCAAAAACCTAAACTAACATGTAAATCTAATCTAACATATATCATAATTAGGATCAAATTAACAATTAAAATCACTATTTAAAACATTAAAACTGAATTGAAAACAGGGAAACAAAATATACACTGCACACACACAGTGCGCGCCCGGTGTACGGCCAACTACGTGTTCGACACGACACGATAGGTCGTGAAACTTGACATACGTAGTGTCAGTCAGCGTCCCTTCGTGTGTGTCCAAAATCACATGTCAAAGTGGCGTGTGCACTGCGCAAACGACCCCGAGCATCAGGAGAGGCAACAGAGCTCGCGCGCGTGTGTGCACCCGCGTGTTCCCGTGTCCTCCGCGATCCGACACGACACCAAAAATGACTCAGGACACTGAAAACCCATAAGCAAAGTTAAAAACTAATTCCTATTCAAATACATTCCTGAAATCAAATCGAAATGCCCTTTGGGGCATTTCATCAAACACCTATATACATGGACTGATACGTGTCCGATACGGACACGTATCGGACTCGAAACCTAGGGTTAACTATTCCTACAGTTAGGGTAGGCCTAGGGCTTCCTGAATATGCAATAAAAACAGTATTTTATGGTGTAGATTCAAAATTACCTATAGGTTTGCAAAGCTCAAAAAGTCCCAAATGAGAATAGATCCTCAAGCCACCAAAACTCTCCCAAATTGTTTCTCCCCTAAAATTTCTCAATACCAACAGCAAGTAGAATAAATTTAGAGCCTAATGCAATTGATTTGGGAGAAAAAGGAATTAAATAGGAATTTTTAGGAATTATTGAAGTTGGAGCATACCTCTTTCTAAAACTTGAGAACTTCCTAAAGGAGGCTAGCCCTAACTTTGAGGAGCATTAAATAGAGGGGGAGGACTAGGTTGGCCGGCCATGGGCTGTTGGGCTAGGGTTAGGGTTCCACTAGTGTTGGGTTGGGCCTCTATGGGCTTAAGTCATAAATCATGACTTGTGAACCCACAAGCCATTCTCTATTCAAATTAATTCCTATTTCCTCCTAATAAATTCTAATGAGTAGGATATCTCTAACTTAGGTCAAGCTAGGGTTACACTCTCTAACCAAGTAGTCATGACCTAGGTTACCTTCTAGGACAGTCTCCTAAGTCACCTTGAGTCAAAGTCAATAATAGCACCAAATCAATTATACTAAAAATCACATAAAATTCCAATAATTATAATTAATACTAAATAATTCCAAAATAATTTCAAAATTTTAAAAATGACCAAAATACCCTCAAGCTAGAAAAGTTGTAGTGACAAGTCACAAAATACATAGTCTAATACATGACTAGTCTCAAAAGTCTAAAATATAAATAGACAACTAGACGAGGTTCCCTGCAGGTACATCCTCGTAAGATAAAGCCTGGTCCTCGGCAGTAATTCCATAATTTGAGTCACAGAGCAACTCCTCCTCGGTAAGTATACCTACAACGTTATCCTGTCAGGACGGGAGCATGTACTGTTTCTAACAAACTAAATATACGAAGCATGAACAGAAATATAATAAACTGGAATCATGGCATATCATGGTTTAATTGGTTCTTTTTAGAAATGGCAACATATAGTTTAAAAGTTTAAAACCGTAGCATGTACGTGAATCGGTCAATAGGTGAATAGGATGTACAGCGGTACATATCAAGTTTCTGAAGTGTACATACGTACCCTTAACGGCATCGGTGTATGTCCATACACAAACGTGGGATCAGACATATGACAAAGTTACATATAGAATATAATAATGCTCGATAAATATATACGGAGAAGGGGGTCATGATCACGTACACTACTAACAGTTTTCTCTTAACCCATTATTTAAACATGTGAGAGAATGAAAAACTGTCCTAAACATAGTAGAGACATGAAAGTAATACAACATGTAAAGTTTTAACTTGCTACCCCAAGGATCAGCATTTAACATGGTTGGAAAAACATAGTTTATTGTTATAGCAGTATGTAAAGTTTATAGAAGTACTTGCCTTTAGCAAAGCAGAACAGCGATAAAAATGCTATAGATGCCTGGTGACTCGTCACTGTAGAAATAAATACATAAACTTAGTTTTTATACTAAATTAAACACTATAACACTAGTGGTGCAACACGACTTTCTGACTGGACACCTAGCCAAATGGTGACTTTAGCATAGGAGACCAATATTGGGTGACACAATACTCTAACTAACTCTCTAGGGCCTTTACACTAGTGCGGGGTGAGGTCCAATATGTCTATAACTCAAAACAACACAAAACGCTGAAAGTCGTAATTATTCAATAAATAAATCAAACTGTACACTATGTTCCAACAATTTTTGAGATAGACAAAAAGCTTAATTCTACATAACATAAAGTACCAAAATGATCCTTGTTAATTATAGAAATTTATACTAATTTTTCTGGAATTTATAAACCTTCATAAATAATTATTAAAAATCAGCAAACATATATATACTGAAAATGAGTTCTGTTTTTCTATTTGTATAAAATACCAAAAGTACTAATTAAATACTGGAAATATTATAATAAATTAACTAAATTAACATAGTATTTAAATATAATTTTTTTTAGATTTTTACAGCATTTAAAATATACATAGAAATTCAAAAACAGCAAACAACAGTTTCTGGAAATTAATTAATTAATTATTTACTATTTTGTCCATGTATTCGGAATTGAACCGAAGTCCAGATACAGGACCCAGAGCCATGAATCAAGTCCAATATGACTTGTACAGACTCTGAATGTATTAGACACAATCGGGCCAAAAAACCCATGCTAGGTTTGGGCATCAATTGGCCATAATCAGATAAAATACAGGAATTTAAATATAAATAATATATTTTTAGAGTGGTAAAAATATACAAGTCACAAAATATATAATAAATTAACTTTTGAAATTTATGCACAATAATATTTTGTACAAAGTAGAATTTGTAATACATATATAAATATACAACAACAATATTTATATATATACATATAAATATATAGATATTTATATACATACATATATATATATATATATATATATATATATATATATATATATATATATATATATATATATATATATATATATATATATATATATATATATATATATATATACATATAATAAATATACATATAAAAAAAAAAAAAAAAAACATATAACAAATATACATATATATATAAGAAATACTAAATATAAAATATATATATACATATACAAATACTGTATACATATATATATATATATATATATATATATATATATATATATATATATATATATATATATATATATATATATATATTTATATATATATATATTTTTATATATATATATATATATATATATATATATATATATATATATATATATATATATATATAATAGTATATATAATAATATACATATACATAAATACATATACATATATATAAATACATATATATATATATATATATATATATATATATATAATATATATATATATATATATATATATATATATATATATATATATATATATATATATATATATATATTTTTATATAAATACATATATACATATATACATATAACATAAAAAAATAAAATAAATAAAATAAAACAAAAAAGAAAACAAACAGGAAAAGGGGGGCTCGAACTCGGCCCAGAGGGGTCGGGTTCTAGGCGCAGTCGGGCTGGCCAGGGGGTCAACCCGAGCCATCTGTTAGAGATTGGGTTAGGGTTAGTTTTATTTAGGTTTTAGGTTAACGGGTCTAAATCCGATAGCCAAACTTCGTGTCCTGACTGTTTGGGACACGAAGAACGGCTGAGTCCCCGTGTCTTGGACATGCACGACACACACGGGTCGAATTGGACGTGTCCAAACTCACCGTTGCGTTGCACGTGTCCTGGCGAGTCACATAGGTGAGTACGAGACACGCACAACACGGTTTTGAAGCTGTTACCTACGTGTCCGGTATAGTGGTCGTGGAGGGGGCTGGACGGCGGCTGGAGCGGCGTGGACGTGGCACTCGGGCGGCGCTGCACTCGTCTCGACGAGACACGTCTATTGGTGGTGGTTGTGGGTGGTGTAGATGTCTGGGGAGGTGGCGCTGGGGTAGTCACCGGAGTTCGGGTTAGGGTTTAGGTTTCGTCGCGGAAGAAGGAGTGGTGATGGTCGATGGTGAACTAGGGTTAGGGTTTAGACTGGGGGGTATTTATAGGGGGAAGGAGGTCGTTGTTAGGGTCTGGGTCGGCCGGGAAAGACGTGTGGAGTCGGTGGTCGTCGGGGGCAGCTGGCCAGTCGTCGGGGGTGGGTGACGGGGGTTTGCATTTAGGTCCCTAGAAATTAGGAAATAGCAGTTAGGTCCAAAACCTAACAGTTTGCAAATAATATTTACAAACTGTAATTAAAACAATTGATATATTTGCAAACCGATATAAAACAATTTTAAATATTACAAAGTGATATTAAAACATTTTAAATAATTACAAAAGGATATATTTTGACTTAAAAACTATTTAAAAATTATCTAAAAATACTAGAAAAATTCCTAAAAAGTATAATAAATTATTTTAAAGCTAAATAGGTCATTAGCAACTAATTTACACTAATTAAACCAAATTTGAAAAACAGGGGCTGATATCATCCCACAATCAACATAGTCGAGTGCTAGCCTACGCCTTCCCCCCGAACACTTCCGTGCATGCACGAGACAACCTGGAGTCCGTGTCAAGTCCGAGCCCGCATAACAAAAATCAACTTACGTCCTTGTTGGAATTAATCATTTTCCTCTTAGTAAAATCACCCACATGGTTCCTTCCTTAGGGTCACCACCCCATGTGCATATCCCAACAACACATACTCATATATATGTTGAGATAACTCATGGTGCTTTTCTAATGTGGGACTAAACTTTACAAAGCATGTTGAGAGCAAGCTCTCTTCATGTCAAGGAGCAAGAGCACCAACAATCCTCCACATATCTTATCATATATACGTGTCTAGGGTTGAGCGTTCCCCACAGTAACTGTCCATTTTGCATTAGGATAGATGTCGCTGACGACTTGAATCTTTCCGCATGGGTTAAATAATAATACGATACAAGAATGGACTATGCCTTGAATTCTGCACCACAATTGTAATTCTTCTCACTCACAAAGTGTAGTTACATGTACTTCTGGCTGCATATTAAAGGCCTTGTGTCAGCCTAGTTTCAGTGTATAATTTTTGGGCGTCTACAAGTTTACTCAAGAGGCGGCCTGATATCTCTGTCCATACACTATAGGTGAGTTCTTTATAAAGAGTCATGGCATGAAGCATTGCGCTTCTTTGCGGTGCTACGCCGCTATGACATGGCTTAAAGCCGAGGCTTTACCCCACCTGGGTACCTCATCGTAGTGTCATACTACTGTAGCATGAGGTCACAAGCCTCTTTGTAGTGCCAAACTACCCAGCATGATGCCTTGTGCTTTCGTGCAGTGTTACGTCGCTATGACATGGCTTGCGAAGCCGAGGCTTTACCCTACCTGGTACCTCTTCGTGGTGTCATGCCACTGTAACATAAGGACATCTTCCTCTTTGTAGTGCTGTCTACCTCTCTTTTTTACGATTATCATACAACAATAGGCTACCTGCCTATTTACGGTGCTACTCCGCTGTGACTTGGCTCACAAAGTCGAGGCATTACCCCTAACCGAAAACCTCATGGTGGAGTCATCCCACTATAGCATAGAGTTATACTCCTTGTAGTGCTGTGCTACCGTGCTTCTTGTAAAACACTCCAGGCGTTCACTCTGCCTGAGAACTCATTAAGGCATTTAAGCCAACCGTTCTACAAGTTTCGTTTTCCGCATAAAACAATAGTAGACAACAGTGGTTGTAGGTCTGTAACCTCTCCATGTCACAAAGGACAAGTACCCACCGTTCCTGATATTCTTCTGGTTAATAGTCCTCCCTTGAACCAAAAGCTAGATGCCTAGTAGATTTTTCTTTGAACTAATAGCATAAAATTTTATGGTAGGAATGTAATAACACAATATTAGAATGCCTTCAAGTCCTTTTTACAAGCTGTGTCATCGACCAGCTGGCGCTTGAGGCCCTTGGTGAACGGATCTGCCAGGTTTTTCTGACTCCGATCATCAATCACTGCAATAACACCCCTCTTGATGAGATCGTGTACTGCCCTGTGCTTCAACCGTACAGTCCTCTTCTTTCCGTTGAAGAGGTCATTTGATGCCACCATCGCAGTCGCCTGGTTGTCACAGTATATCAGAATTGTCGGTATCTGTGCTCCAATCTCTGAAAGATCATACATGAGCTCCCGAAGCCATTCTGTTTTATCTGCTGCGGTATCAAGTGCAAAGAACTCAGATTCCATAGAAGACCGCGAGAGCATAGTCTACTTCTTCGACTTCCACGATATAGCAGCTCCACCCATTGTAAAAATGTATTCACCTGTGGATCTCTCGCTCTCCATTTCTGAGCACCAGCTGGCATCACTGAAGCCTTCTACTACCGGCGGCTCTCCGCTGAAGTACAGTATATATGTCTGAGTCTTCTTGAGATATCTCATAACCCGTTTCACAGCATTCCAGTGCTCAATGCCTGGGTTGCTCGTGAAACGACTCAGCATTCCCATGGCGAAAGCTATGTCAGGCTTTGTGGCAGTAGTAGCATACATCAAACTCTCGATTATGCTTGCATACTCCAGCTGCCTGACGCTTTTCCCTGAAATAGGCTTCAGCTTCATATCACACTTGTATGGCATATCGATCCTTTGAAGATCTTGATACCCGTAACGAGTGATCATCTTTTCAACATAATGAGACTGTGACAGCGCTAGTCCAGTGTCTGTCTGGATGATCTTGATCCCTAAGATCACATCAGCTTCCCCCAAGTCCTTCATACTGAAGTTGCTCTAGATGAACTTTTTTGTGTCTGTGATACAGCCCATATCCGTACCTAGGATCAACATGTTGTCCACGTAAAGACAAACGATCACACCTCTTCCATCAGCGAACTTTGTGTAATCACACTTGTCTGTATCGCTGACCATGTAGCGATTTGACCTTATAACCTTGTCAAATTTCTCATGCCACATCTTGGGAGCCTGTTTAAGATCGTACAAGGATTTTACCAACTTACAGACTTTGTCTTCAAGACCCTTGGCGACAAATCCATCTGGCTGTTGCATGTATATATTTTCGATCAGCTCACCATTCAGGAATGATATCTTTATATCTATCTGATGTATCACTATTTTATGTATCACTGCGAAAGCAATCAACATTCTGATGGTGGTCATCCGGGCTACTAGAGCATACGTGTTAAAGTAGTCGATCCCCTGCTTCTGAGAAAACCTATTTGCCCCTAGCCTGGCCTTGAACTTGTCAATGGTTCCATCAGCTTTCATTTTCTTCTTGGAGATCCACTTGCATCCGATAGGTTTTGCTCCTTCAGGAAGATCAACCAACACCCAAGTGTTATTTGAGGTAATGGAACCAATTTTATTGTCAATCGCCTCCTTCTAGAAAACATTATCTCTGGCCTTCATCGCCTCATCATAGGTAAGCGGATCTACTTCTACATGATAGGTGATGAAGATATCTCCGAAGTTCTTCGGCCTTCTCGCTCGCTTCGACGACGGCTCAGCGAGTTCTGGTTCAACCGTTGTTTCAACAACAACATCTTCTTGGACTACTTCTTTATTGAAAACTTTAGTTTCTTGTACACCTTTGTTGTTATCTGGTTTATCCGTAAGAACAATATTCTTGTGCCTTGCAAATTTGTCTTTACGAGATTCGATGATATGATTTGACTCAATATCAAGAAATCTCCGAGCATCACTCTTCTCGGCATACCCCAAGAAGATCATCTTCGTAGTCCTAGTCCCCAGCTTCTGAATCTTCAGATTTGGGAGCTTTACATAAGCCAGACACCCCCACACTCGATTGACATTCAAGTTAGGTCTGACTTTGAACCAGAGTTCATGAGGAGTTACGTCCGAAGTTACATACGACACTCTATTTAGAATAAAAGTGGTCGTCAATGCAGCTTCTCCCCAGTAGCATATAGGAAGACCTGCAGTTAGCAGCATTGAGTTCATCATTTCTGTCAATGTTCTGTTCTTCCTCTCCTCTACTCCGTTATATTGAGGAGAATACGGAGCAGTAGTCTCATTGATGATTCCATGTTCTTTGCAGAACGATACGAATTCATGAGACCTATACTCTACATCTGGATCACTTCTGAGTAGTTGTAGATCGGTTTAACGTTCAGCTTCAGCCCTGAAGTCTCTGAACTACTCGAATGCTACATCCTTCTAATTGAGAAGTCATACGAACGTGCACTTCGAGAAATACTTCGAACCAGCCTCTGTGGAGAATTGATAAAAGTCACAGATATCTGAGTGTACTAATTCCAGATGATCAGTACTTTAGTTCAATCGTCTGAGCAGCTTTCCAACAGTCTTGTATCTGCACAGACCTAAAACTCCTCCACCTCTTTACCCTTACATTTCGAAGATAAGGTACCGGTAGGACAGCTTGAGTCTGCTTCTATCATGGAACAACTCTCAGTCCATTCAATGAAGTAACTTCATCGCCATCAGCAGAAGTTCGAACATCCCTTCAGCACCGAACATCTTTTCGAAGCATGTTCCCCGCCAAGAAATTACCATTTGGCTAGTACAAATGTCCATCTTTCAAGTCTGTATCAGATAAAAGACTTTCTGAGATCAGATCTCTGAAAAAAATCTCTGGTACGTGCAACACGCATTCCAGTGTCCTTATCAGTGGTTAATAACCTCTGTCTCGATCTTCAAAACTTCTGCTAGATATATGTTCGTCATCGAGACCTTCGTCATAACACGGCTCGCCCTTGGTGAATAGCTCCTTTGAGAGCACACGTGGTCAGATGCACTAGTGTCAGATCACTAGTCAGCTACCACGCTAGATAACTCAACCTGTGCAACAATAACATCCAAGTTAAGTAATCAAAATAACCAAGTTTAGCTATACCTGCTATTTTGGTTTGGGCTTGGATTTGCATTCACTCTTGTAGTGGCCCTTCTTGCCACAGTTGAAGCAATTAACATCGGATTTGGACTTCTGTTGCTTGAACGAAGGACCCTTCATTTTCAGATTAGTGGAGTCCTTCTTCTTGTGATGAGAAGTCACCTGCTTCCCCTTGAACTCTCTTGTCTGCACCAAGTTGGCCTTAGCCAGTGGTTTGGATAGAGAGTCCATCTTCTGTTGAGATCGTATTTTATCCTCAACGTGGATCTCTTGTAGAAGATCTTCCAAGCTAATGTCTATCTTCTATCGATGCATTCTAGCATAGAAGATGCTCCAACCAGCAGGAAGTTTCGAGACTATCCCTCCAATGACAAACTTGTCGACGAGGAACATCTTCTCGTCATCTAACTTCTGGCGCAACTTCAGGAATTCCTTCACTTGAGGTAGCATCACCATCTCGTCTTCGAAGAGCCACTTATGGTACTTCTCGACGATGAAGATTTTGGACCTGTTCTCATCATCTTCATATAGCTTACCCAAGAAATTCTAGATCTCTTTGGCCTTCACCTTCTTGGAATATAACTCTGCCAGAGAGTCTTCCATAGAATTAAGAATCAACAGTTTATATATGTTGTTTTCTCTCTTTCATTAGCTCTGCTTGAAGATTACAGCAGCAATAGCATCGACAGTTCCTCCTTCTGAAATCGTCGGTTCATCCTCAATCAACACATGGTCTACATTCACGAGTTGAAGATTAATGGTGACCTTCCTCTTCCAGATTTGGAAATGTTCTCCGTCGAATTTTTCCAACTTGTTAAAGATGGTATCGATGAGAGAAGCACGAGTTTTCCATCTTCTTAATCTTGCTTTGAGATTGTTAGTCCCGAGGCGTGGATATAGATAGAAAACAAGAGTTCAGCAAGCCTACACAGTAGGTGCCACAAATGAGGACTTTAGCAAGCCTACATAGTAGGTGCCACAAATGAGGAGTTTAGAAAGCCTACACAGTAGGTGCCACAAATGAGATAGATCTCAAGAATAAAGTTAGGCCTTCCTACTCAGTAGGTGCCTTAAAACCTGAAGAATGAGTTACAGAGAAACAGAAAAAGAAGAAGAAGAGGATAAAATCTGCTGGAGTGTAAAAACACCGTTGCTCAAAGCAAGATTCGCCTCTATACGATCCGCTTCCAGGAACTAGCAAGTTCAAGAGAACTTCTGGAAAGCTCGTCAGTCAATATTTGTGACTTGAACGGGCTTCCTGAACTTTACGGACTCCCTTAACTCTCTTCTTTGGTGCATCTTGGAAAGGAGGCAAGGGGGCTCTATTTATAGAGTGAAGTGAGACCTCACCATCTCTCATATCCGATGTGGGACTAAAACACTAATACTCTAAAATAGAGTTTGATGTTTTACATCATCCCACAATCAACATAGTCGAGTGCTAGCCAACGCCTTCCTCCCGAACACTCCCGTGCATGCACGAGACAACCTGGAGTCCGTGTCAAGTCCGAGCCCGCACAACAAAAATCAACTTACGTTCTTGTTAGAATTAATCATTTTCTTCTTAGTAAAATCACCCACATGGTTCCCTCCTTAGGGTCACCACCCCATGTGCATTTTCCAACAACACATACTCATATATATGTTAAGATAACTCATGGTGCTTTTCTAATGTAGGACTAAACTTTACAAAGCATGTTGAGAGCAAGCTCTCTTCATGTCAAGGAACAAGAGTACCAACAAGCTCATGGATGTAAAACTCAACCTTGTCAGCCAATGCTTCTCATGAAGCTTTGGGCCACTCATCTCCATCTGATTTTGGTGCATGCTTTATCTATGGTGGAAGCCTCCTAAAGTACAACAAATGTCATTACATATAGTGGTTGCCTCCTCATACTGCTACAGGAATGGCTTCCTCTAGCGCAACAATTCCTGGGATCTCCTTTCCTTCTAGTAGCTCCAAATTGGTCCCACTACAATAAGGCCTCGTTTAGTTCACGAAATCTTCGGGTTGAAAAAGAAAAGTGTTTACTTTTCTATTTTTGGGTGCTAAAAGAATTGAGAAGGAAAGAAAAGTAATTCCCAATGGAAGGAAAATTAGGAGGAAAAGTGATTTCATCCATCCAAGCAAGGAATTACTTTTCCACAATGAAGTAATCACTTTCCTTTTCAAATTCATTGGCATTTCCAAACATTGGAAAGAAAAATTAATGAAAAATAAAAATTTTCAAAGGAAAAGAAATGACAAGGAATTGATTTCCTTTCCCTTCCATTCCGCGAACCAAACGAGGCCTCAGAGTTGTATCGACTTAGAATGGGTTTATATTATGACAATGCTTGTGGGACATAATCTACAAGTTTTTTATTATCTTCTGACAAAAGGGCATGTGATGCATGGTAATATATATAATTTTTTTTTGAAATAAGGTAAATGTGGCGAACTTTTCCACAGGAAATCTATCTCCTGACCACTCGGGCCGCATGCGTCTCTCTTAACCACTAGGCTAGAGATCATTTGTGTATGGTGTATATATATATATATATATATATATATATATATATAATTTTTATTTTTTAAGGAAACTACCATTTTATTCAAGAAGGCCGAAAATGTCGAACCTATACAAGTATACCATGAGACGCAAAATGTCGAAGCTTATACACGTATACTGACAAAAGAAGAGGAAAACAAGAAATAAAAAGGCTAAGCCGAGGATAGGAGAGAGGACCAGAAAGCCTCTTGGCCGTGCCTGCAGAGGGATCTCCTTTTGAGGCATTGACGAATGGTCTCCCAAATAAGTTGGTCTGCACTGTACTGGTGGTCTTCGTATCTCGCCTTGTTCCGATTTTTCTAGATAATCCACGTGACGGCCACAGCAACGATCTGGTGGCCATAGGACTCTGAAGCCCATGTTGCCATGAGATGGTGAAAGTTGTTGCCTCCGTGTGGCATTCTGCAACGCTGGAAAAGAGCTTTCCAGACCTTGACCGGTAGGTCCCCCTGATTGAAGATTTGGTTAGCTATTTCCGAATGTCGATCAGAGCAGCAAGTGCACGCAGATGCAAGACTGAATCCGATTGTGTTGAGATTATCGTCGGTGGAGAGGATATTGCGAAGGGCTTTCCTGATGAGGACGGACCACTTCTTGGGGATGCACGTCTGCCAGAATGAGGCAAAAGTAGGAGACGGTGCCACGATTCCCCGGATAACGCTTCTGGCAGACCTAACCGAGAAGGTGCCAGCTCCGTCGGGTGCCCACACGAGCTTATCAGCGTCCGGACCGATTCTCAAACTGCTATGACGAATGTAATCGGTCGATTCGGTCCTAGCCCATGACCTGAATTTGGTCCAGTTCCAGGTGTTATTAGGAGGGTCCCATAGATCCTTGTTAGTGCTGTTTCTAGGAGCCGTTGGAGTGTTAGGAAGTAAGAAATCGCCTACCCAGCGCTCCAGGAATGGGGATGCTTTTCCTTCACTAACCTTAAGGCGAATCGCCGGTTCGACGAGGGATCGTCCGTGAAGGATGCGACGCCAGGCCGCGAAAGATATGCTATTAGCGATGGCCATAGACGGGTGGATATGCTTAAAGTATCTGGCCTTCATGAATCTGGACCACAAGTTCTTACTGGTGCGAAGGGTCCACCACAATTTTATCGAGAAAGCGTTAACGATGTGGGAGAGTTTGGTAAAACCCAGCCCCCTCTCTTCGGCGGAACAAGCCATGGTGTCCCAGCTGGCCCAATGGTGCTTTTCGTGGCCGTCGCTGTGGCCTCAGAGAAAATTGCTGAAGATGCTCTCGATGAAGGATAGGACTTTCTTTGGGAGGGAGCACGCTGCCAGGGTATAGATGGGAATGGAGGTAAGGACGTAATTGATGAGGATAATCTTGCCTCCAGGTGATAGGGTGGCGTTGTGCCAGCCCTCTAGCTTCTTCCTGATGCGATTGGTCAGGTTCTCGAAGATCCTGGCATTAGATTTTTTGTACACCAGGGGGCACCCGAGGTAGATGAATAGGGGGTGTTTGATGGGGAATGATGTGGTGGTTAATATGCTAGCCGCTTGCTCTCTCTTGATATTGTGGTGGATGTAGATGACACTCTTGTTCGGGTTGATCTTCTGTTCGGAGCACTTTTCGTAGGTCTGAAGCGTATTATGGATGACTTCTATCGATCCTGTGTCTCCTGATGAGAATATAAGGATATCGTCAGCGAAGGCCAGGAGGGTGATGATCGGGCAGCCGCTAGCCGTATGGTAGTGCTGGAAATTCGACTTATTGGGCATCTGGTTGAGGTTTCTGCTCAACGCATCCGTCGCAATGATGAAAATTGTGGATGATAGCGGGTCTCCTTGCCTGACCCCGCGAGTAGATTTGAAGAACCCGTTCGCTTGGCCGTTGATAATCGTGGAGAACTACGAGTTGCTGATCGATCTCCACACAATATTGGTCCAATTTTCGGAGAATTCGAAGGCTCTGAAGACCCAGATCATAAATTGTCAATCGAGTCTATCGTAGGCTTTCTCCATGTCTAATTTGATGGTAATATTGCCCCCTCTTGCTAGGAATTTCATGCAGGTGACTAACTCTTGAGCCAGTATGATGTTGTCATAGATGTTTCTCCCCCGAACAAAGCCACTCTGCTCCTCCGAGATGATCTTAGGAAGAAGTCCTGCCATATGGGAGGCGATGATCTTGGATATGATCATGTTAGTAAAGGTACAGAGACTAATAGGGCGGAAGTCTCGGAATATCTCGGGGTTGTCTTTCTTTGGGATGAGGATGAGGTTGGTGCTCGAGATGGCTCTAGGGTAGGTCTCTCCCTGGAGGAAGGCGGAGGCCGCGTTGTGGATGTCGGTCTTGATGATATCCTAGCAAGTGCGGAAGGAAACCCCCGAAAAACCGTCTGGCCCTGGGGCGCTGTGTGCGTCGAGGGCCCAGACTGCTTCTTTCACTTCTTCTTCCGAGGGAGGCTGTTCAAGCCCTAGATTGTCTATGGCGCTGATAAGGGGGGAACCCCGTTCAGGAAGGTGTCGTATTTAAGAACCGTCTTCTTGGAGAAAAGTCTGGAGTAAAACTTTACGGCCTCCTCTTGGATACCTTTTTGGTCAGTGATGATGGTGCCGTTGTCTGCGACAATCTGGTGGAGCGTGAGTTTTTGTCTCCGCCCGTTGACGCAGGCATGGAAGAAGCTAGAGTTGTTGTCCCCTCGCTGTCCCATTTGAGCCTCGCTTTCTGCTTCCAAAAATCGGTTTCAATCTTCAGCCTAAATTTGAGTATGGCTTTGGTGAGATTCAGCGTCTTCCTGGTATCGGGCGAACGGTCGGCCATGTATTTCGCTTCAGCACGAGTTACATCGTCTTCCGCCTCACGAATGGCTTGGAAGATATCTCCATAAGCTTGCTTGCTCCATACTGTCAGCGCTTTCCTCGTAGCCTGGAGCTTAATGGCCACTCGATTAAGGGGATCTATGGAGTCTGTGCTGTTCCACGCTTCCGTGACGACCCCTAAGAATTGGGGGTGTTCGCTCCAAAAGTCCAGGAAGCGGAAGCACTTTCTGGAATGGATGGAGGTGCTAGTGATACCAACCAGCAGGGGGCATGGTCGGATTTGGTGGCGTTAAGGTGAGATAGCTTGGATTTTGTCCCCATATCAAGCCAGTGGGCGTTCGTTAATGCTCTATCAAGGAGAAAGAATTGCCGTCGCTCACCTTCCTGCATGTTGCACCAGGTGAACGCGTTGCCGGTGAACGAGAGAGAGGTGAGGTGGGAGTTGAAGATGAAGTTGTTGAAGTCTTGCATGGCGGTGAGGGGGGAGCGCGGCCTCCAATCTTCTCTTCTCTGCAAGTAATAGTGTTGAAGTCTCCGATGCCAAGCCATGGGAGGTTACGATTGTGGTGGTTGGTGTTCAGGAGGTCGTTCCAAAGCTGTTTGCGTTCCGCAATGTCACAACTGCCGTGGACCGGGGAAATGATGGCGTGCTTCGGGATTAAAGGATGTTCCATTCAGCAAGACAGGACTTGACTGAAATCTTGGATGACACTGATTTTGACTGCTTTGGAACAAAGAATCCATATATCGTGTCTGCCGACAATGGCCGAGTGAATGCCTAACTGCAGTTGAATGGATTTGAGTTTCTTGTATGAGATTTTGGGTTCGATGATGATCAAGAAGTCGATCTTGTGAGTTTTTTTAAGGCTGGTGATTCTTCTCATCGTCGATTTGTTCGCCAGATCGCGAACATTCCAGGAGAGAATATTCAGCATTAATGGAGGTTTGGAAGGGTTTGGTTGGACCGCTTCGTCGCGGACCTGGTGTGCATGGACGGGGATTTGGCGTTCCCTTTTTTGTCCGCTTTCCTGTTGGTGATGTGTGGTTCTCCTACCTTCTTAGGGGATGGGTCGAGGGAAGGGTCCTCGGAGCTTGTAAGGGGTGCGGCCATAGCATCTGCTGAATCGAGGTCGGGCTACTCCGGGGGGAAGAGGAGGGAGTCATCTGAGATGTCAATCTGGTTCCCTTCCATTTGGAGAGGGAAACCGGCGGCGAGGACTTGAAGACCTCTAAAGGCCTGCTCTGGCCCCAGGATGGTAAGAGCATCGACGGTGGAGTTGCTGAGCGGGGTAAGCAGTTCGACGACAGACGTAGGAGCTGGGAGAACTCTTCCGTTTCTCCTGCTGGGGGGACTCTTCTGTATCCTTAGTGGGGGGAGCTCTGAGTTCCTCGGGGTCCGGTCCTGGGGCCTAGTCGTCGTCGGTATGACAGACCGACTCAGGGGGAATCAATAGCTTCTGACGCGAGGGCGCTGAATTGATTGGCCAGTAAGAGGTTAGGTAGGTGGTTGGGGATCACAGCTTTTTTAGCTGAGTTGCCTCTACCGGATTTGCCTTCGCTGGAGTTGAATCTGATATGGGAGTTCCGGGGGGGGGGGGGAAGTAGGGGTGGTTGAGCCAATTGGTGAATCTGATTCCCTTTGGGAATGGGATCTGACCTTTCCTGTTTCTTCTTCAGTTTTGTGTAGAGACAGAAGCAGTGCTTCGGTAAGTGACCGTGTAAATGGAAGTGGGAGCAGAAGATAATGTGGTTATCGTAGATGATTTGATGAGTGTACAATTAGTTGTTGAGTTCAATGAGGATATGGTTGGGAGGGTCCGAGGTGAGGTCGAGTTCCACGCATATCTTAGCGTAGTGAGCTTTTGTCAGATTGCTGGTTTCAGCGGCGGTTGCCACGTAAGTCCCGAAGGAGTTGGCAATACGCTTAAGAGCCGCCGGAACGAAGCAAATGAGGGGGAGATTGGGTAAGGTAACCCAGGCGGCAACCGTCGCTGAGTCTTCCTTGGTATTGATGTTGGGTGACCACTTGATTATCTTCATCTGGTGGGGTCTACCCTCCCGGTGCCTTTGGACCACACCGTCCTGTGGTCCATGTCGGAGGATAGGTGTAGCAGAAAATGCCTCGGGTCTAGGGGGCTACCCTGTACTCCGCCGTCAGCCGCTAACCAGTAATAACCTCTGCCACCCTGGCGAGCTTGGGACAGCCTGCTAAGAATTTGAGGACGAAGGAGAAGGAGAATGAGGTGGCCAGGGACGAGAGCTCCTGGTTCGTGAACGACACCGTCGACATAGAAGATGCCTGCGGGTACTCAATATTGGGAAGGGTGACGTCCGGGAACAGGAGTTCCGGCTTGGGAGCCCTGTTAGGGCGAAGGATATCGACAAAGGAAGTGGGCTGGCGAAGAGAAGGGCCGGGGGCGGTAATGGCAGGAGGGTGGGTTGCGCCCACAGTCACAGAACCCGGGAGAGGAAGGCTTGCGTCCTGAGAGGTGAGGGACTGAACCCCAACGGGCCCCGGAAGAGCGCTCGCAGGGACTCTAGGGGGTTCGGAGGGGGCGGTGGTTGGGAAGTGCCAGAGAGGGGAAAAGCGCTCCGTAGTCCTGCCGCGTCGGAGAGCAACATCACATCAATGGGTGGAAAGTGCGGAGAGGAGGAGAGGGGAATGCCCTGACTCGACGCAACCTGAGGAGGGGAGGGGGGAAGGGCTGCGCCTAACGGGGCTACCACCGGAGGAGCAATGGAAGGAGGGGAATAGAAATGATGGGTTGCGACCACACCCGGCACGACCGAAGGGAGGGAGGGGAGGCCCACGCTCGACGGTGCAGGAGGGGGATGAGGGGACATGAGGAAGTGGGTTGCGCCCACTCTCGACGCACCCTGGGGAATAGGGTGGCGGGGTAGGATAGTGCCCTCTGAAGGCGCAAGGTGGAGAGGGGAGACCCTCACAGCGGCTGGCGCGGAAGCCAGCGAAGGGGGGCATGCTAGCTCCCGAACGCGCGGGGTGAGGTTGGGGTGCGCCCCCAAGCGGCACAACAAGAGGAAGGGTGCCAGACGCATGGGAGTAGTCATCCAGATAGGCTGCAGCACCCTGTCCACGTGGCTAGGTGAATGCGGGGAGTTGACCGCGCCATGGTGTTGGGGTGCGCCCATAAGTGCCGCAACCAGAGGAAGGGTGCTAGGCGCACAGGAATAGACGCCCAAAGGGGCTACAGGACCCTGGGCCACGTGGACAAGAGAAGGCAGGGGGTTGACTGCGCCAAGTGGGAGCCTGACCTCCAACAGGGGAGAGGGAATCGAGGGTCCTCCTGCGG